>CM060617.1:2407894-2430394 GCA_030578275.1 Meda fulgida | reverse complement strand
TCTCTGAGCGTTCAAAACATCCCGTTTTTACATTTTTTACAAATGTTTTTTCTTGGTTATACGAACATTCCATTTCATCATTCTTCAAACGTTTTGGGAATGTTACTTTTGAATGTTCTCTGAACATTCCAAAAACAAGGAGTAACCTTTAAAAAACATTAGACAAACTAAAAAAGTTTCAGATAAAGTTCCATAAATTATGTATAAGGAATGTTTTTGTGCTGATGTTTTTAGAACATTATTAAAGACCAGATAACTGTGAGCGAAACATTGTTAACGCTATGGAAGAATGTTAGTTTGTAACTTTTAACAGAACATTAGCCAAAGTTATATAATAAGCAGCTTTTTTCTGATTCTAGCATTACATTTTTTTCTCTGCTAGGTTATATAAGTTATCAATCATAACATGATAATTATCACAGCTGCGTATATTATTTCCAGTATCAGTGTGATTATGATATAGGACATATACCTGATTTTATTTATTTTATTATAAGTATGGCACTGAAAAAAAAACGGCAAAACGGTATGGATTTAAAAGATTATTACTGGCCATCAGAAAATAATTGTTTTTTGCTGTCGACCAAAACATTGATATGCATCCCTAGAAAGAATGTAACGTCATCTGTCTTTCTTTTTTACATGTTTTGCTGTGTGTATGTGTGTGTGTGTGTGATCTCTAGCAGGTTTATCTCTGGTCAGCTGGTGAAATGTCAATAAATCTGGACTCTGGACGTTTGATGGGTGTGTCCTGATCGTGTGTGTGTGTGTGTGTGTGTGTTTGGAAGTACATTCATTCTTTTTTATATTAGTTTACATTATTAAAACAGATCCTGATCTCACAAAAACTTATCCAGGGTTTATTTGACCCATTTCAGTGTGAGATAAGGGGATAAAATGGTCAAGAAAAATGGTATTTTCAGAAATAATATAAATCATAAAAAATTAAGTTATTTTATCAAATGTTCCTGGCAGATTCACCCAAATGTTTAATTCTGTTTTTATTTTATATAGTTTTATATAGTTTCCCCAGCACTATGAGAACTTTTCTGTGACACGATGATTTGTCAGTGGTGTCATGAACCCTCGTATCTTTTGTCTTGTGAAATTGGCTGTTTATTATTCTTTGCGTTGGGCTCCAAAGGGAACGCCGGGGCACGGGTTCAGCAGGGAGAGATATTTATAGTGTTGCAACACAGTGAATCTAGAAGACGAATGATTCATTCGAAGATATCATGAACATTTTTTGCCTCGTCCTATCAAATCCCTGAGCTTTGCTCTGCAGCGCTGATGACATCATCGCGTCACCGGCCCAGTGACCTCTTACCCGGTTACCATCAGACAGATGAATGCAGAATCCACTGATTACAGCAATCTTCCTGAAATATACAATTGAATTAGTCACCATGAAATCAAAATGGGCAATTCTTATTTTTATGGAATATTGCAGTATTTATTCTAATTGATTTATCGGTGCACATCATTATTTTTTATTATAATTCATGTTCCTCATAATCTGGAATCAGAGTCACATGAGATCCGCCAAGAATCAGCTATGGATTTAAAGAATATGGTTTCGTTTTGTGTTCATCTTACTTTAAAACATCATTTTAAGTTAGGTAAAGTTGTAGAAATTGCTATGATAGGCTACTATCAAGATATCCAAAGATTGTTAAAAAAAAAAAAAAAGGTAACTTCAGATTGACAACCTCATGTAATAAAGCTTATTAAACTTCCACCATAACCAACCAATCAATTCCCCACGGACAAAATCAAGCCCCGCCCAAATGTGTGGGAAAAGACTGACTTTTGTTTCATGCAGACTTCATGAAATCATGATGTCATGCTGCATTATTCATGAGATACTTGCCCTGACAATGTTTTGATTCAATTACAATCTTAAAAATGAGTCTTAAGTTTCCAGTCTTCTGTTTCATAATCAGTTTTGATTACTGTGCAGCATCATCATTATTTTCAAAAATATTCTGACTGGAGGGAAAATTTAGCCTACTCCTCGAGTATTGATTATCCATCTGTATTCTGTTGATTGTTAAACTAATAGGTCAAAATTAATTTTACCTATAAGAAATTAAAGCATAATGAATAATTAATCATTACATTCTAGCGTTCATTGCCACAAAAAGTGATGCATTGTGACAAAAGTATTTGTAAAACTCAGTTCTTAATCGATACTATGTGGATGCAGGATGTTTTTGGCTGATGTTCCTGTGGTCTAATGGCGGTAATGGACGGAAATGAATTCTGATTCAACTCAAATGAGCCTTTAAATGCGCTCGAGCTGTTCTGGGGGTGTCTGCAATCTTGTAAAGGATTTGAATTGGACTGTGTCACACTGGGAACGTTTGAATCCGACTCACACAGATGTCTCTCAGATCGCCTCATCAGGATTTCAAAAGCTGAATGATGTCGGCTAGTTTTCTGGAATTACAAAGAGCATGTTTAAATGTTGCGTTTGCTCAACGGAATGCTTTGATGTGGGTGGCGGTAACCATGGCAACGCACACTTCGAAAGACGCTCATTAGCTTAAAGCAGCGCTGAGTTTCTCAATCTGCTGCGAATGGCTGATCTTTATCGGTCTTTGAAAACACATGAAAGACTCGAACCAACCGAATAAATGAACCATATGTAGCCTACCTCCGCCAAAGATGTTTATTCAGACACAGATAACCCTGAGGACAGAAATAAATCCATGCTTTTACCCCTACACTGGCAATAGTCCCTTACGAAAAAGAAGTTTATTCAAGTGTGCTATACTTCTTTTAAACTAAAAAATAAGAAAGTATACTTTCAGTCTACTTTTTATGTACTTCTCAGAAATATACTTCAAATTGCACTTAAGTATACTTGACTTATACTGACAGAAAAGTCTAAGTATATTTGGCCTATACTTGTTGATCGAGATATACTTAAATGTATAATTAAGTGTTCTTGGCTTGTACTTGTGTTTACTATTTTGATTAAGTAGCTTATTAAATAAATTTTTTTAACATAATATTACACACTGTCTTATAAGTTAACATGTTCAAGCTTTCAGGTGGAATAGCTTATATAGTATAAAATGAGCATGGATCTGAACCTGATCTTGTACACAACGATAATAATCCATTACGAAAAATACGTTTATTCAAGTGTTATATTAGTGTACTTCTTTTCAACTAAAAATAAGAAAGCATACTTTCAGTCTGCATTTTATATACTTCTCAGAAATATACTTATGTAGGCCCTACTTCTCAGAAATACTTACGTACTTATGTACACTTAAGTGTACTTGACTTACTGAGAGAAAGGTATATTTGGCCTGTCTTGTACTCAATCTTTTGATCGACATATACTTAAAAGTATAATTAAGTATTCAAAGTACACTTGTCTTGTAGTTGTGTTAACTCTTTTGATCGAGTAGCCTATTAAATATACTTTTTTACATAGTTTTTCATATACAGTCTTATGAAACTTACATTGTTTGAAAATATTGAATAAATATCAATTCTGAGTATCTGAATTTTTGTGTAGGCTAGTCCACTGGTAGTGTACATAGGAATTTACTTTAATTCTACTTTACACTTTCCCCGCCATTGACTGGATTTTCCAGCTATCCATGTTTTCACTGTTATACGGTAGGGTGTGTTATGACACATCTTCTAGAATCTGCGTATCAAAACTCAGGAGAAGAAGAAGCTGAAACAAGTGATAGAAGATTGCTCACTCAAATGTAAAATAACATGATCATTAAACATTAAACAGCGTGTAAATCAAAACTGCTTAATGTTAGCAAATGAAATGAAGCGTTACACATGAAGAGAAAGGGACTGAGCTTTGGGGGTGTTGGACTCGATCTACTCCATCTGTGTTTTCATCATCGTTCTGAATCTGATCAAGGCGTACGTAGTCTTTAACAAAAATGAGATTTTTTTCAACTTTTTTGTTTAAAACGTTGCCTTTCTTTATGAAACTTAACAACATTCAAGTGTTGATAAAAGAGGATGCATGAAGCAAAGGTATAAAAAATTACATTTGAACATGAGTATAGGCCTACTGCAAGTGCAAAAATAATATATAAATCGTAAACTATAAGTATAATGTTAAGTTCACTTAAAGAAAAGTTTAAAGAAACTTTAGTATAAAACTACTAAACTAGTAGTTTTGTCAGTTCTGTCACCTTTGTCTGGGATTTCTCTTGGTTTAGTGACAGAGCTGTGACACGCCTGGTTTGTCATGCGTTTGTGTTTAGTCTGGTCTTTTGTGAGCACATGGCTGTCTTGTTATTTCTTTGTGCCATGTGCTCTCCTGTCAATTGTCAAACCCCGGCCATCTTGTTATCTCGTTATTGTTTCATTTTCCCCTCCTGCCTGCCTTGTTACCCTCTTATGTTTGTTCCCCTATTTAATCTCCCTGTGTTTGCAGTCCTGTGCTGGTTCGTTGTCCGTGTTCCTTGTGTTGCCTAATCCAGCTGTTATTGTTCTTGTTTTCCCCTACGAGGGAGTTTAGTTTGTTTTTTACCTAATAAATATACACATTTGTTATACACTGTGCAAATATACTTGCAGTTTAAAACTACCAAACTAGTAGTTTACTGAGAGTACACTAAAATAAACCGTGCAAGTTTTGCAGTATAAAACTACCAAACTAGTAGTTTACTGTGAGTACACTAAAAGAGCAAAAAGAATATATAATTAGTAAACTATAAGTTCACTTAAAGAAAACTTGTAGTATAAAACTACTAAACTAGTAGTTTACTGAGAGTATACTTCAAAGTGTACTTTTATAAACTAAAAATTTGCTACAAGTATTAAAATAATAAACTACTAGTATACACATAAGTTCACTTGCAGTAAAAATGAGAAAAGTAATTATGAACTAGTTGTGCACTTAAAGTTTATTAATGTTAAACTTATAGTACACTTGTACTTTTATATACTGCAAGTGGGACAATTTAGTCCCAAGCGGTATTAAAATAGTATTAAAATAGTACACTTACAAGTTCACTACTAGTACATATTGACATTAGTATACTTACTATAATTATACTTGAAAATATCCTTGAACATTACTTAAGTTTACTTCATAAAATTAACTTGAAGTATACTTCTTTTTCGTAAGGGGTAATAAGGAACATTCCATTTTAGAATTTTCAAATAGCCTATTATGGGATCGTTACTTTAGAATGTTCTCTGAACGTTCTAAAACAAGTAGCAACATTTAAAAATAACGTCAAGACGAACATCCGACTCAAAAAACGTTTCAGGGAGAAAAAGTTCCATGAACGAACGTAGGCTATATAATATATATAGGCTAAATAACGTTTTTGTGCTGACGTGTTGAGAACATTATTAAAAAGCAGATAACTGTGAACGAACACAACACATCAATGTGTTCTCTAAATAATGTCTTAGGAGAAACACAATGAGTTGTTTTTGCAACTTCAGAGTTTGAAAATACAACATCCAACAGATATCTATTACTTTTTAATTAATCTGATCCCCCAAAAGCTTGAATCACTCTGCCCTCAACCACAACAATATGGAAATATCTTGTAATGTACCTTCTGATCACACTGCAAAAAAAAATTTTTTTTCTGGTTTTCCAGAGCTAATGTCTAAATATTCTTAAACCAAGATACATTTACTGGAGTTACAAAATCACATTAAAATATAAAGTCTTGTTTACAGTGAAATTGATCGAAATGAATTGAGTTTATGATTAAAACAAGAATATCTGCCAATAGGCTGATATAAAAAAAAGTTTTCATAACTCACTAACTTCATAACATTGTTAAGCATTAACATTTTAAGACCCGCAGAGACCCTGACTGATTTCTGAAGGATCATGTGACACTGAAGACTGGAGTAATGATGCTGAAAATACAGCTTTCATCACAGGAATAAATGACATTTTACTATGTTCACATTCGGTATAACTCACCCTTTCAAGTGTAATCTGGATTATCTAGATTTGGAAATCCCATATTTTGCTTTCCAGGATCAGGTAATCCTTTTTACTTTTTGTATTCTGATTCCTTAGATCAAAAGTATTACGATCCTACTAAAAAGTTTTAAACAACACAAACTAATGATTTAGTTCAAAACCAAGATTGGATTTTGTGATTTCATCTGATTTCAGAATACTTTATTTCCTTTTGAACAACCAATTTTCAAAACCCGATTACTTTTGAACAACTGGTGCTCAATCTGACCTCATGGACCTGAACTGGGCGTCAGGACGAGACACGACAGACGTGCAGCAGGACATAAACATGAAGATTAATAAAGAAATGTAATACTGCAAAACAGAACAGATCCCTCAGGAAATACATATCACAAATGAGATCTGTTTAATATCAATAGTAGCAAATGGAGGCTTCAGCTTAAAGTATGCATGCATACTATGTTTCTTAAATCAGCAGATGAAAGTGTGTGTACGTGACTGACTGCTGATGACTAAAATCGCATAATAAATGTACAAGTAGTGTCCTTCCAAAGGGACGAGTCCTAATAGAGCAATAATGAGCAGTAAAACAGCACATCATACTAAAACTAACCGAGTATAAACACTGGTGTCATGCATCAGCCTCTCAGACGCCTTTAATTCAACATCATTTAGAAGAATTAATCATTTCTGTTGGTGTAATGTGGACGCGGGTCACTTAAAGTCCCCCACATCAATCATTTTATCACTTAAAACTCATCTTTAATCACCAAAATGACATATTTAAACGTTTTTTTCCATGAAAAAAATTATTCATGTCTTAAAATATCTTGAATGTTATTCGACACCCTTGCCTCATTTAGTATGCGTGGGTCTATGAATATGCAAATGAGCCCCGCCTCCACTCACTCACTCACTCAGAGATCCACTGGTTGACGAGCACACGTTGATCTGATTGGTTACAAGGTCGTTTGTGACGTCAGAAACACCAGCGATTTCAACCCGTGTTTTTGAGACTGTCTTTGGTTCACTGCAGTTTTAAGCAGAAAATACTCAGCAATGCTGTCGACTTATGAACTTACACATGTGTGTCTTAAAGCATATTAAAAACACCACATATAAACATCATTCACCACAGGGGGACTTTAAAAAAAACATATAAAATGATAGTAGGCCTAGTTCTGATCCAATCAGTTTTATTGTTGGTTTGTTTCAAGTTTGATAAAGAACTTAACACATCAACAAACGAGAAGTGAAGCCATAAAAACATCCAGGTTTGACCTCCGACACCAGATTCATCGCAGCGGACGCAAGGATTTCACCAAGAGCTGCTGAAACATACGCTCATGTTGTTATTGTGTGAAACGCACGTTTCCATGTCAGTTCTGCAAAACTATTGAACAGGGCGATTAAATGTGACCAGACAATAGAATAAAAAACATGACAGAACCCAATACAAACTCCATCCAATTTATAAACAGAAGAAAGAGGATCTATAAGCAAACAGTGAGGGAGCTGATATGGACTATTTGTCATTATGATCACTAAAGAATATGCTACGTTATGAATAAACACACAGAAAAGAACAAACACAACACATCTGCTCCAGCATCCCGACAGAGATCGAACCTTTTCAGGAGCACTTTGGTGTGTCAAATCACACAAAGCGCACTTTATTAACACTGTATTTTAATAAAAATGACAATACACAAATATGGGTAAAACAATGTATCGCTCAGAACAAACGTTTTATCAATATTTTCCAACAATGAATTAAATGCAAGTATATTGAGCTTGTTCTGGTGCATTCTGGGAGAAAATTATTTTCTTACTTTGTATTTTTGTCTCGTTTTCCAGCACAAATATCTAAACATTCTTAGATCAAGAAACATTTACTGGAGAAGCACAATGACTGAAGATGTTCAGACTTCTTGTCTAAAAAACTTAAATTAAGTGAGTTTATGCTGAAAATTAGACTATTCAAAGGCAAAATAAGATTATTTCTTGACCCCATTAGCAGTTACTTAAAGCCTAAATATATTGCATTATAAAAGTATTTTTAATGCATTAATTATTCCTTGTAATGCACCTTATAATGCATTGTATGATCTCAATAATAATAACCACAGTTTAATACACCTTTAGAACGTATAATGCATTAAAACACATGACAAACAAACTATTTGAAATGGAACAAGAATCTGTGAGTATTTTAATGCATTTTAACTTTGGTTACAATTATGTAGTAAAATAAATAAGGCATTATATTCTATATTATGAATACCTTTATAATGCATTATACATAAGGGCTTTAAGTCAAGTGTTATCGTTTGTGTTACAAAAGCATTACTTTTTATTACTTTTTTTTGGAAAAGATGACTTAATATCTTAGTAAATGTCTCTCAAATTCGATTTGTACTGAAAAAGACAAAAATACTTATTACGGTTGTGAGTCATCTGTAAAAACTGCACAAACAAAAACACACAAACGCATGCGGTTCTCTCAAATAGCACACACACACACACACACACACACACACACACACACACACACACACACACACACACACACACACACGAAGGACACAGAGAAACATGTTACCAGGCAACAGGCATGTTAAATGAATCTGAAACTCTGACGCCACAATCATGAGAATAAATGTCACGAAGAGTGAGCGAGACACGAAACGGACCTGTGAACTTTGATGCATCTGAAAATGTGCTCGAACACAAAGTAAGAGTTCATGCATAAACATTCTTCTAGGCTCAGTTTCTCTTTCAGGTCAAACCTGCTGATGTCTTTGAGTCACACATCTGGTTCAATGCCACTGCATCGCCTCCTTCAGGATTCGATGCGCCTGCGCTCGCTTCTGTGCAAACACTCCGATCCTTCTGGATCAGACAGACACGACTGACTACCAATCACTCTGAACACAGAAATGACAGTTTGATGTGTGAAGTGACACCTGTCAATCATCCCTGTGTGACGTGGGGAACGCTCAAGAGCTTTCAGAAGATAAATGATCTGATTCAATCACAAACTCAAGTTCAGCTTTGCTCATATTTCACCTCAAAAAGACAGAAATTAGAAATTACATTTTGCATAAAAAAAGCTTAATTCATGGAATTCATGGATTTTTTTAGATCTGTGACAATTAAATTAAACACATTCCAGTTACACGTTTAATAAAAATAGATTAGTCAAATTGTAAAGTAGGTTTGTAAAGTATTATATTAAGCATATTTCATGTTTGTTTATTCTGAATTTAGCTAATCACATTTTGTTTGAACAGGATGATTTTTTAATGTTAGGTTTTTCAATCTGATGGGAAATGCGCTGTAATTCTCACAATGCAAAAAAAGATACCAGTTTATAAAATAGGCTTCATGTTCTTTATGCAAAATGTATTTTTTCTTTTACTTTAGTGGTGAAACGTGACTTGGGTGTTGCTTTACTTCATGAGATAAAACATGACAGAACATAAGAGGGTCCAACATTTCACAAGAGTTAAAGATCTGAAATATAAACCAAATCATCAGCAAACACTGGAAAGGAAGCAAAAGGTATAAAGATGTTAGGCTGATTACAAGGCTTGAAGAGCGTCTTATTTCACATATATGAAGGGTGAGGTTCTTTCATTTTGGGGGCGTTCAGTATTTCATTAAAGCATTAAATCCCAAAAAACTATAAGCATGAGCTACTAAAACCTTCACCGCCTAAACAAATCAATACAACTATCTCAAAAGATGAAAGCAGGAGGAGGCGTTTGTTTCGCCCGGATCCCTGCGTCAAATACCCTTCAGTGCGTTACTCTAATGAAGGAGTTAATGAAGCCTAACTGAGCTAAAAAACAGCGGTATAAACGAGGAGTGATAGTTTCTGTCCTTTCCGTCTGTTGCGTTTCCTCTGAACAGGGAAACACAGGAACAGATGTCACGGGGTCAGAGGTCACGACCCCTGCGCTTTAGCTCCGCCCCCTGTGCCCGGATCCGTGTCTCCGGTGTCTCCGATGCTCACGCTGAGATCTGTGGTGTTGCCGACGGTAACGGTGAGATCGCCGTGCTGGAGAGAGACCACACTGTCACATGACTACATCTGATTTGCATATACATTTACAGCCAAACCAAAATGTATTCAGACACCTTCAACATTTCTCACATTATCAGTTTATTCGTTATAGTTTAGAAAATGGTAATAAAATGTGACGAGATCAGTTGATATTTCAGTGGTTTTGTCCTTCTGTTAGACTCTCACACATGAATTATGTTGAATATCTGTCATCTGGGAAATTTAACTACACAATTACATAATAGCAGTTTAGCTCCACCAGTGACCAAGCAAAGCTTCATGTTGTTCAGTCTGTGTGTAAGACGGTCACATGAGATATTGAAGAAAAAACACTGAAGAAAACATGATCAGGTCAAAGTGCCTGAATCATTTTTGGTCCCAATTTTGTATAAACTTTGCTATGGCCGTCTGCCGGAGGCTCGTTATTTTAGTCGATAAAGTTCTAAAAATTGATATTTATCTTACATGAACGCGGCCTTTATTAACCCCCGCAGAGCCTGTGGAGCACTTTTATGATGGACAGATGCACTTTTATGATGGACAGATGCACTTTTATGATGGACAGATGCACTTTTATGATGGACAGATGCACTTTTATGATGATGGATGCACTTTTATGATGGACAGATGCACTTTTATGATGGATAGATGCACTTTTATGATGGACAGATGCACTTTTATGATGGACAGATGCACTTTTATGATGGACAGATGCACTTTTATGATGGATAGATGCACTTTTATGATGGATAGATGCACTTTTATGATGGACAGATGCACTTTTATGATGGACAGATGCACACTTTTATGATGATGGATGCACTTTTATGATGATGGATGCACTTTTATGATGGAAAGATGCACTTTTATGATGGACAGATGCACTTTTATGATGGATAGATGCACTTTTATGATGATGGATGCGCTTTTATGATGGATGCACTTTTATGATGGATAGATGCACTTTTATGATGGACAGATGCACTTTTATGATGGACAGATGCACTTTTATGATGGACAGATGCACTTTTATGATGGATAGATGCACTTTCATGATGATGGATGCGCTTTTATGATGGACAGATGCACTTTTATGATGGATAGATGCACTTTTATGATGGACAGATGCACTTTTATGATGGATAGATGCACTTTTATGATGGATAGATGCACTTTTATGATGGACAGATGCACTTTTATGATGGACAGATGCACTTTTATGATGGATAGATGCACTTTTATGATGGATAGATGCACTTTTATGATGGATGGATGCGGTTTTATGATGGATGGATGCACTTTTATGATGGATAGATGCACTTTTATGATGATGGATGCACTTTTATGATAGATAGATGCACTTTTATGATGGATAGATGCACTTTTATGATGATGGATGCACTTTTATGATGATGGATGCACTTTTATGATGGATAGATGCACTTTTATGATGGATAGATGCACTTTTATGATGGATAGATGCACTTTTATGATGATGGATGCACTTTTATGATGGACAGATGCACTTTTATGATGATGGATGCACTTTTATGATGGATAGATGCACTTTTATGATGATGGATGCACTTTTATGATGGATAGATGCACTTTTATGATGATGGATGCGCTTTTATGATGGACAGATGCGCTTTTATGATGGATAGATGCACTTTTATGATGGATAGATGCACTTTTATGATGGATAGATGCACTTTTATGATGGATAGATGCACTTTTATGATGGACAGATGCACTTCTATGATGGATAGATGCACTTTTATGATGGATAGATGCACTTTTATGATGGATAGATGCACTTTTATGATGATGGATGCACTTTTATGATGATGGATGCACTTTTATGATGGACAGATGCACTTTTATGATGGATAGATGCACTTTTATGATGATGGATGCGCTTTTATGATGATGGATGCGCTTTTATGATGGATAGATGCACTTTTATGATGGATGGATGCGGTTTTATGATGGATGGATGCACTTTTATGATGGATAGATGCACTTTTATGATGGATAGATGCACTTTTATGATGATGGATGCACTTTTATGATGATGGATGCACTTTTATGATGGATAGATGCACTTTTATGATGGATAGATGCACTTTTATGATGGATAGATGCACTTTTATGATGATGGATGCACTTTTATGATGGACAGATGCACTTTTATGATGATGGATGCACTTTTATGATGATGGATGCGCTTTTATGATGGACAGATGCGCTTTTATGATGGATAGATGCACTTTTATGATGGATAGATACACTTTTATGATGGATAGATGCACTTTTATGATGGACAGATGCACTTCTATGATGGATAGATGCACTTTTATGATGGATAGATGCACTTTTATGATGGATAGATGCACTTTTATGATGATGGATGCACTTTTATGATGATGGATGCACTTTTATGATGGACAGATGCACTTTTATGATGGATAGATGCACTTTTATGATGATGGATGCGCTTTTATGATGATGGATGCGCTTTTATGATGGATAGATGCACTTTTATGATGGATGGATGCGGTTTTATGATGGATGGATGCACTTTTATGATGGATAGATGCACTTTTATGATGGATAGATGCACTTTTATGATGGATAGATGCACTTTTATGATGGATAGATGCACTTTTATGATGATGGATGCACTTTTATGATGGATAGATGCACTTTTATGATGATGGATGCGCTTTTATGATGGACAGATGCGCTTTTATGATGGATAGATGCACTTTTATGATGGATAGATGCACTTTTATGATGGATAGATGCACTTTTATGATGGATAGATGCACTTTTATGATGGACAGATGCACTTCTATGATGGATAGATGCACTTTTATGATGGATAGATGCACTTTTATGATGGATAGATGCACTTTTATGATGATGGATGCACTTTTATGATGATGGATGCACTTTTATGATGGACAGATGCACTTTTATGATGGATAGATGCACTTTTATGATGATGGATGCGCTTTTATGATGATGGATGCGCTTTTATGATGGATAGATGCACTTTTATGATGGATAGATGCACTTTTATGACGGATAGATGCACTTTTATGATGGATAGATGCACTTTTATGACGGATAGATGCACTTTCATGATGGATAGATGCACTTTTATGATGGATGGATGCGCTTTTATGATGGATAGATGCGCTTTTATGATGGATAGATGCACTTTTATGATGGATAGATGCACTTTTATGATGATGGATGCACTTTTATGATGATGGATGCACTTTTATGATGGATAGATGCACTTTTATGATGGATAGATGCACTTTTATGATGGATAGATGCACTTTTATGATGATGGATGCACTTTTATGATGGATAGATGCACTTTTATGATGGACAGATGCACTTTTATGATGATGGATGCGCTTTTACGATGATGGATGCGCTTTTATGATGGATAGATGCACTTTTATGATGGATAGATGCACTTTTATGACGGATAGATGCACTTTTATGATGGATAGATGCACTTTTATGATCGATGGATGCGCTTTTATGATGGATAGATGCACTTTTATGATGGATAGATGCACTTTTATGATGATGGATGCACTTTTATGATGATGGATGCACTTTTATGATGATGGATGCACTTTTATGATGGATAGATGCACTTTTATGATGGATAGATGCACTTTTATGATAGACAGATGCACTTTTATGATGGATAGATGCACTTTTATGATGATGGATGCACTTTTATGATGATGGATGCACTTTTATGATGGATAGATGCACTTTTATGATGAACAGATGCACTTTTATGATGGACAGAAGCACTTTTATGATGGACAGATGCACTTTTATGATGGATAGATGCACTTTTATGATGGACAGATGCACTTTTATGATGGACAGATGCACTTTTATGATGGACAGATGCACTTTTATGATGGATAGATGCACTTTTATGATGATGGATGCACTTTTATGATGATGGATGCACTTTTATGATGGATAGATGCACTTTTATGATGGATAGATGCACTTTTATGATGGACAGATGCACTTTTATGATGGATAGATGCACTTTTATGATGATGGATGCGCTTTTATGATGATGGATGCGCTTTTATGATGGATAGATGCACTTTTATGATGGATAGATGCACTTTTATGATGGATAGATGCACTTTTATGATGGATAGATGCACTTTTATGATGGATAGATGCACTTTTATGATGGATGGATGCACTTTTATGATGGATAGATGCACTTTTATGATGGATAGATGAACTTTTATGATGGATAGATGCACTTTTATGATGGATAGATGCACTTTTATGATGATGGATGCACTTTTATGATGGATAGATGCACTTTTATGATGGACAGATGCACTTTTATGATGGATAGATGCGCTTTTATGATGATGGATGCGCTTTTATGATGGATAGATGCACTTTTATGATGAACAGATGCACTTTTATGATGGATGGATGCGCTTTTATGATAGATGCACTTTTATGATAGATGCACTTTTATGATGGACAGATGCGCTTTTATGATAGATGCACTTTTATGATGGATAGATGCGCTTTTATGATGGACAGATGCACTTTTATGATGGACAGATGCACTTTTATGATGGATGGATGCGCTTTTATGATAGATGCACTTTTATGATGGATGGATGCACTTTTATGATGATGGATGCACTTTAATGATGGATGGATGCACTTTTATGATGGATAGATACACTTTTATGATGGACAGATGTGCTTTTATGATGGATAGATGTGCTTTTATGATGGACAAATGTGCTTTTATGATGGATAGATGCCCTTTTATGATGGATAGATGCGCTTTTATGATGGACAGATGCACTTTTATGATGGACAGATGCACTTTTATGATGGATGGATGCGCTTTTATGATAGATGCACTTTTATGATGGATGGATGCACTTTTATGATGATGGATGCACTTTTATGATGGATGGATGCACTTTTATGATGGATAGATGCACTTTTATGATGGACAGATGTGCTTTTATGATAGATAGATGTGCTTTTATGATGGATAGATGTGCTTTTATGATGGACAGATGTGCTTTTATGATGGATAGATGCACTTTTATGATGATAGATGCACTTTTATGATGGACAGATGCACTTTTTATGATGGATAGATGCACTTTTATGATGGACAGATGCACTTTTATGATGATAGATGCACTTTTATGATGGACAGATGCACTTTTATGATGGACAGATGCACTTTTATGATGGATAGATGCACTTTTATGATGATAGATGCACTTTTATGATGGATGGATGCACTTTTATGATGGATGGATGCGCTTTTATGATGGATAGATGCACATTTATGATGGAAAGATGCACTTTTATGATGGACAGATGCACTTTTATGATGGACAGATGCACTTTTATGATGGATAGATGCACATTTATGATGGATAGATGCACTTTTATGATGGATAGATGCACTTTTATGATGGACAGATGCACTTTTATGATGGATAGATGCACTTTTATGATGGACAGATGCACTTTTATGATGGACAGATGCGCTTTTATGATGGACAGATGGACTTTTATGATGGACAGATGCACTTTTATGATGGATGGATGCGCTTTTATGATGGATAGATGCACATTTATGATGGATAGATGCACTTTTATGATGGACAGATGCACTTTTATGATGGACAGATGCGCTTTTATGATGGACAGATGCACTTTTATGATGGACAGATGCACTTTTATGATGGATGGATGCGCTTTTATGATAGATGCACTTTTATGATGGATGGATGCACTTTTATGATGATGGATGCACTTTAATGATGGATGGATGCACTTTTATGATGGATAGATGCACTTTTATGATGGACAGATGTGCTTTTATGATGGATAGATGTGCTTTTATGATGGACAGATGTGCTTTTATGATGGATAGATGCACTTTTATGATGGATAGATGCGCTTTTATGATGGACAGATGCACTTTTATGATGGACAGATGCACTTTTATGATGGATGGATGCGCTTTTATGATAGATGCACTTTTATGATGGATGGATGCACTTTTATGATGATGGATGCACTTTTATGATGGATGGATGCACTTTTATGATGGATAGATGCACTTTTATGATGGACAGATGTGCTTTTATGATAGATAGATGTGCTTTTATGATGGATAGATGTGCTTTTATGATGGACAGATGTGCTTTTATGATGGATAGATGCACTTTTATGATGATAGATGCACTTTTATGATGATAGATGCACTTTTATGATGGACAGATGCACTTTTATGATGATAGATGCACTTTTATGATGGACAGATGCACTTTTATGATGGACAGATGCACTTTTATGATGGACAGA
Organism: Meda fulgida; assembly: GCA_030578275.1. NCBI lineage: Eukaryota > Metazoa > Chordata > Actinopteri > Cypriniformes > Leuciscidae > Meda > Meda fulgida. The sequence goes on along the minus strand of CM060617.1, from coordinate 2,413,958 downwards.
TGCACTTTTATGATGATGGATGCACTTTTATGATGGATGGATGCACTTTTATGATGGATGGATGCGCTTTTATGATGGATAGATGCACTTTTATGATGGACAGATGCACTTTTATGATGGACAGATGCACTTTTATGATGGATAGATGCACATTTATGATGATAGATGCACTTTTATGATGGAGAGATGCACTTTTATGATGGAGAGATGCGCTTTGATGGACTTCCAAAGACAGACACCCATTCACTAGCATTATAATGCTTTGAAGAGCCAGGATTTTTTTTTAAATATCACTCCGCTTGTAATCATCTGAAAGGAAGAGTGTCATATACACCTAGGATGGCTTCAGGGTGAGTAAATCATGGGCTAATTGTAATTTTTGGGTGAACTATCCCTTTAAGGCTCAAGCTCATCAAAAGTAGCAAATATCTCCAGAGATAAGCATGTTGAGACTCACATTTAGTACAGATGATCTTGGGTCTCTCCCAGACTCCACTGGGCCGGCAGCGGACGGTGGGAATGTGGCGCTGGAAGAAGCCGTCGGCACACTGGTATCGCACCACCGCGTGGAGGTCGTAGTGTGAGCGGCGCCGGCCCACCAGAGAAGCGTTGTCTACGGCCGGAGGAGTCCCACACATCACTGCAAACACAGCACATTATAAAAATCACTGCTCAACTGATCATGAACATGCACAAAACATGGAAACAGTCCTGTGGTGTTCTGAATCGAGCACAGCTCACAGGGCAAATTCACCCCCAATGGTTCCATGCAATTCGCCAAAAATAGACACTCTGAAAAACACTACAGATTCATGTAAAAACAGAAAACCTCTATTGTAGCTTGTCAGAGACTAAATATATAAAATGTGAGAAATTTTACAATTACAGTTGCTATAATGTCCACATTTTTATGTTCAAAATTATTTTATTTTTTTGTCATGACTTCACTGAGGTGCAAATAAATACAACTAAGTATCTAACAATTTTTATACTTTAGTATTTATTGCTACTTATACTTGCTGTAAGAGCCTCTGTGTTATGTCTGGATAAGATATGTGTTTCTCAAACTTATTTCCAGTGTAGATTAATTACTGACATCCAAAAAAAACAAAACAACCAAAAACATCCTTTCATATAATTTTTATGACTGTGTAACTCAAATAGAAGAAGAAACAGCAAATTCTCAGATGATTCAAGAGACGAGTCTTTCGATTACGATTAAACTTCAAGTCTTAAATTTGACAATTTCTCATGCATTTCATATTTAACTGTTTGACAAGCCCCAATATTTTTTTCTGTCTGTCACCTGACTGTCAAAGTGCCGATTTTTGCCAAATTGAATGGAAACTTTCTAATAAAAATGTGAAAAAAAAACAAAAAAACACATGGGCAAAAGTGAGGTCCGGCCGAGGAAAATTGACATCTTCATCCTTTATTCAAATATTATTAAAATTTAGTTTTTGTAAGCATATTGCATAGTTGCATTTGGTATCAATTGTTTTATTTGTGATAACGCAATGAAACATGACAATTTGTGCAGCACAATTTTTGTCCTGTCATACAAAGAAATTATGAACACGTGCAAAAACAAGAGAGAACCAGCCAAATATTAATACTGATTATGTATGCTTTTTCCTGTCAGCTTTTTGATTTTCTATGCGTTTCTTTTTATGCATAGTAAAATAAAACCTGTAGATGTAGTTTGACTGTTTTATTTTTTTGTCAAATAATTTTCTCAGATAAATACCTTTTTAAATACCAAGTTTAGTGTTTTGTTCTTCCGTTTGAAAGTTGTAGTGTCATTAAAAACAAACATCTCCTCTGAACATCACTTTGGGCCACTACTGTATGTGTGGAAAATATGCAAGCACATTCATCACCCTGAATGAAAAAAAAAAAAAAAAAAAAAAAAAATCACAAAATTTCAAGACAAAAGCTGAAAATCGAAATGCCGGTCAAATTGACCCAATCACAATCAGTCACTGAGAAACCTTTATTTATTGAGCACTAATCTGAATATACAGGTTTCAGGAGGGAAAATCCTTCTTTTTAAAATAAATGTTAACCTTTTCAAATAAATGAAATGAAGTCCTGGCACAAGCGCTCCGCCTGCAGACAATGAGCTTTATTTCCACCGGCAGAAAGCCACCGGCTCAGCAGTAAATCTGCTCTCTGGCGTCAGAAACGCCTGGATCCTGGAGATGCCACAAAAGAGGGCATCGTGGGAATTGTAGTGTAGAGCCCAGAGCTTAAATCGACAATCTGAGACCTTCTCAATGGGGTTTGAAAACTCCCTAAAAAAAGCCCTAAAAACTGAGACGTCCTTGTTTTGAGGAGTGAAAGACGGTGTTTTGCTGCTCTGAGAATCAGCGTCTCTCATTCAGTTCAAATCACGGGCATTGAAATGCAGGCCTGAGGTGCTGAACTCAGTGTTTCCCCGCGAGTGATGCGGGAACTAAACAACACTGTGACTTTACACCGTATTAGTGTTTGAGACTCTTATTGAGGAATCAATAAACCCATCGATACACACTTAATATTCTTTACTGTCGAGACTCGAGAGCAAAACTGATACTGGAGGTGACAAGTCAACGTGACATTGAGATCTTCATGCAGTTTAAGTGAAGCTTACACACACATGCGTGAGAGAGAGAGAGAGAGAGAGAGAGAGAGAGAGAGAGATCAATAACCACTTAAACTGGAAACATGTCCCGTTCTGAGGTGTGTGTCAGTGAAGTGAATGTGTGTTGGATGATCATGACGTGTGTGTGTGTGTGTGTGTGTGTATACTGCATATGCTCACTTCAGAAGGCTGGGGTTGGTAAAAGTTTTTAATGCTTATGAAAAAGTGTGTTCTGCTCAACAAGGCTGCATTTATTTGATCAAGAATGCAGTAAAATGTAATGAAATATTATTTGCTGTTTTCTATGTGAATTTACAGTAAAATGTAATTTATTCCTGTGATTAAAGCTGTATTTCAGCATCATTACTGCAGTCTTCAGTGTCACATGATCCTTCAGAAATCAGGAGAATTTGATGCTCAAGAAACATTTCAGATTATTATCAATGATGAATACAGCTTCATATTTTTGTGGAAACCGTGATAAATAAAATTTTCAGAATTATTTGATGAATAGAAAGTTCAAAAGAACAGCATTTATTTGAAATTGAATCTTTTGTAACATTATAAATGTCTTTAATCTCACTTTTGATCAATTTAAAGCGTCCTGGCTGAATGAAAGTCCCAGTGTTTTGAACAGTCCGGAAAATTTTTGCGATTTTTTCTAAATGTCGACAAAAAATGATTGCGAAATGACGGCGTTTCCATTAACCGATGTTATGCGACTACAACGTATTTTTTTCCTCTCGCGATAATCATTACAAAACTCATGGCGACGGATGTTGGTGGGTTTATGTATATCCCAGCCACTGCACCGGCCATTATTATTACTCAAAGGCGACGTGCGTGTGTGTGTGTGTGTGTGTGTGTGTGTGTGTGTGTGTGTGTGTGTGTGTGTGTGTGTGTGTTATCCAGCATTAATGGCCAGGAAAGCCTCTTATACTGTGAGCGGCTCATATGAGGAGTTTCTGGTGTTTCTCCTCATTTCTGCTTCCAGATCTTGATTGTGGCGTTTCTTTGAGGTTCAGAATCCAGTATTCCTGTAATTATTTTGTCTTTTATGAGTTTAATAAAGAACTCTGTCTCGTATTCTGTCCAAACACACCGCGTCATCTACATCAGGTGACTGTAGATGCACAAAAACTGTTTCCATTGCAGTTTTGCAAAATATTTATTTTTCGAATTGCCTGAAAAACCTCCTCATGTGAGCATAATTTTTTTTTGTAATAAATGGGAGTTTTTGCGACATTGACGTGTTTCCATTGGGCGTATTTCAATTTGCGCAATTGGAAGGGTAATGGAAACGCGGCTACGGTCTCTCTCACCTGTTCCTTTCTTGCAGATGTAGGGTAGGTTGTAGTTGCAGGGAACATCGTTCCACTTGCCGTCCTCTCGAGTGATCATCACCACACAATCCTCTCCGCCCGCGAAGAAGTTATCCGGCTGATTCTCCCGCCAGTTCTCGAACACCTGCGACACAGCCAGACCTCACAAACGTGCAAACGTTCCCTGGTGCTATTCTGCAGTTCCAGAAAACAATTCAGGAAAACACAGACTGGGAAAAACCTCGTCTAAAGTCAGAGCTATTCAGATGCTATTTTAAGGGCGCATGCTTGGCCATAATGTAGCGTGTGCACAACGCGTGTACACTTTCCTTCTCTCATCCACAGACACAGCAGTTCCTGTTTTTGCAAACCATAAATAATACAAGGAAAATATTACCACACGAGGGAAATCATTGTGGTGTCCATGAAGATGTGCAAAAATAGGCATAATATAGTTTACACATTTCCCCGTATTATTACACGCCTGTTTAACCGAAGCTAACGTGTGTGTGTTTCTCCATCCTCATACAATGTCACTTCTGACACTCTGATTGGTTTATTTCACGTTACGCCCAAACCACATCTATGAGTAATGAAGCGACTTCAGATCAACACATTAGATTTAGTGATTTATCCCTCCAGTATAATAGCAACAGCGCCGACAAAGTTACTTGCGTTTCAGATCGTTAAAATAGGGCCTTTAAACTTCACAATTTCTAATGCATTTTATATTTCATACTTTTCACCTGACTCTCTGATGTTTTTCAAAGTCCTGATTTTAGGCAAATTGCATAGAGAGACTATGTAACCAAAATTAGTATAAGACACAAATTGTCCAAGGAAAATTTAAATCGTCACCCTTTATTCGAATATTATAGAAAATGTGTTAAAGTTTTTGTAAGCATATTGCATTGTGCTCAGAATCAATTGTTTTATTTGTGATAAGAACGCAATGAAACATGGCAAATTGTGCATCAGATTTTTTGTCCAAGCTGTCATACAAAGAAATTATGAACACATGCAAAACTAAGAGAGAACCAGCCAAATATTAATAACTGATTATGTTTGCTTTTTCCTGTCAGCTTTTTGTTTTTTGCATAGTAAAATAAAACCTGTAGCTTTAGTTTGCCTATTTCTTGCCAATTAATTTTGTCAGATAAATACCATAACCAAGTTTAGTGTTTTGTTCGTCCCTCATATCTAAAATATTTTGATGGTTTATTTTACAATTACAAATGAGCTCACATTTGGATTAAAAACATGCACTGAAATCTGAATGGAATAAATAACACAAGCAAAACACTAGTTATTGTCTTATTAGAACTGTGAGATTATTGCAGACCATGTAAATACAGCCGATGTGTGAAACAGCTCCTATGTGTACATGCACATTAAAATAATCCTGTTATAAGCGTAACGATGGCTCAATCGGACATAAAAGCCTTCCTGTAAACATTAAACTCAGCTCGATCGAGTGAAACTTCAGGCAGACTGGAATAAAGCTGGAATAATCCCATCAACAGGAAAAATCAAGTATATAAAAGCCTTACAGTCAAATCATACGAATGTGAGTATGTGTATTACCTCTCATGTCTTATGAACTATAGTGAAGGAGACTAAATATTTACTAAATACTTGATTAAAAAGCTCTTCTGACATATATGAGTGCATGCAAACATTCATAATGTGGTCTGAGAGTTTGATTTCATTCACAAGAGCTGAACAGACTCTACTGGTATAAGTTATGTTTACCGATGTTTATTTGGATGAATAAATATATTAAAAAAGACTCACAACGTCCATTCCATCAGTCCACTGGAAATCCTCTTCCACTGTACGATCATTCAAACCGATCCAAACGTTTTCATGACCCAGACCTGAAACATGATGAAAAAACAGTAGATTTCCCACAAAAGCCTGTCTGAGATGTTAAGTTAATATTTCAAAAATTGAACAACACATTTGCATGTTCATGGTTCGCTGATGTATGTTAATGCTCATATGACATGCAGTTTTTAGTATTAGTAGCTTTTCATCAACTCACAAACTGCATGTGCTTTGCGTGTTAAATAAATGACTAGTGGTTTGAATCTTTGGGTAGACAGAAAATCGATTCGAT
>CM060617.1:2397894-2400394 GCA_030578275.1 Meda fulgida | reverse complement strand
TTAAAAGCTAGATTTTCAACACAGGCGGACTTTTTTCACTACGGACACCAAGGTTTGATTCCCAAGAAATGCATGAATTGATCAAATGTAAACCGCTTTGAATAAAAGCATCTGCCAAATTCATTAATGCAAAAAAAACAAATATAAAATAATATTTCATGCAGTTAAGATTAGAATTACAGTAGATATTTCTTTATGTGAGTACACCATAAGTATGGGGATAATAAATCTCAAACTTTATATCAAGCTATGCGATAATATGGTTAAATGAATAAAAATCAAGAAACAGAAAGGCATGCTGGTTTGGAGCAACACGAGAGTGAGTAAATGACGAGTTGGGGTTTTGAAAAGCTCACAGATGGTGTAGGAGAGTAGATCATGGGATGTGATTCTCTGAAACAGGAGGATAGCGTGACTCCAGCATTGGGGAAATGTGAAGCGTTAACAGTCGTTTAGCGTCCGTCACAGGCCTGTGTAAGCGCTTTAAAGCTCGCGGATTACTCACCGAAAGATACACCGGCGGTTTATAGGACATTAATGCAGACATTTCCCAATATAGCAAACACTTCTGAGGCTCAACGTTTGTCAGGCTGGCAAAAAAAGTTGCCATCAGAGGAGCTTGACAAGATAAAGTTGAAAGTCTTAAAAGTTTGTGTGACGGCATCAGTCACAAACGTCTGACTCGTGAACTTCTCAGGCTTTAAGTGGATATCAGACCAGCAGAGGATCATGGGAAGGCTGTATTCTGAGCTCAGGATGTTTTAAGCATCTTAATGCGTGACGGATTCGAGCGTTGTGTTCATCACACCATTTCACGGCTCCTTACATGTGACGGGAAGAAAATGAAGCCTGATGAAAACTGGAAAAGCCTCTCAAGAACATATTTCATCATACAATTAAATCAAAGTTAATAGAGATATTATTTTCATGATAAGTAAGCATTCTTCCACAAATTCTCATTAATGTACACATATATTTTTTAATTATTAAGTATTTATGTATTAGGGGAGTATTTGTTGTACTGACTTTGATTTATATTACATACTAAATGGATTCATATATTTGATTAATATAATATGCAGTACTTTTTACTGCAATACAGTAATTTGTTACTATCATATGAGAATATAATGTCAGTGAGGCAAACAGGAATGACAAAATCTATAATAAAATAAACGAAAAAATTGAGGGAAAAATGTAATATAATTACTGTCAATAAAAAAATATATAGTGATCTAAAAGTACTCCTTTCTTTTCACAAAACAGAATTTATTTTATGTGTGTAAATATATATAGTGATTAATTAATTAAATGTATCACACATCAAATTTGACTGAGAAATTACCCCCAAAATATAATTTAAAGTCATTATTGTGTTAAATGAGAAAAGCATCAAACTTTTAGTCTTCAACGGCCATGAGGGTGAGTCATTTTTGGGTGAACTATACCTTTAATGTTTTTTTTATTAATATGGACATATGCATTTTTTTTAAATGAAATTACAATTTTCTAAATATGAAACTAAAACTGCCAGTAGGTGGCGGTAAATGTCTAAATGAGTAAGTTCATTCATTCGATTTGTTCAGGAATGAAGTAAATGGCTCTTTATGAACGAGTCATTGAATCATTGGTTCACCCGATTGATTCGCTCGAAACGCTGATTCATTCAGAAACGAAGCATCACTGTCTGTGGCTCAGAGATGCACAGCACTTCTGCTCTGGCTTTACAGGTAATGTTTTCATTGGCAAAACTGAGCAAAAGCAGATCATGTTGTGCCGAAAATATAACACAATGTTAACCTCTTATTTATTGAACTCTTGTATAAAACCAATATCTCATTTGCACTCGTGCTATTTGGGACAAAACCAGCACTCGTGTGATATTACAGCTGTTGCTAGTGTGATATTGATCATGAACTATATCATGATATAAATAAATATGAGACAAAACTCATACAGGGGCATTTTTGCCCTGATATCTTGAATTTTAGGGGCATATAACTGTATTTATAGGCTTTATCACACAGTGAGATGTTGCCATCACCATCAGCTGGATGAAATATAAGATGACCTATGACCTGTGTGGGGTGTGGGTGTGTTTAATCATTTTAACGCATTATTAATAACTAATTAATTAAATTAATGTGTTAAATCGACAGCCCTATTCACACACACACACACACACACACACACACACACACACACACACACACACACACACACACACACACACACACACACACACACACACACATACATACAGTGCAAAAATAGAGATGAATTCCCCCTTAAACCTCACATTAAATATGTGACCAGTGGTTGATCTTGATTTCCATGATCATATTCGTCAGTAGAAAAGAAAAGCCTCTGCTGAAGTCATATCCCGTGTCTTAAAGACTCGCAAGGTACTTCTGCTCTTCATGAATATTTGAATTGGCTCATACATTATGCAAACTGGGAGCCGCTCGGCAAGAGCTGCGAGTCTACGTGAGCTAAAGCC
>CM060617.1:2290394-2392894 GCA_030578275.1 Meda fulgida | reverse complement strand
TGCGGGTGGATTTCATCATTGACTTGTAACGCAGTCTCTCCTACTAGACACACTAGTATCATTTTAATATAATATATACATTTTTCAATTGTAGTCTATTAAAGTCCCCTGTGGTAAAAATCCAGCGTTTAATGTTGTTTATGTGTCTATGTGGTGTTTTTAATATGCTTTAAGACACACATGTGTAAGTTCATAAGTCGACAGCATTGCTGAGTATTTTCTGCTTAAAACTGCAGTGAACCAAAGACAGTCTCAAAAACACGGTGTGAAATCGCTGGTGTTTCTGACGTCACAAACGACCTTGTAACCAATCAGATCAACGTGTGCTCGTCAACCAGTGGATCTCTGAGTGAGTGAGTGAGTGGAGGCGGGGCTCATTTGCATATTCATAGAACCGCACATACTAAATGAGGCGAGGGTGTCGAGTTACATTCAAGATATTTTAAGGCATAAAGATTTGAAGAAGGAAAACACTTTTAAATATGTAATTTTGGTGATAAAAGTTGAGTTTTAAGTAATTCAATTATTGACTACAGGGGGACTTTAAAGAAGCATCTGAAATAATAAAATAAAGTACAATTTAGTGATTTTTCGATACAGAAATATATGAAACGCTTTCAATATTAATTTTATGCAGAATAGACACGATACCAGCTACTCTTTCTCTCTCTCATCTCTCCGACAGCGAGTGACACGCAAACCCGCCTCTCTTCACTCACTCATGTCATTTGCTCCGGCTTGAATATTGGTGCGTATTGCACGCACATAAAGCCGCCTCTCAGTACTTTTTCCTCTGCTTATTGCACTTAAACAGTCAAATACACAAAATAATGTCAAAATGCCGGTCTTGGCGAGTATTCACGTAAACACAGTGTAGCAATGTTCAGGGAAGAAGGAGGCGGGAACCGGCGAACAATCAAAATATAATTTATTTAAAATAAAACAAACAAACGAAAATACCGCCAGCAGCCCCTCGCGGACGACTGCTGGCTACCGAAAATAAATATAACTAAAATAAAATCCAAAAACAAAACACAACTAAAACACAGGCCTGTTCCTCTCTCGATCATCAACGTCGTCGCTCCTCCTTTATGCTTCCGCTCCTCCGTGAGAGATGCGAGACCGGTGTGCCTCACATGTGTTGCTCATTAGCAATCGCACCACCGGCCTCGCGCCGTTCTCTCACGTCCCTCGGCCGTCCTGTTCGCCACATACCCCCATCGCCCCTCACAGGCCGGGGGGTACTCACGAGCCTGTGCCTACTCCCCCCCCGGCGGCGGCGATCCCTTGGGAGTATGGACAGACAAACCGAGGGAAACGGAGACGGAAGCATGAGGAGCGACAGATCGAGAGAGGGGGAGAGAGGAAAAAAAAATTGGTCCGGTTCCCACAACGCGCTGCCATCTGGTCCCCCACCAGCTAGGCGATCTCCTCCGCGGTGCCTGGCGGCGACGCTGGGTAGCCCTCGGTGGACGGCTCGACGCTCCTCCGCCGCCCGGTGGACGGCGACGGCTCCTCGGGTGCCTTGGGCAGACGGCAGGAGTCCCCCGCTCCCTGCTCCTCCCCTTCACTGGTGGACGGCAGCAGGCTCCGGCCCACGGCGAGCGGCGGCGACTCCTCCTCTCCCTCCCGGATGGCAGCCGCCCCTCCAATACCCAGGCGGCCGGCAGCGAGCTCGACCGTCCCACCGGCAACTCACTCCAGCGCACCGCCTCGAGCGTCCTTGGCCGCGAGTCCCCCGCTCCCTGCTCCTCCCCTCGCTCGGCGGATGGCAGCAGGCTCCGGCCTACGGCGAGCGGCGGCGACTCGCGCACCATGCTCGATGGCACCGCGGATTCCCCACACCGGCGAGGACTCTCTGACAGCGCGTTCCTCCCTCTTCCCGGGTTTCGGCACCAGTGTAGCAATGTTCAGGGAAGAAGGAGGCGGGAACCGGCGAACAATCAAAATATAATTTATTTTAAATAAAACAAACAAACAAAAATACCGCCAGCAGCCCCTCGCGGACGACTGCTGGCTACCGAAAATAAATATAACTAAAATAAAATACAAAAACAAGACACAACTAAAATACAGGCCTGTTCCTCTCTCGATCATCAACGTCGTCGCTCCTCCTTTATGCTTCCACTCCTCCGTGAGAGATGCGAGACCGGTGTGCTTCACAGGTGCTGCTCATTAGCAATCGCACCACCGGCCTCGCGCCGTTCTCTCACGCCCCTCGGCCGTCCTGTTCGCCACAGATATATATTATATATACACACACATATAAACAGGGCTTGACATTAACACTTGCCAAATGCGGGTGGATTTCATCATTGACTTGTAACGCAGTCTCTCCTACTAGACACACTAGTATCATTTTAATATAATATATACATTTTTCAATTGTAGTCTATTAAAGTCCCCTGTGGTAAAAATCCAGCGTTTAATGTTGTTTATGTGTCTATGTGGTGTTTTTAATATGCTTTAAGACACACATGTGTAAGTTCATAAGTCGACAGCATTGCTGAGTATTTTCTGCTTAAAACTGCAGTGAACCAAAGACAGTCTCAAAAACACGGTGTGAAATCGCTGGTGTTTCTGACGTCACAAACGACCTTGTAACCAATCAGATCAACGTGTGCTCGTCAACCAGTGGATCTCTGAGTGAGTGAGTGAGTGGAGGCGGGGCTCATTTGCATATTCATAGAACCGCACATACTAAATGAGGCGAGGGTGTCGAGTTACATTCAAGATATTTTAAGGCATAAAGATTTGAAGAAGGAAAACACTTTTAAATATGTAATTTTGGTGATAAAAGTTGAGTTTTAAGTAATTCAATTATTGACTACAGGGGGACTTTAAAGAAGCATCTGAAATAATAAAATAAAGTACAATTTAGTGATTTTTCGATACAGAAATATATGAAACGCTTTCAATATTAATTTTATGCAGAATAGACACGATACCAGCTACTCTTTCTCTCTCTCATCTCTCCGACAGCGAGTGACACGCAAACCCGCCTCTCTTCACTCACTCATGTCATTTGCTCCGGCTTGAATATTGGTGCGTATTGCACGCACATAAAGCCGCCTCTCAGTACTTTTTCCTCTGCTTATTGCACTTAAACAGTCAAATACACAAAATAATGTCAAAATGCCGGTCTTGGCGAGTATTCACGTAAACACAGTGTAGCAATGTTCAGGGAAGAAGGAGGCGGGAACCGGCGAACAATCAAAATATAATTTATTTAAAATAAAACAAACAAACGAAAATACCGCCAGCAGCCCCTCGCGGACGACTGCTGGCTACCGAAAATAAATATAACTAAAATAAAATACAAAAACAAAACACAACTAAAACACAGGCCTGTTCCTCTCTCGATCATCAACGTCGTCGCTCCTCCTTTATGCTTCCGCTCCTCCGTGAGAGATGCGAGACCGGTGTGCCTCACATGTGTTGCTCATTAGCAATCGCACCACCGGCCTCGCGCCGTTCTCTCACGTCCCTCGGCCGTCCTGTTCGCCACATACCCCCATCGCCCCTCACAGGCCGGGGGGTACTCACGAGCCTGTGCCTACTCCCCCCCCGGCGGCGGCGATCCCTTGGGAGTATGGACAGACAAACCGAGGGAAACGGAGACGGAAGCATGAGGAGCGACAGATCGAGAGAGGGGAGAGAGGAAAAAAAAATTGGTCCGGTTCCCACAACGCGCTGCCATCTGGTCCCCCACCAGCTAGGCGATCTCCTCCGCGGTGCCTGGCGGCGACGCTGGGTAGCCCTCGGTGGACGGCTCGACGCTCCTCCGCCGCCCGGTGGACGGCGACGGCTCCTCGGGTGCCTTGGGCAGACGGCAGGAGTCCCCCGCTCCCTGCTCCTCCCCTTCACTGGTGGACGGCAGCAGGCTCCGGCCCACGGCGAGCGGCGGCGAGTCCTCCTCTCCCTCCCGGATGGCAGCCGCCCCTCCAATACCCAGGCGGCCGGCAGCGAGCTCGACCGTCCCACCGGCAACTCACTCCAGCGCACCGCCTCGAGCGTCCTTGGCCGCGAGTCCCCCGCTCCCTGCTCCTCCCCTCGCTCGGCGGATGGCAGCAGGCTCCGGCCCACGGCGAGCGGCGGCGACTCGCGCACCATGCTCGATGGCACCGCGGATTCCCCACACCGGCGAGGACTCTCTGACAGCGCGTTCCTCCCTCTTCCCGGGTTTCGGCACCAGTGTAGCAATGTTCAGGGAAGAAGGAGGCGGGAACCGGCGAACAATCAATATATAATTTATTTCAAATAAAACAAACAAACGAAAATACCGCCAGCAGCCCCTCGCGGACGACTGCTGGCTACCGAAAATAAATATAACTAAAGTAAAATACAAAAACAAAACACAACTAAAATACAGGCCTGTTCCTCTCTCGATCATCAACGTCGTCGCTCCTCCTTTATGCTTCCGCTCCTCCGTGAGAGATGCGAGACCGGTGTGCCTCACATGTGTTGCTCATTAGCAATCGCACCACCGGCCTCGCGCCGTTCTCTCACGTCCCTCGGCCGTCCTGTTCGCCACACACAGTCAGTTGTGTTTTAAGTGAACGTAAACAGAGGAAAGAAAACGCACGTGTAACAGTATAATGGATATTCCTGATGCCAAATATTATGAGATAATATTAAAAATATCTATATGCCAGTTTTTGCCAATGGTATCGATGTCAAAATTGTGGCCAGTGAAAATACTGAGTGGCCAGTAACTTTGAAAAACTGAGCAAAAGAGTGAATGTCATATAAAAATATATATATACTTTTCCCCACAGAAGCAAGAAATTCATACAGGTTTGTATCTGTATAATTCTTTTTCTATGTTAGTCTTTGTCTTTTCCTCAGTCTCTCTCTCACATTGATGGGCTTCTTCACAACTCTCTTGGATGCACTCAGGTTATGTTGTCATGGTAACTGTGCTGAGGGCAACCGCTAGTAATCCTCTCGTTCCACAGGCCACGCCCCTTTTTCCTTAATTACCGGCATCACATGGCAAACCATCGTTTCAGCCCTAATTGGTTTGTTTTTAGCATAAATGCAAATGAGCCACATCCTTGAGGTCACACCAGCATTCCACGATGGGATATACTGTACACATTTACATGCGACATTTTATAACTGTTAAAAATCACCTCTCACCTATGCATTTGCCCTCTTAACCTCACAAAGCAGAGCGATATGCAAATATAGCATACTAAGAGAGAGAAATAGAGTGTGATAATCACACAATCATCAGGGGGAAAGAATAGCTCATCGGGCAGACTGATTTAATTCAAAATTAAATTCAAAATTTAGCTGCAAAATTACTTACACATCATCACATTAACACAGCGTGTGCTTTAATCTTCTTCAACACTTCAATGATATTATTTACACGCTGCTTATAAATAATACAGATACCATTTTATACAAAAACCCTGTTAGTTAGATAAAAATGTCACACTTGAATAAATACAATATTTCATATTTAAAAGATCTAATTTTCTTGCTTTTTCGAAATAAAACAGATGTAAACATACAGACCAATGTTATTTTGATATCACTGATATACTATTATAGTTCTTTTTAATTTGTTTTTATTTTTAGAATTTCCGTTTCCTTGTAATTAAAGGTCATTTTCTAGTAATTGTGTGTGTGCTTTGTCACTTTTATTATTTTTTCTTAAATATCTATATATTGTTTATGCATTTTTTGTTTTAGTTATTTTAGTACTATCCACATCAGTCGTGTCAGTCTGTACAGGCCACAGGGCTCATGTGATTGACAGGTGATGTAACACTGAAGGTCAAATCTGGCATTCTTCAGGACGACAGACGGGAGACACTAGAGAATGTCAGCTTGTGTCAGTCCGACTGCTTATAACATGACCGGAGAAATCAATGCCTAAGATAGAAAAGCCAGTTGGCAGCCAGAGATTGATTGGAGACTAAAATAAGAAGATCTGCAGTCCTGAATGTGACAAGCTCTTGTGCAATAAAACATTTCCCTGAGAGTCAGAGTTACTCAGAGCAGATTCTGAAGACAACGATTGTGAACAAACACACACACACACCTCCCACTGTCGCGTATCACATATTCAAGAGCCGGATGAAGTGCTAAACCGCTGGGAGCTGAATAGTGACGCATACATGCATTTATACACACACACACACACACACACACACACACTCTCACATATACACACACTCTCACATACACACACTCTCACATACACACACACACACACACACACACTCTCACATACATACATACACACGCATGAGTGACTGAAAAATTACAAAAAGTGAAATAGGCTGTATAGATTAGTCGATATATCATTTATTTCATATCAATGAAAAAAATCTCCTCACTGACCTATATTCCACATCAATCCAAATGTAATTAATATTCATGAGCATTGCTAATAAGTGTTATATTGTGTCTCTGCACTTTTTAAATGATTCTGAAACATGTGAAAAGTGAATCGGACACATCAGGCCGCGAGTCAATGAAATGTAATGATTATCTGCCATGTGCTCATTAATTATAATGGTTTGGTTGCTACGCCAGACAATCAGCACAATTAGTGTGAAATCGATTTTTTGTCCATTTTGCCATCCAAATATTCCTAACTGGCCGCAAACTCTCAGTATTATAAACAAATCTGTGGACGTTGATTAATATTCATGCACCGATCTGAATATTCATTGTGTGAGCTTTCCGCCCAAAGCACACACTCCCCACATAATTAAACCCAACAAGAGTCTCTTTCCTGCACCTGGACGTTCACCCACCTGCCATATCTCATTCAAAGGTTATTCCAAATCTCTTATCTGGTGTAAATACTGTGCAGCCATCAGGACACACTCTCACATCAGGATGAAAACAGGTTGTTTAATGGTTCTTTGCAGCAACTTAAGTTCGAAAAAAACAATCAAAACATTTTAGGCTTTATAAGGTTGCAATTTTCTAAAGAAACAAAATTTTTGTCTACATAATTTATCAGTTCCTGTTCAATAATGTGGCTTTTTCTCTTTCGTTATGTATATTTGGATTATGCTGTGTTGTAAATAAATCCAAATAATCAAGAAGCAATTATTTTAATCTCTCCACATTCTTTGTTCTAGTTCCCTCACAGTCCCACCTGATAGGGCCATTAGGGGAGGGTCTTTGTCTTCTCAGGTGTGAAACACATCAATATTCATGATGACTAATGCCCCCCTCGCATATAGCTTTCTTACACAAAACAAGTCTTACAATCCTGCTGTATCTGTCTGCAGCGTTTGACACAGTTAACCACCAGATCCTCCAGTCAATCTTAAAGATGAAGGGCATTTTAGGAACCGCACTCCAATGGTTCAACCTCTTAGGAAGGTCTTTTAGGGTGTCATAGAAGAGGTGAGGTGTCTAAGACCCAACATCTAGCTACTGGAATACCTCAGGGCTCAGTGCTTGGACCACTTTTCTTCTCAATCTACTTGGCACTGATCCTCAACAAACTCGTCTCCATAACGGCGTGATGACTCCGACTTCCAACCTTCTATTTAAAAATAATAATAATTACATATACTGCATTAGACTAAACTAGGAAGGGTCACAGCACTTGCATATTGTTGTCCTATTATTTGTTTGATTGCTTCTTTTACTCTCCTCATTTGTAAGTCTCTTTGGATAACAGCGTCTGCTAAATGATTTAATGTAAATGTAAAGTATGGGAGCTACTGCCAATACATACAAGACACGCTGCTGTGAGCAAGTAAGACATGCTGATGCTGTACAATATAGCGTACATGAATTACCCATAGCAGATCTATACAGGTGGAGCTGGGAAGGTGGAGGGTTTCTGAAAGCATGCTGCACTGCTAAGGCAAATGCTATCCGTATATTTTAAGGTGAAGCACGCAAGCTCATTGGCTACTGATACAGCAGGAACCAATCAGCTTTGCCCTATAGATAATGATATGATTACAAGCAGGTTGAGTTAGGACCTATTAGCCTGCGCCATCTAGAGTTTCATAACAGAACTTTGTATATAATTCACGTGATTCCTGTAAGCCGTATATCCCCATTAGCAACCTCATCATTTATAAAAACGTACGACCCTGATTGAAAACATAAAATCTTACCATCTTCTCCAATGGAGTGGTTCTTCCTGATGGCCTCGGTGCTGCTCAGATCCGGCTCTACGCTGCTGGTTACCGTCGTTCCAAAGCTTGCCGTCCGAGACTCGTCTGCAGATGTTGAGATGGTCGATCCACTGTTTTCAGCACTATAAGACACTCCAGAGGGTGTCGCTGTGCTGTGGATGATGGCTGTCGTCATCTCAGTGGTACTTGGGTTGGGTCGCCTGGGTTTGTTCCTGCGTCTGTACTGGATTTCTCCACGGGCCTCATGACCGTGTGCGGAACCGGTGGTGGCGAGGGAACCGGTGGTGGCGAGGGAACCGGTGGTGGCGAGGGAACCGGTGGTGGCGAGGGAATCGGTGGTGGCAAGGGAACCGGTGGTGGCGAGGGAACCGGTGGTGGCGAGGGAATCGGTGGCGAGGGAACCGGTGGTGGCGAGGGAATCGGAACCGGTGGTGGCGAGGGAACCGGTGGTAGCGAGGGAATCGGTGGTGGCAAGGGAATCGGTGGTGGCAAGGGAACCGGTGGTGGCGAGGGAATCGGTGGTGGCAAGGGAATCGGTGGTGACAAGGGAATCGGTGGTGGCAAGGGAATCGGTGGTGGCAAGGGAATCGGTGGTGGCAAGGGAACCGGTGGTGGCGAGGGAATCGGTGGTGGCAAGGGAATCGGTGGTGACAAGGGAACCGGTGGTGGCGAGGGAACCGGTTGTGGCGAGGGAATCAGTGGTGGCAAGGGAACCGGAACCAGTGGTGGCAAGTGAACCGGAACCAGTGGTGGCGAGGGAACCAAAAACCGTGGTGGCGAGGGAACCGGTGGTGGCGAGGGAACCGGAAACCGTGGTGGCGAGGGAACCGGATCCGGAAACAGTGGTGACGAGGGAACCGGAACCGGTGGTGGCAAGGGAACCGGAACCAGTGGTGGGAAGGGAACCGGAACCGGTGTTGGGAAGGGAACCGGTGATGGCGAGGGAACCGGATCCGATGGTGGCAAGGGAACCAGAACCGGTTGTGGCAAGGGAACCAGAACCGGTGGTGGCGAGGGAACCGGTTCTCGACGTCACTGCCGTCAGGGGTGTTTGGGACGACAGATACGTATCTCCCCACGAGCTGCCCTCCGTCTCCAGGACTCTGCTCTCTCCGGAGTAATTCTCAGTTGATACGGAGACTTTGGATTCGGTTTTGGTTTTCTGCTCAGGTATTTCAGTCACCATGACCCACTCTCCTAATCTCTGTTCAGGTCGACCCGTGCGGTTGCCGCCCGTGGTGTTTGGCAGGATTGATGTTGGCACGTCCGAACTTCTCGATGTGCTTAATTTATCAGTGACGGATGAAGGACGAGACAGCCATGAGCGACTCCACCATGATATCAACCCTGTGAAGACAAACACAAGCTGTGATTACTGTGGTGGTTCATTCAATCAGCAGTTCTCGGATTCATTCCTCCAATCTGTTTTTTTTTTTGTCTCGAGAGAGCGGCGAACTGTCTGCCAGACATTCTCATTACTTATTCACTTGACTCATTTTATTTACTCGTCTAAGACTTCAGGCTGTTAGTGGTCAAGCATCACTACTACTGTTGCTCATTTTTAAGATCAGTTATTTGAATCAAACTTCAGCGTGTAACTCCATCCGTTCATGTCCGTTTGTGCAAATAATTTCTCAAGTTATGTGTTTTGTTGAGGTGATCAGATGCACTATTTTTACCACTAAAGGCAGGAATGCTACACGACTTTTATAATCTGAACAGATTTTAAAGCACTAGGCATCATGCACTTGCTGTATTTCTAAATGCTTATAGAGGACAAACTGAGCAGCATTCACTAAACGACACAAACTCAAGCAAAAACCCGTTGCTAGGAGACGCATGACAAACAAAAACAATGTGTTCTAAAATTGGCTCAAAATATCAAGCGTGTTTGATCTCTTCTAAGTCTGACTGGATGAAATTCAGGTTTGAAACTAAAAATGTGCCCATCATACACTGTGTGATTTTTTGTGAGATCTGTTAACTCAAATCTGTAGACTGGCTCTAACTTTTGGCGATTGGGCACTGACTCAAATTGGGGCAAAAATCTGAGCAAAAGCCTAAAACTAAAACTATTAAAAAAGTAGTTTTTGTTCATTCAAATAAAGCAGAAATAAAAAAAAGAAAGAAAGAAAGAAAGAAAGGAAAAAGAAATGTTGCTTTAGCAGCTAACTTAAAATAAAACGAGTTGAAGTACAAAAAAAATTAAACAAAATTAATAAAATAAAATAACTAATTCAAAATATTAATAAATACTATAATAGTATATAAATAACACTGAAATAACACGTATTCTTTATTAAAACATAGGAGACGTCTGATCTTCACATTGTGCCGCTTACAAAATTAAATCCCAAATGTTTTCACTTAATGCACTAAATAATATCACAGCAAGAAGAACTAGCTGATGGGTGAAAAGCAATGGGTATTTTACATAAAATTTTTACTAAAAAAGAAAAAAGAAGCTGTTCCAAAACCTAGTGAGCTGCCTTGCTTCTATTATAGGCAATGCAGAAAAACAAACTGAACGCAAGAACATAAGCACTTGGCCAGCGCATCTACTTGCATTAAGTTATGAACTGCGTGCTGTTGTGTGTGATATTAATCTTGCATTGCTAGAAGCTAATAATCTAAGTATGCCTGCAGGCCAAATGCTCGCGGCTTTATTTGTGTACTTGTTTCTGGCCTAAAGCAGAATCCTAATGGATGAGTGGACTGAAATTCTCCACATAATAAACTAAAATAACAAATATTGGGTGAAATAGTCTGTCTTAAATGCGGTGTAGGTAGGGAGCGCAGTAAGTCGTTTAACAGACAAGGGGCCTGATGCATAAACGTTACACATGTTGATGTATAATGTGCACATTTCAATGCCATTTTTGTGCATACATCATTCACACACACATATTGGGATTTATAAAAAATAAACTTAGCATAAATATGTGCACACCATTCGCAGACTCTAGACTGTGAATGAAGTAATAAAGAAAACAGAATGATTTAAAAACTGTTTTTATTTGTATATATATATATACAAGTTTAGATGAAATTTCGCACTCATTAATGGAGTTAAGCACTCAAATAACAGCAAATCATTATCCAGAAGTTAAACAAAAAATATATATGAATTTAGATTTGTTTAGATTGTTTCGTTTGTCAGTGACAATCTACAATTGTACAATATTCTGTTTACTGGGTTTTATAAAGGGAATTTTGCGCAGATTCAAGCTTTTGTGCGTGTATACACTTTCAGGATGAAATCACTTGAAAGTTTTATACATGAGGTCCCATGTATATTTGGTATATCAGCAGAATAAACCACACAAAGTATTCAAGCGTACAGTTAGCGTTCATAAGTGAACAGTGTGGTAGCAGTTTTCCCAGTTTCTGGCTTTCAACCCTCAATTATGAAGCTTCCACTGGGACACAGCCGAAATTCTGCCTTCATGGAAAATGGACTTTAATAATGTAGGCGACAGGCCTAAGTTTCCATTTGACGTTAAACATTAATGCTGTCGGGTTCAGTTTGGACCAGACAAGGTATCTGTATTAATGAAGGCAGAAAGCACACTAACTGAAGTAATATCTTGAAACTTTAACGTTCAGGCCTCCTCGACTTGGGATGGATGGACACTTTTTTTATTCATATGTTTCTACAGGAATACAGATAAATACTTTTTAAAGTCTCCATGAAGTCAATATTTTATCCCTTAAAACTCATCTTTAATCACCAAAATTATTTATTTAAACATTTTTTCCTTGATATTTTTTCTTCTTCATTCCTTAAAATATCTTGAATGTAACTCAACACCCTTGCCTCATTTAGTATACGTGGTTCTATGAATATGCAAATGAGCCCCGCCTCCACTCATTAACTCACTCAGAGATCCACTGGTTGACGATCACACGTTGATCTGATTGGTTACAAGGTCGTTTGTGACGTCAGAAACACCAACGATTTCAAACCGTGTTTTTGAGACTGTCTTTGGTTCACTGCAGTTTTTAGCAGAAAATACCCAGTAATGCTGTTGACTTATGAATTTACACATGCTTTGTCTTAAATTATAATAAAAACACCGCACAGACATATAAACAACATTAAAAACTTGATTTTCACCACAGGGAGACTTTAATATCCTCTCTTCCCAGTCTGTCAGTAACTCTGTTTACTTCCTGTCTCTATGAAGCCCCTCCTCCTGAAAAGCACACTGTGCTCTGATTGGTCGGCTGGATCAGTGTGTTGTGATTGGTCAATCGCTTCGAGTGTGTTTGGGAAATGTCCCTCCCCTTACATAACCACCAGTTTAACACACTACTAACTAACTCAACCAGGCCCCGCCCCTTAATTCTGCGTATGAATTATTATAATGAGGAATATTGTGACGTGTTCGTTCCCGGAAGAAACTCAAGACTACAATGAGGCGTTTCAGGAGTTCAGAAACACACACTGATATAGGGAATAACTCAGCAACATTACACACTAAAGAAAGATGAACATGGGAAAAAGCATAATAGTCACCTGAGTCAGGAGTTGCAGTGGTTTGCGTGTCCATCACGGGCGTCACACTCTTGCTTGCCGCCTCCGCATCACTTCCTGTCAAGTAGCTCCAGGGTTTCCACAATGAGCTGACGATGTTGTTGAAGGAACTCTTGCCCTTTCCTTGAGGAGCTGTAGGACTGACAGACTGACCGGATAGATCTTCATCCTCTTCCTCTGTGGCCGAGCCTCCAGGACCCGGATCGGACCCCGGAGCCGGAACCACGTCCTCTCCGTCTGGGAACGAGTCCAACTGTCCGCTCCAGTCCAGAGACGTGTCTCCAGCTCGGAGACGGGCCGTCAGATACTCGGCTGAGAGCTCGGGGGCTTCAGCCGCCATGTGCAAATCCAAATCTTTGTCCAAATCCACCTGTCCGGTCCAGTTAGTGGGATGAAGGTCGGGAAGATCCGCCTCTGCGTCTGGAACACAGTCAGAGACGAGCTTCATAGAGTTTCACATGAAAATTCAAAATATGACATTTCCAAGTGAATCAGGACAGTTCAGATTTAACTCGTTCTTTGCATGGCAAGTATGAGAAATAACTCTTTTATTACCAGGCATTTGTCTAATTTTACTAATACTAATTTTAACAACGTGCTTTACCATTCAAGAGTTTGGGCTCAGTACGATTTTTTTAGGATTTTTTAAAAGTCTCTTCTGCTTACAGAGGCTGCATTTATTTGACAAAAAATACAGTAAAAGTAAAATTTGATGCCTCTTCTGCTCACTGAGCTGCATTTATTTGATAAAAATGCATTGTGAAATATTATTCTAATTTAAAATATCAGTTTTCTATGTGAATATCTAGTAAAGTGTAATTTATTCCTGTGATCAAAGCTGTATTTTCAGCATCATTACTCCAGTCTTCAGTGTCACATGATCCTTCAGAAATCAGGAGAATATGATGATCTGATGCTCAAGAAACATTTATGATTATTATCAATGTTGAAAACAGCTTCATATTTTTGTAGAAACTGTGATACCTTTTATTTTTCAGGATACTTTGATTAATAGAAAGGTCAAAAGAACAGCATTTATTTGAAATTGAATCTTTTGTAACATTATAAATGGCTTTACTGTCACTTTTGATCAATTTAATGCTTCCTTACTGAATAAAAGTATTCATTTTTTTTTTTATCTTTTGAGAACTTGGTAGAAAGGTCGATGTAACATTAAGTTTTGTATAAATTCTAATATACTGTAAATCCATGACTTTTGGTGGAAAATATTACTGACTTATAGTTGTCAAACCACTCTTTTAAAAATATGCAACATCACCTTGGTGATACATTTAAATCTGCAGAATTTAATTATCAATCAAAACATAAAAAAAAATGTTTGCACGGTCATTTAAAAATATCTTAAACTCTCATCCTGTTCTAAAGAGAAGTTGAAGAATGGACCTGAAAATCAAAATGATGACTATTTTTTAATGCAAAAACCTTGACTGATATTAAAAGTGGACATTTAAGGTTTAATTATATTATGCAGATGGAAACTAGCATTTGCTAACTCTGGTACAAAACATCTTTTCGTAAGATTAATGTATTTTGTACATGGTCCCTGACAAATAAATTAACTAACTAAATAAATAAAGGTAAAATATGCTCCCTTTACCAATTACAAAGAAGATGTTCTGATGGATTTAGTGTATAGACTCAGCATAAGTGACAGAGACTGAACACCCTGAGCAAAAGCCAGATAATGTAGTGGTTAAGGCTGAGTGTCGAGTGTGTAAATGAGCTGTACCAGTGGTGGAAGAGTGAGATTGGGATGCGTCGTCTCCAGTCATGTACCTCCAGGGTCTTAGTAAGGACTTCACGATGCCCGTCATAGCCTTCTGCGGTTTCTTTGCTGTCGACGAATTCAATTCAATTACTGTAGTTGCTCTCTCTAAACACATTACTCCAGTGGTAGAGCGTATGCAAGCGACGTCAAGGTCACGGGTTCGATTACCAGGGACAGTCTTGTCAGATAAATACATCTATATGTATAGTTAAATGTCTAAGGGTACATTCAGAATGACATCTGCATCTAATATAAAAGAAAATGTAGTATACAGTATATGTACTGTGCAACGTTTGCAAATTTTCTTAATGCATGGAATACCAAATTCAAATAAAATGTGAAGTATATAAAAATGGTCTAATAAAGCAATGAATTTGACTTGACTTTCCATTTTCCAGTGTGACAAAAAACAATTTCGTGTGACCTTTAGCCCACAAAATTGGTTTAAAAAAAATGCTAAATATCTTTTATTTCCAAGATGACAGCTGAACGGCAATTGCTGAATATTATTACTACTGTTATTTTAATTATATATTATTTATTAGTATTATATATGAAACTATTTATTTAAAACATAGTATACTTAATAGTATATGTATTTATTTAGTAAATAAATACATATTTAAAACATAATATACACTTACTTTAATAGTTATATTACAATAATTGCATGACTGTGTAACACTGAATACACTATTAGAAAAAAAGGTACAAAAGCTGTCACTAGGGTGGTACTCTTTCAAAAGGTACATCTTTGTGTGCATCTTAGGGTGCCTCGGTTAGTCCGGTTGAATCGCACTAGAACTAGAAAGGCTCCAAAAACTCACAAGAACAGCGAAATCTTGGCTTTGTTTAGCGAACAGCGCAGGGGACGGGGTTTCATAGATCTGTGGACCAGTGCAGGGTTATTTTCCCGCACGTTAATGCTGAACAATCAAAGTGCAGTTATGGAAATACGTTCGAGACACATCTGGCCAACGAGTGATGTGGATGTTGTCATGTGACTGCATTTTGGTTGGTTTCATCAACTCATCATCTGATTCAGACCAGAGCAATCAGTGTCGAGTGAAAAGGAACCAAAACGCCTGATAAATCCTACAAAGTATCATTTTTCACCCTTGGTCCGGACCAAATGAACCGAACTACAGATGTGAAAGCACCCTTAGTCTACCTCAAAGGTACCAAAAGTGTACATATTAGTTAGCCTGACGTCGTCATACTCAGATTCCAGTCAGAATGTGAAACTGCTCCGTTGGGCTGTGATTATGGGGCGTTTATTTATTAGTTTATTTGTCAGGGACCATGCACAATTCAAGCCCGGTACCAGAGTTAGCTATACGGCTAATTTACATCTGTGGTCCCTGGGCAAGGAAAAGTTAAAAAAAAAACATAAACAAACATTACTCACATAAAAACCAGAATACAAATATACAATATATAAAAAAGGTCAATGATCACATATTTGATTCACCTTCAGCCAAGTCTTTACGGACATTGTAAAACTGCTAAGGCTTGCACAATCTCTAATGTAATGTGGGATTAAGTTACACTTTTCAACTACTGCAAATGAAAAAGCTGATTGTCGAAATTTAGTTTTCCTAAATTGAGTGTAACAGTCACCTTTCAACCGAACCAGGACAGAAAATGCCTCTGCACTCAATTGGACAGACCGAATCCTGTAGGAAGGACGGCAAAAACATCTTTCCGATCGATAAATGCCTTGATCGCGGTTCTCTGTTCCTCTTTTAAAGTGAATGCGGTCTACATCTTCTATAACAGACGCGATGGCTGAATCTACACATCAATTCTCCAGCGTTTGTTGTAAACGAACTCAACCCAAGCGCTCTTCGGCGACGTGGATGATGACGTCACTGTCGATCATCTGTCCATCATCGTATAAAGCCAGCCCTGACAATCTGATTGGTCCGAACAGCTTTGGTTCGGGGATGCTTGCTTCCAGTGTTGTGCCTGAATGCGTTCATTGAACGATAGTTCATGAACTCGTTCATATTTTGGGCGAACGTGAACTGAACGTACTGTATTACTGCCTGATGAACGTTACTGTGAACTCGTTCATTCTGGTGTCTGTGAACGGCAGCACTTTCAGTTTAACTTCGTTCAATAGGGTGCCAGATTTCTATAGAGCCTTCCATGCGAAAACCCGGCTAAAGCACACCGTAAACAGGCCTTAATATGTAGCGGAAAAACACCCAATCTGGCAACACCAGCCACTAGTGTCACAACCTTTTTTATGGTCTATGGTCGCAACATCGCATGTGTAATCAAGACAAAAAGCATCAAGGAGGCGGCGTATGATCATTTAAACGAGTTTTATGACAAGGTCGGTGAGGATGGGAAAAATCTTACATTTCTGTGCAAGCTTTGCCCACCAATAAAATAATTGCCTTCTGTGGTTCTATATGGGCTGTGGCAATAATTTTGAAAAATAATAGCTCGCAGCAAAAAAGAACGATGAACTAGTTCAAAATTTTAAAGTATGAACTATGAACTGAACTAGTTCATTTTAAAATTTGTGAACTGAACTTTGAACTAGTTGTAGCCTGGTTAAAACCAGACCATTCTCAGTTGTAACTGAGTTATGGTCTGGCAAAGCATCATAGACAAATCATTTCCAGAGGGGCGTCACCAACGGACGTCGCGGGTAGACCTAAAACCAATCAGAGCACTGAAGGAGATGACGTATGCAGAGCGGCGGAGAAACATCTCTGAGTGTTGTTCTTTGCTCGGTTTTAACAAAAAGGAAACGTTCAAATCGCTTAAAACAGACGTGATAGCTGATTCGAACGAGTGATGTTCGACAGCGGCATCCATCTTTGTAATGTAGGCTACAAAATCTGCTTCAAAATCCCAGCGCTGTCGTCATCGTGTAAAGCCCGCCCCAACGTTTCTGATTGGTGCCTCGATTTCGACGGATTGGAAATGGGCTTGAATGAGATCTTTGCCAGACTAACTTTCAGAGCACATCTAAATTTGCCGGAAGTTGTCTGGGTTTTCCCAGGCTAAACTAGTTCATGTAGAAAGTGAACTTTCCCAACACTGCTTGCTTCACAACGGGTCAAGTCCAGACCGAACTTCCCCTCCTCAAATGTTGTGGGCGGGGCTAAGTGCGGCTGGCATCCAGGCTACATATTAGTACCTTAAATAGTAAAAAATAGACCCTTTTTAAAGGGTACCATCCCAGTGACAGCTTTTGAAGCATTTTATGTCTGTGTGTACCTCGATAGCAGAAAGCATCAAAGCGAGCGGATCCGTTTCTCAGTTCTGTGGAAGGAACGGTTGATACGCCCGGCTCTCCTCCGGGACACTCGGACCGAAGCGCTCTGACAGACCTCACGCTCCCGTCAGACACCCAGCCCGGCTCACAGTGATCCAGGCCAGATCTCCAGGCCAGGTAGAGCTGACCCACGGTGGCCAGCCGGTCTCCTGAGGACTCGCAGTGAGCAGAGGCCGAGACGCGGCTCAGTTTATCCGGGACGGAGACGGGAAACACGTCACCTGGAGAAACAGGACCAGGACAGGTGTGAGTGAGGCTCGGCTCGACTGATGCCTTGTGTGTTCAGCTGAGTTAAAGGTGCCCTACAATGGGATTTTTTATTATTTAATAATGTTTCCTGGGTTGCCCTTATAATGTTAGTATGTTTTTTAGATCAAAAATAGTCATAATTCCGAAATAAAAGGCATTTTTCCTAGCCGGATTTTAGCCTCTGATTTGAACGCTCTGTTTGAAGGGGCGTGTCTGCTGTGTGTAACCGGCCTCTGCTGTGATTGGCTGATATGTGTGTAACCGGCGGCCTCTGCTGTGATTGGCTGATATGTGTGTAACCGGCCTCTGCTGTGATTGGCTGACATGCTTGCATATGAAATAGCTATGTATTACATGTGAAACTCTCTCGAATACTTTTACTACAGCTATTATACGTTTTTACTATTACAGTTATCGAGATTAACGAATCGTGAGATGTTTTTAAAGTATTTAGATCTATTCCCATCACATAAAATGTTGCCGTGATGAGCATTGAGCAGAGGACTGTTGATCGCGAGAATGAAGATCTTATCATCGCAACGCAGTTTCTGCACTCTCTATAATGCTTTCACCAATGCAAACACGATGATGTAAACACAGTAAGAGCTTCGTTGTGCAGTGTAACGTGCGTCATTGATTTCATAAGGAGTTTGGCAAGTCCAGATAAACTCGCGCTGTGGAAAGATTGTTCTTTGATCGCTTTCTGTATATAATTTATTCACTATTTAAATAAGTTTTTTTTCATCCTACTAAAAGAAACAATGTGAAGTTAATATTTTAGTCACTGGCTTGACTTACTGATGCATTTAGTATTGAATGATTTTGAGAGAAAGATTACCTGTCTGAACTTGAACAATTACACATCAGAAGTATTGCTTGGTAACGTTAGCTCGATCCGAGCCGGGCCAGCTCTGCATCGGCCCAAGTTGAGGAAACAGTCGTCGGTGAAATGTTTAGAAATTTCCAGAGAAAATAAAATGAACCCATTGTTTCTTCAGAGGCTCGGATGAAGGAACTAAAACATACTTTTGTGTTCATTTGTACATCCGAACACTGAGCAACAGCCATGCTTCGTCTGCGCAGGTCCGCCTGTCACTGAACATGGGCTGGCATATGCACATTTCTGGAGTCGTACATATTAATGATCCCGACTGTTGCGTCACAGTCGGTGTTATGTGGAGATTCGCCTATTTTTCAGGGGTGTTTTT
This sequence comes from Meda fulgida, assembly GCA_030578275.1. Taxonomy (NCBI): domain Eukaryota; kingdom Metazoa; phylum Chordata; class Actinopteri; order Cypriniformes; family Leuciscidae; genus Meda; species Meda fulgida. Next base: position 2,373,687 of record CM060617.1, on the reverse strand, counting down.
CAAAAACGAGATTTAAGTAAGAAGGAGAAAACAATGGTGTTTGAGACTCACTGTATGTCATGTCCATGTACTGAACTCTTGTTATTTAACTATGCCAAAATAAATCAATTTCACATTCCAGGGCACCTTTAATGTCACAACACTACCAGGAGTTTATAACACCCCGGTAGCACTTTACAATAAGGTTCATTAGCTAACATTAATGTATTAACTAACATGAACAAACAATGAGCAATACATTTGTTACTGTATGTATTAATCTTTGTACAACTGGTCATTGTTTGTTCATGTTAGTTCACAGTGCATTAACTAATGTCACAACACTAGCAGCCGTTTATAATAGATGGGAAACACTTTACAATAAGGTTCATTAGTTAATATTAGTTAATGTATTATATATATATATATATTAATATGCATGTGTACGCCGTCACCGTTTTCACAGATTCACGTTTTTGAAGTTTACACAGAGATGATAATGTTTTCTAAAAATTCAGAACTTGCACCTTGAAACCTATTTCAAAGTTTGCGTTCTCGAGCAGCAAACACTGTTGTGGTGCAAATGAACGGCCAGAACACATTAAACGTTTTCTGCTTTCAGTAAAAACGGTGTCATGTAAGCGGCCGGTAAGTTAATATCTAATGTTCTTTGCAGCGGACGTGAAACTATCAAAAATTAACTTTAGCTGGACAATAACTTTATTCTAGAGCTGCTGTAAAACCAAAACTATCTCTGTTACTGTAATCTCCTATTATCACTGTAAAGCTGCTGTGAAACAATCTATATTGTTAAAAACTCAGAATAAATGAAGGTGACTCGACTATTAACTAACATGAACTAACAATGAGCATAACATTTGTTACTGTATGTATTAATCTTTGTACAACTGTTCATTATTTGCTCATATTAGTTCACAGTGCATTAATGTTAACAAATACAGTACAACCTTTGATTTTAATAATATATAAGTAATTGTTGAAATTAATATTAACTAAGATTATTAAATGCTGTAGAAGTATTGTTCATTCTTTGTTAATGTTAACAAATGAACCTTATTGTAAAATGTTACTAATAAATGTTACTAAACAGTATGTTTTTTTCGTGATTGTACAAAGATTTTTTTTTAATTATTATAAATGCACTTATTTAAAAGAAGGTATAAATGATACAGTTCTGTGGAGTTAAAGTAATAGTTCATAACAGACATCAGGATAAAATTACAATTTCTTAAAAAAAAAACATTTGTAAATTTTCGGACAGCATGAGGAAGTAAAAAAATATCAATTTAATAAAAATGAGGGTCATCAGAACTACTAATTGCTTTCAGTGTTACTGATGATTGTTCTCTAAATAAATCAATCAATACAAATTGTATTATTATAATTATATTATGCATTCATACTATATATACAATTATTTATTTAGTACATATTATATTGTGTAGTATATTTAATAAATAAATATTTAATATATATTATTAATACATAATATACAATTAATATAATAAATAAATATTTTATATATATATGTATATATATATATATATATATATATATATATATATATATATATATATATATATATATACATACATACATACATACAGCGTTATGCATACGTTTAGACACCCATGCTAAACAAGCCTAAAAAGAGGAATAAAAAATCATCTTTTGGAAATTGATCTTAATGCCTTAATTAAAAAAAAGAGGAAAAATCCAACCTTTAAGGACACCAATTTACTTTGTGAATGAATAATGTATCATAAATAAATAAATGTTCTTCCTTAAAATACAGGGTGCATAAGTCAGGACACCCCTGTGTTAAATCCCCATAGAGGAAGCAGATTTATATTTTTAAAAGCCAGTTATTTCATGGATCCAGGATAATATGCATCCTGATAAAGTTATTAAAATATCCCACATCATCACACACCCTTCACCACACCTGGAGATTGGCATGGGCCACTTTCCATAAGATCATCTCTCAATGCAAATCAAACCAGATATTAGGCTAACTGAAATAAAACCATGCCATCCATGAAATAACTGGCCTTTAAAAAATAAAAATCTATGGGAATTTAACATGTCCAGACTTATGCACCCTGTATTTTAAGGAAGAACATTTATTTATTTACAATAGATTATTCATTCACAAAGAAAATTGGTGTCTTTAAAGGTTGGATTTTTCCTCATTTTTTAAATTAAGGCATTAAAATCAATTTCCAAAAGATTATTTTTCATTCCTCTTTTTAGTCAACTTTAGCATGGGTGTGTTCACTTATGCTAACCACTGTATATTAATACATTAAAACTCACCTTGCATGTCATTGGCGAAACAGTACACGTCAAACAATTCCGAAGGGTCCCGTTTCCCATAATTCCTCACTCCACGAGAAAACTCAGTGTGTCCAAAGCAACCGAGCTCCGGTGTCTGTATGGGATACCTGAGAGGACACAAGTGTAAGATCAGAAGAAATCCAGACGAATCTAGATGTAAATATCATTTTTTCATTCTTATACAGTACAGTTTAATGCAACACGATAAAGAAGAACAGTTACATAATGCAAAAAATACATAGAACCAGATAAAACAGCCACAGATGCACTTGAAACCCCTTCATGAGTGCTCTCACATAGTGTGTGATATAATATTAGCCTAAATTTAAAAGCAATTATAGATTTGGCTGATCTAATTGAGACGGGAAAAGATCATTCCAGAGTTTTGGACCCACTCTTGAGAAAACGCTATCACCCTTATGTTTATGTTTTTGTCCTGCTGACACATAGAAGATGCAGATTCTCTGATCTCAAGATTCTCTGACAGCAAATACTGTGACTAATGAATAATGTACCTGCATTATGGAAAAAGGAGCCTTTTATAATAGACAGAGGTGACAAATCATCAATCGTTACAACAAAACGATTCCTATCATTTTGTCATTATTGGAAAAAAAAACAAAAAAAAACAGTATTTTGATTTTGCACTGCAAGACACACATTAGATCAAAACACACAAAAAAACCACACAAAACACACAACTGGCTCAAACTATGTAAGTATCGTAGGTCAGCTGTGCGTGCAAACCTCGGTTCGAATCCCGCTCGCAGCCGGTTGAGTAGGACTGATTATGTATATACCCAATACTATACACGAACATTTTAAAAATCACGATTAATATAAGACGGTGTTATGAACAAACTAAGCAGTCAAAAATAAATAAAATGACACCAACCTGCTAGAAGAGCTGGAGGCCTACTGTCCTTGAAGCTGATAGGCTGATACAAATCTCCGCCTACCACCTGTCTGACGGTCATGTCAAGTTTTTGCCTGATATCTTATGCTATGATTAAAAATCGATCAAATTTAAAATGAAAAAATAAATTAATGTTTCGTTTTTAAAATATATATTTTTTTAGAATTAGCATTCCATTTTATGTCATATTATATTTATTTAAACAGCTAATTCAGTTTTTACGTTCTTGCCTGGCTTTGCTGGGGAGTTGGCCCCGTGTTAGCGGCCCCTAAGTTAATAACTAAGGATCTTTGCGACGGAAGTGAATCAATCAAAACTAACTTTAGCTGGACAATAACTTTATTCTAGAGCTGCTGTAAGGCCAAAACTACCTCTGTGACTTTAAAGGGGTGGTATAATATTTTCACAAGATGTAAAATAAGTCCCTGATGTCCCCAGAGTGTGTATGAGGTTTTAGTTCAAAATACCCCACAGATATTTTTATATAGTGTGTTAAAATTGCACCGTTTTTGTGTCTGTCCCTTTAAATGCAAATGAGCTGCTGCTCCCGGCAGAGGGGGCGGAGCTTCAAGAGCTTGTGTCCTTTTACCTCACACACACATGCACTGAACATTTCAAAAACTTTTAGCCTTTTATGTTTAAAAATGGAGTCAGACAATGATGGAGAGACTCAAGAAGAAGTGACAACATGTAGAAGCAACAGGACATTTCTGAGTGATGAAGCTGATGTGGAGTTAACTATCTTCTAGTCATTGATTAGCATATTCTGTCTTGATAATCTATAAATCTTGTTCCCGGGGCGGGGTTTATGTAAATTTTAGGGTTGGTGATGTCACTAACACGGGAGGAAGCTCGTGTAGTTCCTGCCAGCCGTTTGTTGTAGTCCTTAAAAACGATTTCTTTAAAAGAAAAAATCTCCCTCTGCTTTGAACTTTGAGCGTCGTAACTTTGCAGATGTTGTTTATGCTCAAACACAACATTACACACTAACTAAAGTTAGAAAAGTGAAATCATAATCAACCACCGCTTTATTTTCCTATTATCACTGTAAAGCTGCTTTGAAACAATCTATATTGTTAAAAGCGCTATATAAATGAAGTTGACTTGACATGCATGAGATGTAAGTGTGCTTCACTGGTGTTGCTGACCTGACGCTCTGGTCTTTGAGCCAGCCGGCCTCACAGTTGTTCATACTGGAGTGAAACGCGGCCCACAACTGCTCAACAGAGGCGATCTGAGCCGAGTTATCCTCACACGCTCCAACGGCCTCCGCATACGACAGCGAATATCCATCCGCAGGAGAACGGTAGTGAAACACCACACCTGAGAACACACACACATACCAACACACACTTCATTAACTGAGAACGCTTTCTGTGGACGGTCACAGGGAAAGCTCTCTGTTGGCCAATATTAGTGTTCTTTAATAATCTGCCTGTGTGTTATACCTCTTTTTTTTTAAAAGCAGTCAAAACAGTTCAGATTTTATAATATTGGCTGTGATATCAAGTCAAGATAAATGAGATTTATTGTCATTCCGCTGTACATAGAGACATATGAAGAGACAAGATGTTACAAATAAACATACATGTATGTGTCATATTGATTAATTGCATCTAACATAAACGTTTTTTTATAAAACATACTGTATGTGTGTGTGTACATATACAGTGTATATAACGTGTGTGTGTGTGTGTGTGTGTGTGTGTGTGTGTATTATCACAGAAGAACTGGGATTAAAGTTTATAGTTCGTATATAAACACTGATGTCTACGATTGTGATCAAAATAGAGTAAATCATCTTTAAAAAGTAACTTGACGATTCAAATAGAGATTGTCTCGTTACATCGTTACACCAGTAGGTGGCGACAAGTGAGTGTTAAACGTGTGTTTGTCATTGAATCATTCATTCATTCAAGAGATTCGTTCAAATAAACTCAGACTCATCCAGTAATGAAGGATTTATGAGTCATTGAATCATTCATTCAACCCAGTTTTTTTAAAATAACTCATTCAGATTAATTAAACATTTTAAATAGACTGCAGCAATTAACATTTTGTCAGAACCTCTAGTAAATTACGTTGTTTTGTTTAGTTGTCTGTTCACAATCGGGATCTCTGTCTGTCTGAAACCAAGTATTTGTCCATCATACAATACGTCAATTTCTGCTAAATCTGTCAACTGTCCAAAAATCTGCAGTTATGCCAACTATTGTGACTTATTCAGACTGCAATAAATCTGAGCAAAAATCATGTAGTTTATTCCACGTATAGAGTCATTGTCATTAAATCAGTAATATTAACGAATATCATTGTCTCATGTACATTATATATGTAGAACATTGTAATTGTAAATTCGCTCGTTAAGCGTCTCCTGTTTTCCTCATGATCTCAGTTGCAGCAGAATTCACATTTCTCAGGTAATCAATCAGATCGTGATAATTAAAGAGTTATTATGGCCAATTAACCAGTTAATTAGATCCTCAGATGAAAATGAGAATAAAGCTGCGCTAAAGTTAGACGGGAAATGAGGGAAATGAGGGGAAAAGCTCAAACGAGACATTGATGAGATATTGACAGTCTGAATGGATGTAATGCGGGGGTCATTAATTCACAGACTCTGAGAATTGTTAAAGAGCCGTTCGTTTTCCAGAATCTTTATGTGAAAACTGATGTTCTGGTTTAAGATGTGGTCATGTTTTATTTTAGCCTTGCCAAACGACTTCCATAACGAGCTTGACTCGCTCACTGGGGATTTACACACATATATTAAGCTTTCATTTTCCTTTACTTGAACTGCTAACTGAGTGCCTTACATTATTACTGTAATGTTTTCTGTACAACTCTTTTGAAACAACGTCCATTGTGAAAAGTGCCATATAAATAACATATTATAAAAATAACATTTTTTTAATAAATATTAAAGAATTATTTTTAAAAACACCAAAATATTGTGCATTTATAAAATTTGTATTTTTTATAATTTTATATAAATCATAAAAAAAATTCTGTAAAGCTATGTAAATAAGATTTTAAAAAATATATAATATTTGATAAATATTATTTAAAAAAAAAATAAAAACACCAAAATATTATATATTTCTTTAATAAAAATTTAATTTTAAATAAAAAAAGAATAATTATACATTCTAGCCCTTGTTCACAAATTAAGGTAGTATTAATTATATACTATTAGTAAAAATAAATACTAATAGTATTTATTAATATTTTGAATGAGCTTTTAATTTTATATTTTCAGTTCATTTCCATTTAAGATTTTTGTGATTTTTTGTTTGTTATTATAATTTTTTATATATATATATATTTCTATTTTGCTTAAATTTATATTTGTTTCAGTTTTATTTTTAATAATTAAACTTTTTCATCAAATATTTACATCTTAGTCTATTTCAGCTTTATTTCAATTAACAATAACACTGTTTCAATTATATTTTATCCTGTGTGCAATGCTATAAAATATGGGCAACACTTTACAATAAGGTTCATTAGTTAACATTAGTTAACTACCTTAGTAAACATGAACTCAGAATGAACAATACTTTTACAGCATTTATAAATCTTAGTTAATATTAATTTGAGCATTTACTAATACATTGAAATCAAAGGTTGTGTTTGTTAACATTAGTTAATGCACTGTGAACAACATGAAAAAACAGCTGGATTTTAATTAACTAATATTAACAAAGATTAATAAATACTGTAACAAATGCATTGCTCGTTGTTAAACTCATGTTAGTTAATACATTAACTAATGTTAACTAATGAACCTTATTGGTAAAGTGTTACAAAAATATGTATTAATCGTGAAAATTAAGCTGAATACCGGATGATTTCAGGACCTGTGATTTCAAAGGTTGTATTTGTTAACATTAGTTAATGCACCGTGAACTAACATATTTTGATTATCTAACATTAACAAAGATGAATAAAAACTGTAATAAATGTATTGCTCATTGTTAGTTAATACATGAACTATGTTTGGATCTCACCTGTGATTTCCAGGTTGACTGTATCCTGCTCATAACTGTCTCCCAGAGCGACGTGGCACCGGAAAGTCCCGGAGTCATTGGACCGGAGCCGATCGAGCGCCAGCGACGCGTTCAGGTGGTTGTGGGAGTATCCGGGCAGACTGACCCGACCCGCGAACGCCTGGTGAACCCGGACCACCCCGTCCCGGGCCGACAGCACCGTCCTCTCCTGGGCTCCTGCGCCGCGGGGTCCAGTGGATGTAGGGGCCGTGTCCCGGGACGAGGGCTGGCGTCAGGGTGAACACGCACGGGAGGAGCGCAGAATCCGCCAGCGGGCGCCGGACGGGCGGATGGGTCACTCTCCGGACGCTCACCAGAGTCTCGGCTTCGGTCACGCCTGCCAGAGGAGGAACAAATCAACCGCTTTAAGGTTTTTTTTATTTTTTATTGGTATGGTCCGAGACTTGGTTAAGGTTGTGGCACTTGCTATGTGAACCCCCCAAAAAATGAAAACAATAAATAAAAAAAATAATCATGGACATGATTTGAACAGGTTAAATGGTCCTGAATTTTATTTTATTTTTCATAACAATAAACGTAAAATTCTGTAACTTTTTTTGGTCATTTTTTAAATCTTTTTTCACTTCAGCAATAATCTGTCACGTGTTTGAAAAGAGATCAAACTTAAATCTGTGCTCTAAAGCATTCAAGATTTACCACAGTTCAAGTTGGAAATTTAATGTTCAGGTCTATGCTCAAAAAGTTAATAAATAGGTTGATTTAGAAAAGAAATCAACAGGGGTGCTCTTCAGAAAAAAATTACATTTTTATTTTATTTTTAATTTTTTTTCTTCATCGGAATTCTATGAAACTTGGTAAAGGTTTTGGCCCTTGTTATGTGAACCCCCCCCAAAAAAATCATGGACATGATTCGAACAGGTTAAATCAGTGTTGAATCAGGTGTGCCATTTCAGGGTTAAAACAAAAACATGCCCCGTCAGGGGGTCCCTGCAGGAGAGGTTGAGAAACACTGGGTTAGATGGTCCTGAAAAAAGTCACACTTGTATTGTTCGCAGTCTAAAATCATAGACAGTAAAAGAAATGGACTCAGCGACCCCGTTGATTTCAACGGAGACTGAAGCCTGATTATTGCACTTCCTGTCTGATGGCTGAGCGACTGCAGGCTCAAACTGAGCGTGACGACAGGCTGACAGTTGTAAATCTTCTAGTAGCTGTGGCAAGACAAATCTGAATCACCTAGTTCCTCAAAAACATTGTTGAAATATTTTGTCCCGTTGCTTTTCTGGACTCTCTATCTATGGGCTTCTCCCTTGACTTTATGCCTCAATTTCCCCCCGAGTGCCTCATAGACAGTAAAAGATTGCCTTGAGCTTCTCCTCCTGTCTCTACGGTAATATCTCTATTGTGCGACAGAAAGTCACGTGGTTATGACGCAATCGTTAGCCTATTTTTTACAAAAACGGCTTCTGCGGGGCAATAACGTAAGATACAAGGTAATGGAGCCTTTCATACATTGTCGTGTTCTTTAGAAATAAATAATGGACAAATGAAGTCTTTGGACGCCTCAGATGTAAAGTTATTCGCTGTCAAAGTGACGCCAAAATGAATGGGAGTCAATGGGATGCTAACAGCAGGAGTTCTGCTACAATGGCGGGTCCCGCAGGCTTCAACTTCCGGCCGATGGATTCCCCCCCTTGTCTAAAATGAGCTCATTGGAAATGAATGGGAGACGCATTTCCTCTAGTGGAAGCGTTCGGTACTGCAGCCAAACACACTCTTACTGAAAGCTCATTTTTTGAGACATCAGGCTCAAATTGTGAACACAACTTGTTTAGATTTATGGCTTTGATTTTCTCAGTTTTACAGTAAAACATGTTTTTTAAAATATATATTTCATATAAAAATAGAAAATAGTATTTTTGCAAATTTTTCATAACAATAAACGTAAAATTCTGTAATTTATTTGTTTCATTTTTTTCTGCCAAGTGTTTGAAAAGAGATCAAACTTAAACTGTGGTAAATCTTGAATGCTTTAGAGCACAGACTTAAGTTGGAAATTAAATGTTCAGGTCTATGCTCAAAAAGTGAATAAATGGATTATAAATACAGCGTAAATATAATTTAGTACCATAAAATCCCCTAAAACTACAAAATATGAAATAAAAAACATTATCAAACTAAAATATAGTCAATTGCATTGAAATAAATGAAATTAAAGTAATTTTTAATTAAAAAAAGTCATTTTTGACGACACGTAGAGAGCACCAGAGGGTTCATTGAAAGCTGAAATCTGCCATGTTTACTGAGTTTCAATCATTCGTGGTGTGTGTCTTCGGTTAATAGAGGTCATGAGTGTGACGAGTGATGCGGTTACACACACTGAGTGGAAAACACACTGAGTGTCCACATTAGTTTTCAGCGTGAAAAACACAAAACATCTAAACCGGGGAAGAGTTTGAGATTGTACAACTAGATTTGACAAGAAATCTGAGGAATATTTCTACAGACTGCTGAAAGCTACAGAACAGAGAAGCAAATGATTCCCGCGATTCACAGAAACATCTGGATCCAGACAGTTTCATTTAGTCTCAATATGCTGAATTTAGGGGTAGAATCATACCCTATATATCGTATTGTTATAGATTGTATTGACAACTCATCAATTAAATATTAACCATCATCATATATTCTGCATAATTGGATGTTTTAAAATAAACACTAAACAAGTTTTAAGGCTGGACGATATGATGATATTTTTTTTAGTGAACGATATTAACCCTGATTTAACAATGATATGCAGTTGGTGCAGAAAGTATAGTTTCCGAGGTGGAGAAAGTTATTATATTTTGATGAAAGATTATGAAGACAAATATTTCTACTTTTGGAAACACAAACATGCACTGATGAATAATTCACGAGAGCGTGATTGTGATTCAAGGAAGCAAATAAGAACATTTTTATTTTACATCAAGACAAATCCAGATTTCAGAGGAAAAGTCCAGTTACAGCAAAAGCCTTTGTAACGTCCTCAAGAGTCAAACACAGAAATAAAATGCTTTCTTCTCCATCTCAACACACTTCATTAAAACCGACAGAAACTCTCCGAACACTTCAGAGGCGCGAGTGGAAAAACACAAAGCGCTGCCTCTCAAACTGACACTCAAGAGATTTTGTTCTTTTATAAGAAAAGAAGGATATCTACAGCTGAACTCATTATATTCTCTCACTGTCATGCTCTTGTTAACTGGATCTCAGTCTGATGTGTGTTCATGTGCGTCTGAAGGTATTTAAGTACCTGTTTCCATCCAGTGCCAGTACTTAAATGCCCCTATAATGCTAGTTTAATAGTTCCTAATTTTGTTTTGGAGTCTCCAACAGGTTTACATGCACTTTAGTTTTCTTCATAATCACTGCATCATCAGCTCTTTTCTCTCAGTGTCTGAAACGGCTCGTTGGAAGATTCAGTCTCTCTAAACCCCGCCTCTCTGAGAGCAGCTCTGCTGTGATTGGTCAAACGCTCATTATCATATCTGATCTCAGCTCTTGATACTCAGTGATACGAACAGTAACGATGTCGTGGGTTTTACCGTATCAATCTCATCACAGTGGATTTGCTTTGTCAGCAGAAAACAGCGTCTTCTCCACATGAACACAAGCTCTTCCAGTCTCAGATACAACTAGTGTTTGAGGGCGGAGCAAAGAGACGCTGTTCAGCCAATCACGACCAGAGGCTGGCATTATGCTAATTAGTTCCAAACCTACGCAGGTTCAGCAGGAAGTGAGACTGAATATCTGACGACTCGTTTCAGGCAAGAATCACTTCTTTCTTTTAGGAAAAACTCCATTTATCTGCACTTTGATGAAACGTTTACATTCACACACAGCTTTATTACACACTGCATGAAAGGTACAGTAATATCCGAAAAAGCATAATAGGGGGACTTTAATAGAGATGAAATGCCTATAATGCACTGTACAGTACAAACACAGTCTAGCCTTTGTTGTCTAAAAGCTAAATGCATAGAACATGTAAAAGTATCCTGCAGAACTCCACGACACTAATGGACTAAAATGAAGAGAAGAGAGAGATCCACTGTCGTTCTAAACATGCAACATCATTATTCAGTCGATCACTGACAAATCTTTTGAAATACTCCAGGTTATTTATAACTACGAAGAGCAGTTGTCATGTTTTCAAACACTTTCATTTCCCAGCCTGTAGAAACATTGAAACTGTGTTTACAGTCATTTGACTATAAGCTGGTATTCTAGTTTATTTTTAGCTGTTCGTGGCGCAAGTTAAAGATGTACACACTGCCCTTTAAAAGTCTCGGTCAGTTAGAAATTAATAATGTTGATTGTTTCAACAATAAAAATACAATATAATGTACCAACGGTTTCCACAAAAATATGAAGCTGTTTTCAACATTGATAATAATCATAAATGTTTCTTGAGCATCAGATCATCATATTCTCCTGATTTCTGAAGGATCATGTGACACTGAAGACTGGAGTAATGATGCTGAAATCAGCTTTGATCACAGAAATAAATTACACTTTACTAGATATTCACATAGAAAACAGATATTTTAAATTATAATAATATTTCACAATATTACTGATTTTACAGTATTTTTGGTCAAATTAATGCAGCCCGACATTTTGAACACTACTTGACAGAAGTTGGTTGTTTTACACTAATGTGCAAGTGTTCTACTGTCCAAACACTGTGACAGTTGCATATCTTAAACATTTACAGCGCTGAACTGCCGCTAGACGTTCCTTGTAAGCGCATTACTGTAAACACATCTGCCATTGGTAATTACACACAGATGCTGTCCGCAGATATTAAACTGTAAACAACCTGGAATATTGCTTTAAGTGATAAAGTAAGAAACGGAAATCTAATCTTCCAAATCCAGGCGTGGATGGTCCTCGCGACCCTGAACAATCTGTAACGGTTAATGCACTGAAAATCATTTGCAGCTCCTTTACATTCCATATGGATCTAGGGATGAGTGTGTATCCCAGAGTTTGAATAATGATATAAGTGTTGAAAGCTCAAATCTGCATTTAGATGGATTCGATTCACCCTCCACGGGTTTGTCTTTGTGCAAAAACCAAGCAATTTTTTTTAACTCATTAGCGTACGTGTGAATTTCACCAAAACATGTCTGATTCACCACGAAATGTAAAAAAAAAAAGATATTTTGCATAAAGAAAATTAAGCCTATTTCCTCCCTAAATTATCATTGCCAGGATGTTTACGATCTTTGTCTACAGTATTAGTGTCTTATCTTATTTACATGAGTATAAATTAAAGGCAACAAAACAAATACTACAAAGATGTAAATTCCATTTAAATATATCCATTTTATTATATCTTCATTATTGTATTATTAATTAAATGTAATTGCATATTTGAATGAATATTATAATTAATTGCATTTGATTGCATAATAAAAGTAACATTTTTTATTAATTTCAGAATAATTATATCTATAAAATTATATCTTTTTAGTTTTATTAGTAATATCCCAGGTGAAAAAGACATACTATTAAATGTATTAAAAATGTACTTGAGTATGTTTTTAGTACAATAAAAATATACTATAATGCATGTTTAATACATTTAACAGTACGTCTTTTTCAACTGGGATGTCATAGTAATATGTATATTAGACATGACATATCAATATGTTTTTTTAAATTAGTAAATAAGTAAATAATTATGCAACCATGACTTCTAATTACTTACCATTTAGATAATTTAATTATTATCTTTATTACATTAAGAATTACATTAAGAATTTGAGTATATATATATATATATATATATATATATATACACACAGACACAATCACACACACACACATATACAGTATATACAGTATATGTGTGTTTTTATATTTTGGGGTGAAAGAAGAGCTGGACATGCTGTAGACAAGTTTCACCCATATAGCAAACATGAGAATACAGCCCATAATCACATTTACACACTTCCCAAAATCAATCTCACCAGTGGCTTTCATAAATAAGATTCCATCAAACACACACACACACACACGCACACACACACACGCTCCCAGAGGGGTGTTACAGATTAATGCATTAACTGAATAACCTTTCCCAGCTCCACACACAAACAAACACAGCAGCACCTGCAGTAGTTTACACCTCTCAGCCCTCATCATCCGTAACCATGGCAACCGCGGCTCGGTAACCAGGAGCGACGAGAGGATGGCGCTCGCTCGGCTCGATATGCTAAACCTGATTCATTCGCCAGCCGTCGAAACGTTCAGCTGTAACAACACAAAGCACTGCTGATCCGCTGCCCAGCGCTCTCATTCTGGACAGAGCCACGTCCATCAGTGTCCACTAAAACTCCTTACAGTCACTGAAATTAAATATAATTATTACATGAAAAACTTGCCTTGGCAGCTAACTGAAGTAAAGCCATTCAAACACATTTAAAAAGTTTAACGTAAAATACTAAAATGGCTAAAACTGAAATAACTATAAATTAAAGCTAAATAAAATATTAAAAACCTAATAAAATGTACAAATGTATATAAAAAATACTCAAATTAAAGGTACTACAATAGTATTCAAAAAAAATGTATGAAACGTACTATAATAGTATTAAAGTTAAACAGAAATTTTTTAAAAAAGGAAAAGAAAATGACCTAAACTAAAAATTAAATATTAATGCTATAATAGTATTAAAGCTAAATATAAATATAAAAAAAAATTAAATTAAAATGAAACAAAATACAAAAAAAAACACATACTGTAACAAAATGACTAAAACAAACAAAAAAAATATAAAAAAGGTAATTCCAAATTTTGATAAAACAATAATAGTATATAGATAGAGTAACACTGCAGACTGCACAAACTGCAGGATGAATTGGGAAAGGCTGATTAAAGGGATAGATCACGCTAAAATGATAATTTCCCATGATTTACTCATATATCATATACACCTAGGATGGCTTGAGAGGTTCTTCTTTCAGACGAATACAATCAGAGTTACATTAAATAATATCCTGGCTCTTCCCAGCTTTATAATGGGAGTGAATAGTGAATAATGAATAGAGTTGTGGAAGCCAGAAAGCTCATCCATCCATCATAAAAGTAATTCATACGACTCCAGTGTATTAATAAAAGCCTTCTGAAGCAAAGCGATGCATTTTTGTAAGAACAATATCCATATTTTTAACTTTATAAACTATAATCAATAGCATCCGGTAACAGATATTATATGATATTAAATATGATATTAATATTTTATATAACTCATATTGTGTTCGGCTGAAAGAAGAATGTCACATACACCTGGTATGGCTGGAGGGTGAGTAAAATATGGGATATTTACATTTTTGACTTCAGCTGCCGAGAAGAACCAATAAAAACTTCACAATATTTGCCTTTTCTGTGCATTTTTACACTTATTTATGAACGTTATTTGCGTGTTAATTTTATCGCATAGGTTTATCGCTTTACGTCAGCAGTTTTTACATTAACTCTCTTAGTAAATAGCAGCAAGCTCCTCTCATATATCCTGAGGTCGGATGTAAAGTACAGGGTCGTAAATCGTCCTGGCAGGAGGGAGTGATTTCCCATCATCCTTCAGGACGGCCACCCATTGCTAAAGAGCCTAGTGAAACTGAAGCTGCCAGTGAAAACATTTGGCCTATGAAGCATTTTGTGTTTGCTCACACACACACACACACACACACACACACACACACACACACACACACACACACACACACACACACACACACACACACACACACACACACACACACACACACACACACACACACACACACACACACTGATCCAGTTAAGCGGTAGAAGGGCTTTGGCTGAGGTGACGGGTGGGTTACTTGTGCTCAGGCCATATATATTATATTTTATATATATATATATATATATATATATATATATATATATATATATATATATATATTCAGATATATATATTCAGCACGAGCACAAAGACAGATCTACTGACAGGTCGTAACTGTGTTTGTGTGTGCTGTTAAAAACCAAAGTCTGATTGCACCAGTGTTAGCAGAAAAGCTATTTATTTTTTATTTACATTTTGAGTGTAAAGAAAAAAATGTCAATGGATGTGCATTGTCCCTTTAAAAAAAAAAGATGCCTTCCTCAGCACTACTTGTAGGCATCACATGCGCATGAATTTAAAGTCCGCCTGTGTTGAAAATCCAGCGTTTAATGTTGTTTATGTGTCTATGTGGTGTTTTTAATATGCTTTAAGACACACGTGTGTAAGTTCATAAGTCGACAGCATTGCTGAGTATTTTCTGCTTAAAACTGCAGTGAACCAAAGACAGTCTCAAAAACACGGTGTGAAATCGCTGGTGTTTCTGACGTCACAAACGACCTTGTAACCAATCAGATCAACGTGTGCTCGTCAACCAGTGGATCTCTGAGTGAGTGAGTGAGTGAGTGGAGGCGGGGCTCATTTGCATATTCATAGAACCACACATACTAAATGAGGCAAGAGTGTCGAGTTACATTCAAGATATTTTAAGGCATGAAGATTTATTTTTAAGGAAAAAACATTTAATGTGTCATTTTGGTGATTAAAGATGAGTTTTAAGGGATAAAATTATTGACTACGGGGGACTTTAAGAATTTTTATTGTATGTACGCGTATTCAAACGTGTTTCCAAATGTGGTACAGGGTTATTATTGTTCACTAAAACTAAAAAAACATTTCGGTAACAGTTTGTTTCAGGGTTCAACTCTCGCTATTAACTAGTTGCTTATTAGCATGCAAATTACTAGGAAATTGGCTGTTTATAGAACCTATAAAGCACATATTAATGCCTTATTTTGCATGATCTTATTCTACATCCCCGAAAAAAAATATTTTTATGTTGCGCTGAAAAAAGTAGGGATGCACGATATATCGGCCACCATATCGGTATCATCTGATATGTTAATGTTTATATAAATTATATAAATATTATATAATATAACATAAATTATACATAAAATTTGGATTAAGATTTATCATACGGTTATCGTCTTTCAAATATAAAGAATTATCGGTTATCGGCATTGGCCAAAATGTTCATATCGGTGCATCCCTAGAAAAAATGAAAGTCTTACAGGTTATGTTGTTTTTGACAGAGAGAACATGTCCTGTGTGAGCGGCCCATTACTTGTGTGTGGCCGTATTTTAGCTTGAATGTTTTTGAGAGAGAAAGAGTGATCCAGAACTCACCACAGCCCGCTGAAAACACCAGCAGAACCGACAGAACCTGCAGCCCACCAGCGCTCACACGCAACATCCTGAGATACAGAGAAAACAAACAGAGAAGAGAACAATGAGAATTATAAAAACAACACTGGCTGCGTCTCAATTCCCACAGCTAAACTATGCACTAAAAGCATGTACTTCAATGGGAAAGTAAACACTGTTGAGTGTGTACTAAAACAGTACAGCATTGGGACATATTGTCATGCCATAATGCCTTAATCGCATACTTCCCTACTAAATAGTAGGCGAAAAACAGTAAGTGACAAAAGAAGTATGTCCGAATTCACAGTACTCATAAAAGTGTAGGCAAATAGTACCTACTACTTCCGGAAGTGTTTCTGAAGTGTGCATACGACGGATATACCCTTTACTACACCTTTACTATCCCATGAGGCCACGGGAGAGGATTTATGAATGACAGGGAAGTACATCCGGATTGTTTTCTTTCTACACACATTCATACTATGTAGAACAGCCTTTTTTTAGTGGTCGTGAAATAAATACTTTTTCAAAATAAGATGTCTTTGTCTTTTAAAATGTCTCTCCACCCTTCTTCTAACACAAATAACAATACTTAAATACACTAAATGTGCTGACATCAAACAAATCCTGATCTTTCCTGCACGCACATGCACAGTAAAATACTATAATGCACTAATATTTGAAAAATATACACAAGAGAAACAAAACACTCAGCGAAGTCATCACACACACAGCATACGAATTGGAAATGACAAACAGAGGTTTATCAGACAGACTGTGTGTCCTTTATAAAGGAGATGAGAATATGAATATTAATGCCGTGGCAGAGGGGGCTGGTAAGGACCTTTTTTTTTTGTAATCCAGCACTAGCCACCCGTCAGACACACCAACAAAACACTCTCAGAATAGTAATAAGCCGCTTCATCCTTTCATTGTTTTACTGAACT
Source organism: Meda fulgida (assembly GCA_030578275.1). Lineage (NCBI taxonomy): Eukaryota > Metazoa > Chordata > Actinopteri > Cypriniformes > Leuciscidae > Meda > Meda fulgida. Next base: position 2,356,193 of record CM060617.1, on the reverse strand, counting down.
TCTCTCTCTCTCTCCCTCTCTCTCTCTCTCTCTCTCTCTCTGTGGGTGGTCTGTCTTTTAGTATCCTTCACGCTGTCTCTAATCCTGCTCAGACAGGAAATGTCTGGCTTCTGTAAATTTGCTCTGTAGCCCGTCTCTTTTATGTGTCATGAAACACGGATACACACATTAATACTCGTCTCCTACACAGCAGCACAAACCAGCTACAGCCTAGTAGCTACAAAACACCACAGTAAATGCTTAGCAACGCCCTAACAACCACTCAAAACACCCAAATAACCACCAAACACTGTCAAGTTCCTATCATCTCCCTAGCAACCAAATATAACATCCCATCAACCACACAGAAAATGCCCTAACAACCCATAACCCTTAGTAACTGCTTAGCAACACTATAGAGACCACAAAGAACCCCTAACAATCCTCTAGCAACACACTAGTAACTAGAACCATATTAACTTAGCAACGGCCTAGTGACCACCCAGACCCCCCTAGTAACTGCTTATCAACAACCCTAGAGACCACATAGAACACCCCAACAATTCCTAGCAATGCCTTATTAACCACCCAGAATTCCATAGTAACTAAACAACTCCCTAGCAAACCTCTAAAACTCCATAACAACCACCTAGGAGTGTCCTAGTAGCCACCTAGAACACTATAGTAACTGCTAAGCAACATCCTAACAACAGCTTAACCACCTAAAAATACCATACAAACAATCCAGTAACACCTACAGTAGTAACTTAGCAACACCCTAGCTACCAGCAAAACCCTGGTGACCACCCATGAACCCCTAACAACCACCTAACAATACCCTAGTAAATATCCAGATCTACCAAGTAACTTAGCAACACCATAGCTACCACCCAGAACCCCTAACAACCCCTTAGCAACACCCTAATGACCACCCTGAACCACCAGTAACTACTTAGCAACACCCTAGTGACCACCCAGAACCCCATAACAACCACCTAGCAAGGCCCTAAGAAACTCCCTATAAAACATCTAAAACACCCTAACAACCACCAGCAATGTCCTAGTCACCACCTAAAACACCATATTACCTGCTAATCAACATTCTAGCAACAGCTTAACCACCTAACAATTCCCTTGTAACTATCCAGTACCACCTAGTAACTTAGTAACATCCTAGATACTACCCAGAACCCCTCGCAATCACCTAGCAATTCATTAGTAGCTATCCAGTACCACCTAGTAACTCAGCAACACCCTAACTACCACCCAGAACCCTCTAACAAACATCTAGCAATACCCTAGTAACTATCCTGAATCCCCTAGTAACTCAGCAGCAACACCCTAGCAACCACCCAGAACCCCTTAGTAACAGCTAATCAACACCCTAGCGACCAACCAGAACCCCCTAACAACCACCTAGCAACAGCCTAGTGACCACCTAGAACCCCCTAACAATCCCCTAGCAATGCCCTAGTAACCACGCAGAATGCCATAGTAACCAATCAACTACCTACTAGAAAACATCTAAAACTCCCTAACAACCTCCTAGCAATGTCCTATTTACCACCAAGAACACCATAGTACATGCTTAGCAACATCCTAGCAACAGCATAACCTGACAACAAACCTCTAAAATCTGACAATACCCTAGTAACTATCCTGAACTCCCTAGTAACTCAGCAACACACACGTGACCACCCAGTACACCCTAGTAACTGCAAATCAACACCCTAGCGACCACCGAGAACCCCCTAGTAACTGCTAATCAGCACCCTAGCAACAAACCAGAACCTCATAACAACCACCTAGCAATGCCCTAATGACCACCCAGAACCCTGTTGCAGCCACATATCAACAACCCTAGTTACCACCCAGAACACCTGCTAAGCAACACCCTAGCGACCACCCAAAACACCCAAACCAATGAGTTAGCCACGGAAAGCTGTCTGGCTCACTCAACATCATGGAGTTGTAACGACTGAGCATGACAGGCCACCGCAGGTTCATGAGTGTGTGTGAATCTGGTGTCAGTGTGAAGTGGTCGCATGCGGCGAAGACTCGCTCCCTGATCTCTCCCAGCTGGTACCAGCATCCCGACACTCTGCCAACAGCTCACACACACTCACACACACACACACACACACACACACTCAGCCAACAGCACCTCCACAGGGAAACATGGAGAGAGAGAGAGAGAGGGCGAGAATAAGTGCCAGCTCATGCCTACAGAATCCACCCGGCATTTAAGAGCCAAACACAACCAGATAGAGAGAAAGACGCAAATAAAAGAGGGATTGAAGACTTATTTACAGGCATGGGAAGGTCGTGCACCAGCTCAGCTTGAGCATTGAAACGTCAGATGAGTTTCTGAGCGAGTGAACAGCTATTCTCTTGACTGTAAACTCAGACTCGCTGCAGCTCCAGGCGTTTAGCATTACAATTCCTGAAAGATTCGGCAGCGTTTTTGTCTGAGGTGATTTAACTCGCATCGCTATTTACAGCGGTAACTAGAGACACGGCTGAGGCCGATTCAACTGCGCCACTTTAACCAATCAAAACTTTATCTGGACAATAACTTGATTCTAGAGCTGCTGTAACTCTGTTACTGTAATCTCCTGTTATCACTGTAAAGCTGCTGTATAACACTCTATATTGTTAAAAGCTCTAGGCCATATACAGGTGAAACTCGAAAAATTAGAATATCGTGCAAAAGTTATACTTTTGATGATTATGGCTAACAGTTTATGAAAAATCTCAGAAAATTAGAATATTACATGAAATCAATAAAAAGAAGGATTTTAAATACAGGAATGTCGGCCCTCTGAAAAGTATATGTATATAGTTACTAAATATATGTTCACCTTTTAATATGAATAACTGAAATACACGAACTTTTGCACGATATTCGAATGTTTTGAGTTTTACCTGTAAACGAAGGTGACTTGACCAATAATGCAGCGTTTATGATAAGCAAGTGTGTTTATGGGATGTATGATAGTAGCCTGTCGTCTATTTACTACAAACACACACACAGTTCTTATCAGCACGCCCGGAAATAAACCTGTGTTCACAAGGTTGATACGGCAAGGAAGAACTGCACAGCATTTCACACACAATCAGACGTTTTTATCTTTTTCTTCTCAGATGTTGATTTTTCACAGCTCAGGTATCTTAAAATCCCACAGTAGAAATAAAAAGAGAAATAACACACACACACACGAAATCACACACTCATACACGGAAACACATACACTCAATCACACACGCATACACACTCACACAAGCAAGCAAACACACACACACGAAATCACACACTCATACACGGAAACACACTTGCTTGTGCTTGCTTGTGTGAGAGTGTATGCGTGTGTGATTGTGTTTCCGCGTATGAGTGTGTGATTTTGTGTGTGTGTGTGTGTGTGTGTGTTTGCTTGCTTGTGTGAGTGTGTATGCGTGTGTGACTGTGTGTGTGTGTGTGTTTCCTTGTATGAGTGTGTGATTTCGTGTGTTTGCTTGCTTGCGGGAGTGTGTATGAGTGTGTGATTTCGTGTGTGTTTGCTTGCTTGCGGGAGTGTGTATGTGTGTGATTGTATTTCCGCGTATGAGTGTGTGATTTTGTGTGTGTGTGTGTGTGTGTTTGCTTGCTTGTGTGAGTGTGTATGCGTGTGACTGTGTGTGTGTGTTTCCTTGTATGAGTGTGTGATTTCGTGTGTGTTTGCTTGCTTGTGTGAGTGTGTATGAGTGTGTGATTTCGTGTGTGTTTGCTTGCTTGCGGGAGTGTGTATGAGTGTGTGATTGCATTTCCGCGTATGAGTGTGTGATTTTGTGTGTGTGTGTTTGCTTGCTTGTGTGAGTGTGTATGCGTGTGACTGTGTGTGTGTGTTTCCGTGTATGAGTGTGTGATTTCGTGTGTGTTTGCTTGCTTGTGTGAGTGTGTATGAGTGTGTGATTTCGTGTGTGTTTGCTTGCTTGTGTGGGTGTGTATGAGTGTGTGATTTCGTGTGTGTTTGCTTGCTTGTGTGGGTGTGTATGAGTGTGTGATTTCGTGTGTGTTTGCTTGCTTGTGTGGGTGTGTACGAGTGTGTGTTTTTGTGTGTGTGCTTGCTTGTGTGAGTGTGTATGCGTGTGTGATTGTGTTTCCGCGTATGAGTGTGATTTTGTGTGTGTGTGTGTGTGTGTGTTTGCTTGCTTGTGTGAGTGTGTATGCGTGTGTGATTGTGTGTGTGTGTTTCCGTGTATGAGTGTGTGATTTCGTGTGTGTTTGCTTGCTTGTGTGAGTGTGTATGAGTGTGTGATTTTGTGTGTTTGCTTGCTTGTGTGAGTGTGTATGCGTGTGTGATTGTGTTTCTGCGTATGAGTGTGATTTTGTGTGTGTGTGTTTGCTGGCTTGTGTGAGTGTGTATGCGTGTGTGATTGTGTGTGTGTGTTTCCGTGTATGAGTGTGTGATTTCGTGTGTGTTTGCTTGCTTGTGTGGGTGTGTATGAGTGTGTGATTTTGTGTGTTTGCTTGCTTGTGTGAGTGTGTATGCGTGTGTGATTGTGTTTTCGTGTATGAGTGTGATTTTGTGTGTGTGTGTTTGCTGGCTTGTGTGAGTGTGTATGCGTGTGTGATTGAGTGTGTGTGTTTCTGTGTATGAGTGTGTGATTTCGTGTGTGTTTGCTTGCTTGTGTGGGTGTGTATGAGTGTGTGATTTTGTGTGTTTGCTTGCTTGTGTGAGTGTGTATGCGTGTGTGATTGTGTTTTCGTGTATGAGTGTGATTTTGTGTGTGTGTGTGTGTTTGCTTGCTTGTGTGAGTGTGTATGCGTGTGTGACTGTGTGTGTGTGTGTGTGTTTCCGTGTATGAGTGTGTGATTTCGTGTGTGTTTGCTTGCTTGTGTGAGTGTGTGATTTTGTGTGTTTGCTTGCTTGTGTGAGTGTGTATGCGTGTGTGATTGAGTGTTTGTTTCCGTGTATGAGTGTGTGATTTCATGTGTGTGTGTGTGTTTGCTTGCTTGTGTGAGTGTGTATGCGTGTGTGATTGTGTGTTTCCGCGTATGAGTGTGTGATTTTGTGTGTGTGTGTACGTGTTTGCTTGCTTGTGTGAGTGTGTATGCTTGTGATTGTGTGTGTTTCTGTGTATGAGTATGTGATTTTGTGTGTATGTTTGCTTGCTTGTGTGTGTGTGTGTGTGTATGCATGTGTGATTGAGTGTGTGTTTCCGTGTATGAATGTGTGTGTGTGTGTTTGTTTCCGTGTGAGTGAGTGCGTGTGTGTGTGTGTGTGTGTATTATTTCTCTTTTTATTTCTACTGTGGGATTTTAAGATACCTGAGCTGTGAAAAATCAACATCTGAGAAGAAAAAAATAAAAACGTCTGATTGACAGCTTGCAAAACAAGTTATATGTCAGACTTACAAAGATATCAGTGATATTTAGTTTGAAATGTCAGTTGAGTCACTTTATGTGATTATAAACGCAATGAGTGTTTTTTGTTTTGTTTTTTGAGCAGTCTTCATCTGCATCTTATGAAGAAGAACGGAAAGGAACTTTAAAAATGAGTCAGAAAGAATGAAATCAATATAATGTGACATTTTAAATCGAAGTTAACAAACAAAAATCACTGTGACTTTTAGTTTTAACATTTATATTGCAACCTTCATGATCTAGAAAACTGTGGAAAGTGATATGAAAGTCATGCACAAATACTTCGATGAAACGATGAATATATAGAAAAGAAAATATCCTACATTGATGTAGGATTTACTTTGAAACTATTTTTTACTCAGAAATTTCACAAATAATTACAAAGAAATTTCAAGTAATACTGAGTTAAATGTGAAATTTTAAAATAGAAATACTGAAATGGTAATTTCTTGTAAAACGAACCCCATTCATCTTTATTTCATTTACATCTTGGAAAATACTTTTTTTTACAGTCTATTTATTTCAATTTTTAAATTCATTTTACAAAATTCTTTTTTACACTGAATTTTTTTACAGTGTTTATGGGACAAAGTCCATTACATTCATCTTTTCTTCATAGTTCTCCAGTCCTTTGCGCACTGAAACGGCTGTGTAATTATTTGTGATTATGGAATCAAATATATCAGATAAACTTTTTTTTTTAAAAAACCTTACATTTGGATGGTTCTTAAGATGCAAATTCTGCAAAAAGACGCCTGCAAAGTAAATCAGACAAGTGGTGTGTGTCGACATAAGAAGATTTTAAAGATGCAAATGCGAGTTATAGAGGACCTTGTATGCTTTTCCCCATGTTCATCTTTCTTTAGTGTGTAATGTTGCTGAGTTATTCCCTATATCAGTGTGTGTTTCTGAACTCCTGAAACGCCTCATTGTAGTCTTGAGTTTCTTCCGGGAACGAACACGTCACAATATTCCTCATTATAATAATTCATACGCAGAATAAAGGGGCGGGGCCTGGTTGAGTTAGTAAGTAGTGTGTTAAACTGGCGGTTATGAAAAGGTGCGGGACATTTCGCAAACACACTCGAAGCGCTCGACCAATCACAACACACTGATCCAGCCGACCAATCAGAGCACAGTGTGCTTTTCAGGAGGAGGGGCTTCATAGAGACAGGAAGTAAACAGAGCGTTACTGACAGACTGGGAAGAGAGGAGCCGCAACAATATGAGGAAATAATCAACATTACAGCAGGAAAACCTGTTCTAGTAGAGCCCAAAATCAAGACTTTGCAACAGGGCATAATAGGTCTTCTTCAAAGCTGAAAATGAAAAAGGCCTTTAGTTAGAGTTTGAGGTCAGACACGACTGACAGTTTCTGAAGTCCCTCGCCGTCATGAATCAGACACTGCTGTAACACAAGCCAATGCTCAGACTAGTTAAACCCCCCTCAGCCAAAGCCTGAGCGTCTTTGTCAAGTGAATTTAAAAGCCCAAAGGCTTTGCATTTCTAATATTTGTGATGGATTCAGCGGCTCTTAATTCCACTTGGCATTTTCTGATTAAATCAGCTTCTGTTTTCCAGTCCTCCGCTTCTACATCCAAAACTCCCACCGCTCAAACCCAGCGCCAGCGGCTCCCTCCCGCATGACTTCATCAAAGTGAGACGTGGCTGACAATGATGCGGTCAGGCGTCTGTGTGTGTGTGTGTGTGTGTGTGTGTGTGTGAGTGGGTGAGTGAGTGAGTGAATGTGTGTGTGTGTGTGCGAGTGTGAGTGAGAGAGAGAAACAGAGAGAGAGAGAGTGTGTGTGTGTGTGTGTGTGTGTGAGAGAGAGAGAGAGAGAGAGAGAGAGAGAATGTGTGTGTGAGTGAGTGTGTGTGTGTGTGTGTGTGTGTGTGTGTGTGTGTGTGTGTGTGTGTGTGTGTGAGAGAAAGAGAGGGAGAGTGTGTGAGTGTGTGTGTGTGTGTCTGTGTGTGTATATGAGTGAGTAAGTGAGTGAGTGAGTGAGTGAGTGAGTGTGTGTGTGTTATATGAGTGAGTAAGTGAGTGAGTGAGTGAGTGAGTGTGCGTGCGCGTGTGTGTGTGTTTGTGTGTGTGTATGAGTGAGTGAGTGAGTGAGTGAGTGAGTGAGTGTGAGTGTGTGTGTGTGTGTGTGTGTGTGTGTGTATGAGTGAGTGAGTGAGTGAGTGAGTGTGAGTGTGGTGTGTGTGTTTGAGTTTGAGTGAGTGAGTGAGTGAGTGAGTGAGTGTGAGTGTGTGTGTGTAATGAGTGAGTAAGTGAGTGTGTGCGTGCGAGTGTGTGGTGTGTGTGTGTGGTATGAGTGAGTGAGTGAGTGAGTGAGTGTGTGTGAGTGGTGTGTGTGTGCGTGTGTGTCGGCTGCAGTAATTGGCTGTTGCTGCTGCTTCTTGCCGTTGGTGTTGGTGAGTCCAGACTCCGTGCCGGATGTCTGAAGGAACGTGGACAGATGTGATGACTCGAGTTATGAAATCAGCAGGTAAATCATAGAGCTGCATGATTAATCGCTAAAAGATCATGATCTCAATTCAAACACCCACATGATCTTATTCCTAAATGGCAATGATTCGCCTGTGTCTATTAACCTGCTTTATTATGAAACAGCTCCACAAACAGTCTTCATTACAATATCATTATTTCAGTGTTAGAAATTTACATTTTCTCACAGAAGTACTGAGTATATAGTTCGGATAATAAACACTGATGTCTACGGAAGCGTCAAAATAGAGTAGTTTTGAAAGTAACTTGAAATCAATTACATTGTTACACCAGTAGGTGGCGACAAGTGAGTGTTAAACGTGTGTTTGTCATTGAATCATTCATTCAAGAGATTCGTTCAAAAACACTGAGTCATCGGGTAATGAAACAAGTGAATGAGTCATTGAATCATTCATTCAACCTGATTTTTTAAACAATTCATTCAGATTAATTAAAGATTTGAAATAGACTGCAGCAATTTACATTTTGTTAGGACTTTTAGTAAATTAAATTTATTTTGTTTAGTTTGTTCAGAATCATGGGAGAATCGTGATCTGTTTGAAACAAAGAAAATTTTTCCAGAATCACTAGTTAATCATGAAATCTAAAATTCAAACCAAATGAAAGCATTCTATAAACTCTAAAACATTTTACTGAAACTATTTTGCCTCTTCAAAATGCATTTATTTAGATGTTTTTAATTTACGTATCAGTTTTATTTATTCACTAACGCACACCTTGTACCTGTTTGGTGCTTTAATATCCTTCTTATATTTAATTCAAATCATTCAAAAGTATCAATAAAATTGTACAATCCAGTGTTGTAATTATAAACAAAAACTGAAATGAAAAATCTTTTTCTAAATTAAAATTTAAATATTACATGGAAAACCCTAAATGAAAATGAGAAATGTTGCTTGGCAAATAATAATAATTTTAAATTGAAGTGCTATAATGAGTCAAACTAAAATATAAATAAATGAAAGCTAAATAAAAACATTTTTTTAAACTTTACAAAACTTTAAAAAATTACAAAACCACATAACTATAAAAGCATATAAATGTTATTAAAATAACTGCTTCAGTCTATAAAAGTGGATTATTTTATACAATAATTCTTTATGGTGTATTTTTTATAAATTTTAGATTATTGCATCCTTAGTAAACATAATTATTGCATAAAGATGTAAATATGCAAAAAAAAAACATAAAAATCAATTTTTTGCATATGAGATCATACTCAGCATAGCAACATGCTAATGCTATTAGTGCTGCCTATACAGTAGCCGGTTTCATATCGGTCACTAGTACTGCAGATCCCTGCGAGCGCAGCCGTGACGAGCACAGATTCACTGATGGTCAAACAGCTTCGCCGATGTCCTCTGTGTAATTCTAATGGAGTTGTGCAGCTCATCAGCACATCTGAGAGAAGATAATGAGAGATAATGAGAGATAATGAGCATTTCGCTCCACTCGAATGCCTCTGCAGACTCAAAGAGGGACGGAGTCATTACAACAACAAATAACCTCTAACACAACACACCTCAGGAGCTTTCAGAGTCACAATGCCATCAAACTCTCCAGAGTCAAACTACATTCTCATATATAGACCTTTAGATGACACTAACACATGCATTTCCCATTCCATCTGTTTCTCACACACTGCCTCTGTTTGCAGTTCTGTCTCTCTCAGACAGACAGACAGAGTGAGTGTTTCTCATCTCACATGCCCACACACATCAGAATGAAGGGTCTCTCCTAATCAAAACCGTTCAAATCTAATCCGGTTCTGGAGCAGCACTGACATTTACATGCAGGAAAGTCGAGAACCACCGGTGAGAAAGACAAACCACACATCTCACACGTATTACCAGTGCTTGATTCATTGTTTTGCTCACTGTGGCTAGTGGTTTTCAAAAGTAACTAGCCACTCAGTATTTTCACTGGCCACAATTTTGACATCGATACCATGGTGAAAAACTGACATATAGACAGTGGCGGCTCCTGCAAAATCTCTCAGGGGGGGGGGCAAATGTTTGGATGATTGATAATGATAAGGTCCACCCATGAATAAATTATCAGCTTAAGCATGTAAAGGCAACTTCACTACTTTAATATTAATGAAAAATAATGACTCTCACAATAAATCTCATTGTTTGTTTCTATACTCACTGTTATCACACTGCTAACATCACATTACTCGCTTAATACACTGCGTTCGCCATGACGTTGTTCAGGCTCAACTGGCCTCCACTCGCGAGATGTCCGTCTCTCTCGCTCTCGTTCTCTTTTTTATTTTAATTAGTAGTGTTTCATTTTTTCTTGTTTTCCAAATTAATAATTGTTTTCAAATATTATTTGTCACTTAATCTTAAAGATTTTAATAGTGTATGTTTGTTCCCACCAATCGCTGCACAAGTTAAGGAAACGTATGATGACGTAAGCACGTTAGTGCGAGACGTGACGAGACGTTAATGTTAGTGTGAATGTAATTGAAAAAGTCCCTTTCATTCACACTTTGGTGGTGCGTCGCCCAATCGCCCTGATGAAGAAACCGCCCCTGCATATAGTAATATTATCTCATAATTTGGCAGCCGGTATATTAGGCTGCTGTCCCTTTAAGACCTGACGCACGGATCCATTATAATGTTTTACATAGCCAATATACTTGTCTTTATGTGCGCGCACTTTGTGTGTTTGAGCACCAATCTGCAGGAATGAGTAAAACCCTAAATCAAGACGATCTCGGCCGATATATCATGCAGCCCTAACGTAAACTTAAAAAAAAAACGAATGGAAATTAGAAATGTTGCTTTGGCAACTAAGTGAGTTTAAGCTGAGGTACTAAAATGACTAAAACTAGTAAAGTACATAACAAAACAATCAAAACTTTAACTAAAATTTAAATGAAAATTGAAAATATAAAATAAATGTAACGCTAAATATTAATGAACACTACAATTGTGACGTAACGTGGTATCAAAGCTCACGAAGACGATGAATACACAGAATAATCTTTAATAAGAACACGCATTGACATGAACGCATAACGGACAGAGAACGAGGGAGAACGTCTCGGTTACGTATGTAACCCTCGTTCCCTGAGTAGGGAACGGAGACGTTACGTCGGATGACGACGAATGGGGTTTCGCTTAGAAAGCCTATCAGCTTCGAGTATTACAAAACGAGCCAATGGCAAAGAAATGCCATGGGTCTGCGGAATTTGCATAACGTAACTCCGCCCCACCTCGTGGGTATAAAAGGAGGACGCTGGCAACATGCAGTTATGTTTTATCGCTGAGGAGCCAAGACTGAACTCGGGCGATCCCCGCGAACAGCGGAAGTGGCAGGAAGACGTAACGTCTCCGTTCCCTACTCAGGGAACGAGGGTTACATACGTAACCGAGACGTTCCCTTTCGTTGTCACTCCGAGTTACGTCGGATGACGACGAATGGGGGTTACCAGTCAAATCACGCCACCTTCACAGCTGTCTTCCAGCGCCCTGCGAAAAATCTGAGCCCTCGAGATCTTAGGACGAAGGACTCCTATTTAACACAGGAATACCAAGGTACACTGGGAAGCATATCCCAAGCTTTAAGGGGAAATATGCAATTATCACCAACCCAGTGGGGGGGGGCATTTGAAAATACACATATGACCTGATAGTAACATATGGAGAAAACTCTGAGGTGTCCAGCCGCAGGTGGAATATTTCAACCTCAGGGGTGGCAAGGTGGCTTGCCGAGGGAAAGACACATGCTCAAAGAGGCTTACAGTGGAAATACACGTGTGGGGGTAGCTCATGGGAGGGACCATGCACACGGAGGCACCTAGCCGACGCCCAGGCAATAGACACTGGCGCTAGCATCAGGGGTGCTGGAGGAACTCAGGGCTTTCGGAGAAGCTCACCTGAGCAGAATATCGCACGTATCCAGTCCGCGGAGTGGAATGGCGAGCAAGCGAAGACACCTGAGCGGGTCCGGAACTAGCTGTTTGAAGCGAGAACACGAGAGGACACTGGCTCCACTCGGAGATTATAGAATCTGGCGAATGTGTTAGGTGTCGCCCAGCCTGCAGCTCTGCAGATGTCTGCCAGCGAGGCGCCATGCGCCAGCGCCCAGGAGGATGCCACACTCCGGGTGGAGTGGGCGGTCACACCAAGGGGGCACGGTCGACCTTGCTGCTGGTAAGCCAAAGCAATGGTGTCCACGATCCAGTGAGACAACCTCTGCTTTGAGAGAGCCTTTCCCTTCAGCTTCCCACCATAACAGACAAAGAGCTGGTCTGAGGTCCTGAAACACTGCGTCCTGTCTACATAAGCGCGGAGAGCGCGTACTGGACAGAGCAGTGCCAAGGCTGGGTCTGCCTCCTCCGAGGGCAGCGCTTGCAGGTTCACCACCTGGTCCCGGAAGGGAGTGGTAGGAACCTTGGGCACATATCCAGGCCGGGGTCTCAGGATCACGTGAGAACCGGCCGGCCCGAACTCTAGGCACGCTTCGTCAACGGAGAATGCGTGCAGGTCCCCGACCCTCTTGAGAGAGGCCAATGCAATCAGGAGCGCTGTCTTCATTGACAGGAACTTAAGCTCCACTGATTGCAAAGGCTCAAAGGGAGCACTCCGCAGGGCACTTAGAACCACTGAGAGGTCCCAAGAGGGAACGAGAGGAGAGCGAGGAGGATTCAGTCTCCTCGCCCCCCTCAGGAACCTGACGATCAGGTCGTGCTTCCCTATGGACTTACCTTCCACTAAGTCGTGGTGAGCGGCGATAGCGGCAACATAAACTTTGAGGGTGGAGGGAGACAGCCTTCGCTCCAACCCAACTTGAAGGAAGGAAAGCACGAGACTGATCGAACAACTCCGGGGATCTTCTCGGCGAGAAGAGCACCAATTGACGAATAGGTTCCACTTCAACGCGTAGGCATGTCTCGTGGACGACGCTCTAGCGGAAGTGATGGTAGCCACCACCGCAGGTGGTAGGGTACTCAAACCTGTCTCGTCCCGTCGAGGAGCCACACGTGGAGGTTCCACAGATCGGGACGAGGGTGCCATAGAATGCCCCGTCCCTGAGAAAGGAGGTCCTTCCTCAGAGGAATTGGCCAAGGAGGGGCTGTCGCGAGGAGCACTAGTTCGGAGAACCAAGTCCGGGTGGGCCAGTACGGCGCAACCAGAAGGACTTGCTCCTCGTCCTCCCTGACCTTGCGCAGGAGCTGCGCAAGAAGGCTCACTGGGGGAAACGCATACTTGCGGCCCCGCGGCCAGCTGTGCGCCAGTGCATCCGTGCCGAGCGTGCCCTCGGTCAGAGAATAAAACTGGGCGCAATGGGATGAGTCGCGGGAGGCAAACAGATCTATCTGTGCGTCGCCAAACTGGTCCCAAATCAGCTGGACCGACTGGGGATGGAGTCGCCATTCTCCAGGGAGGGGCTGAAGCCGTGACAGCTCGTCGGCAGCACGGTTCAGGGCTCCGGGAATGTAAATAGCACGAAGGGACCTCAGATGCTTCTGACTCCATAGGAGGAGGTGGCGAGCGAGTTGCGACATACGGCGGGAGCGTAGACCACCTTGATGGTTGATGTACGCTACTGTGGCGGTATTGTCTGATCGGACTAGTACGTGTTGACCCATGAGCAGCGCTCGGAAGCGGTGCAGAGCAAGGCGTACTGCCAGCAACTCGAGGCAATTCACATGCCATAGGCGCTGGGGTCCTGTCCAGGAGCCCGCGGCAGCATGACCATTGCACATGGCGCCCCAGCCCGTGGTGGAGGCATCTGTTGAGACAACAACATGCCTCGACGCTCGTTCCAGGGGGACACCAGCCCTGAGAAAACTGAGGTTCAACCACGGGGTGAAGGTCTGACGGCAGCTCGAAGTCACTGGAACTCGGAGCTTGCCTTGTTGCCATGCCCACCTCGGGACTCGGTCGCGAAGCCAAAGCTGAAGCGGTCTCATATGAAGCAATCCGAGCGGCGTGACCGCGGCTGCAGATGCCATATGCCCCAGGAGCCTCTGAAAATGTTTCAGTGGAACCGCTTTCTTGCCCTGTATTTGTCTCAGACAAGTCAGCAGTGACTGCGCGCGCTCGCTCGTAAGCTGCGCGGACATGGCGACCGAGTCGATGTCCATACCGAGAAAAGAGATCCTCTGCACGGGGCAAAGTTTGCTCTTCTCCCAGTTGACCCGAAGGCCCAGACGGGCTAAGTGCCGGAGCACAAGGTCCCTGTGTTCGCAAACCTGGTCTCGAGAGTGAGCTATAATGAGCCAGTCGTCGAGATAGTTCAGGATGCGAACCCCGTGAACCCGAAGGGGAACAAGGGCTGCCCTCGACGACCTTCGTGAAGACGCGAGGGGACAGGGCCAGCCCGAACGGGAGAACCGCGTACTGATATGCCTGTCCCTCGAAAGCAAACCGGAGGAACGGTCTGTGACGAGGGAGAATGGAGACATGAAAGTAGGCGTCCTTCAGGTCGATCGCTGCAAACCAATCCTGGGGCCGCACACACTCGAAAATGCGTTTGGCGGTGAGCATTTTGAACGGCATCCTGTAAAGGGAGCGATTCAATACTCGCAGGTCCAGGATCGGTCGTAACCCACCGGTTCTCTTGGGGACAATGAAGTAAGGGCTGTAGAAGCCGGACCTCATCTCGGCTGGAGGGACAGTCTCGATTGGCACCCTTCGCCAGCAGAGTGGCAATCTCTGCTCGCATGATCGGGGCGTTGCCACCGACCAAAGTGGAGCGGACTCCCCTGTAACGGGGAGGAGACCGTGCGAATGAATCGCATAGCCGAACCGGACGGTGCGGGCGACCCAGCGGGACAGTAGGGGAAGCTCTAGCCAGGCTTCCAGGAACTGTACCAGCGGGGTCATGCGGACCACCGGCGTCCCCCCGGAGGGGCAGCGAAGCGGAGTAACTGGCCCGGACGTGGACGGCATAGCGATCCGGTGTGGGGGCGCAGTTAAGCTCCGCGCCCTGACAGAGGAGGCCAGGGAAGGACCAGCGTTCCACGGGGGCCTGCTCTGCCAGGGGTCTGGCGACAGAGTGGGACAGGGACGAAACGGCCCGTGGGCGGCACGCCGTGTCAACCGACTCTGGGACAGAGGGGGACGAGGAGAGCACGGCTGGTGGGCGGCGCTCTGGGTCGTCCGAGAACTCTGTGTGCTCAGGGGTGAGAGGTTTGTTTCTGTCTTTAACCACATTAGGGTGCTGCCACCCGTGGGTGAGCAGCGGGGAGTGGAGAACAAAGGATTCTCCCCCGGCCCTCCACCGGGGGAAGGAGTGGCCCTGCTACCATCTCCTGGGAAACAAACATCATCCCTGAGCAGCCCGTCTCAGGAGCGCCGCTTGGCCCGGCGCTTGGCGGGGGGCGGGGCTGGAGAGGGCTGGGGCGCCTTCCTGCGGCTTCCTCCGCGCGTCGGCCCGGGTGGAGGCTGCTGCTTGGGCCTAGCGGGAGGGGCGGGAGCTTTAGGAGGGCGCCCTCGGCGGGAAGCAGGCTGAGGCGTCTGCCCCGACCGACGACGAGGCAGCAGCGGGTCGGCGGGGCAGAATGTGTTTAATGGCCTCAGTCTGCTTCTGTGCAGTTGAAACTGTTGGGCAAAATCTTCAACTGCGCCGCCCGAAGAGGCCGGCCTGGGGACAGGGGCGCATCGAGCAGACGAGTCCGCTCGGAATCCCGCATGTCGGCCAGGTTCAGCCACAGGTGTCTCTCCTGGACCACCGCGGTGGACATCACCAGACCCAGGGAGCGTGAGGCTACCTTCGTCGCCCGGAGAGCGAGGTCGGTTTGCGGCACGCAGCTCATTGAAGAGCCCTGGGTCTGCCCTGCCCTCGTGCATGTTTCTGAGCATCTGGGCCTGGTAGACCTGCAGAGTGGCCATAGCATGCAGAGAGGTAGCCGCCTGTCCCGCCGCTCTGTAAGACTTCGCCACCAGGGTAGACGAAAAATCTACAGGCCTTGGATGGGTGGCTTAGGCTCGCCCCGAGAAGAAGCACTCTGAGGACACAGTTGCATCGCAACAGAGCGTTCAACCGAGGGAAGCCCAGTGTACCCACGGGCGGCCGCCTCATCGAGGGGAGGAAAGGCGGATGGGATCAGCGAGCGGGTCCCGGGAAGACAGGGGGGTCTTCCAGGACTTCGAGATCTCATCATGCACATCCGGGAAGAAAGGTATTGGGGTTTGCCGTGGACCACGGGGGTCGGCAGCCTTACCCAAAAACCAATCGTCCAGCCGCGAGCGCTCGGGACAGGGTGGAGGCCTCCACTCTAAACCGATGCTCGCGGCTGCCCGGGGAAAGCATGGCCGTCATTTCCGGATCCGATTCAGGCACAGCCGTATGCACACCGGAAGGTGGCAGCTGCGCTGAATCTTCACTTCCGGAAGAATCAAGCCCACCTTGTGATGCTGCTACAGACATGGCGTCTTCCTCTGTAGCTTCAACCGAAGCCCGCGGGGCGCCCGAAGGTCCCGCGGGAAACGGAGGCTCACTAGCGGGCACCGTCACTGAAGAGGGGGGCTGGGGTCGCGGACACATAGTCGGCGCCTGGTTCCAGACCGTTACCCTCAGGTCACCCTGGCCACCAGCCGAAGTAGTACTCCTGGGGGGAGCATTAGATCGGGGTGTGGATGAGGGGACTCTCACTCTTGCGAGTTCACTGAGTCTCGACCTTAGTGACGCGATGGTCATGTTCCCACAGAGAGAACATGACTCATCCACGAGCGCTGCTCTAGCGTGATCCATGCCCAAACACACTAGGCAACGCTCGTGCCCATCAGAGTCAGACACATATCTGCCGCAACCAGAAGTGCACGGGCGAGGCATCTTTAAAAAGACGTGCCGCGTGCAAGCTCTTTTTGTGAGAGAGAAACACTCTGATGTCGAGGCGGCCGGGGGAGACACGCACTCTCTGGCAAAATCACTGCACAGATCAGCAGGAAGCGCGCGCTCGCTGGAATCGCCCACAAACACCAACACCAGAGGAACTCGTTTGTAAAAGCTGACAAATTCAGAGATGGCTTGAGGAGTGAAGAGGTACTCTTGGCTCCGAAGCGAAAACATAACTGCATGTTGCCAGCGTCCTCCTTTTATACCCACGAGGTGGGGCGGAGTTACGTTATGCAAATTCCGCAGACCCATGGCATTTCTTTGCCATTGGCTCGTTTTGTAATACTCGAAGCTGATAGGCTTTCTAAGCGAAACCCCATTCGTCGTCATCCGACGTAACTCGGAGTGACAACGAAAGGGAACACAGGGTTTAAATAATAATCAGGAGAACTAATTACATAATCGACAGAATAGAATTAAATCAATAATCAGACACACTGGGAAAAACACAAAACATAGAAACCCTGACAGTAATAGTATGGCTACGAAACAATGCCAAAATAACACCGCTCTCTAAATAGACTTGTAAAAAGTCAATGCAACATTGGATTCAATATGGTCTGATTCTCGAGCATCATGTGACCCTGAACACCTGACACACATCAAACACACAAGTTTGAAGACGATCTCGTAAATCTTTCTCACTGAGAGCAGAAAAACACTATTCAGACTCAAAGTATATGAAACATCTCCAGCAGTCTGCGAGAATCAGATAAACATGCAGAAAATCTGCTGTATAATAATAATAATAATAATAATAATAATAATAATACGCTAGAGCTCCTTGATTGATCGTTAAAAGATTGTCATCTCGGTTCAAACACCCATGCTTCCTAAATGCCACTATTAAACATTATTTCTGTAACAATAATTCAAATTCAAAAACGGTTTCAAATTCAATAATTCAATTATCAAAAAAAGTGAAAAGTTCGTATATAAACACTGATGTCTATCGAAGTGATCAAAATAGAGCAAAGCACCTTTTGAAAGTAATTAGACGCTTCAAATAGAGATTGTCTCGTTTCATCGTTACACCAGTAGGTGGCGACAAGTGAGTGTTAAACGTGTGTTTGTCATTGAATCATTCATTCAAGAGATTCGTTCAAAAACACTGAGTCATCCAGTAATGAAACGGATTTATAAGAGTCATTGAATCATTCATTCAAGCCGAATTTAAAAAAATATATTCAAAATTATTTTTTTTATATAGTCTGCAGCAATTGACTTTTTGTCAAAACCTCTAGTAAATTACACTAGTAAAATAAATTATTTTGTTTAGTTGTCTGTTCAGAATCGTGATTCTCAGTTTCTCAGAACCGAAGGAATATCATGATACCTGATATCTGTATATGTTCAGTCCAAAAAAAGAGAAAACATAACTGCACAAATCGAACCGTTTCAGCATTTTTTTCTGAGGTCTTGAAATGTTAAGCACAACTTATCTTACATAAACTGGCACCATTCAATTAAATGTGGAAAATTAAGACTGCATTTATGAAAGATTTACACAGAAACTCATTTTGCTCGTGTTTTATGAACGAAGCCCAATGCATTACACTAACAAACATATGCTATCTTTACAAGCAAAATAACAATAATAGACAAAATAACAAAAAAATGTAAAATAAAAACACTTCACAGGAATGTGACTGCAATAGGCTTCTTGTTGTGTATTCATATAAATAGGCCTATAGCCTAAAATAAAATGCAGATCGATTAAGCACAGTTTTAAATTCAACTTAGCAGGGCCAATTCACCACAGAAATGCGTCTTTCCAGAGGAACAAACAGATGAAAGTGTCGCCGGTGGCATTAACCGGTCCATGGCCAATTACTGAAGCAGCGCCGAGAACAAAAGCCGGAGACAAGAATCACCTCGAAAGGAGGAGAAACATGAGATAATGAAGCTTTAAGCCAGAGGCCTATCAGTCGACGCATCCAGAGAGGCAGACTTAGCATTACCCACACCAATAACTCTACACACGTTTAGCTGTGGTGGTGTGTGTGTGTGTGTGTGGGCGCAGGTGCCGAGCATCTGACGCTGAACGGGCTGGCAGACCG
Organism: Meda fulgida; assembly: GCA_030578275.1. Taxonomy (NCBI): domain Eukaryota; kingdom Metazoa; phylum Chordata; class Actinopteri; order Cypriniformes; family Leuciscidae; genus Meda; species Meda fulgida. The sequence continues at coordinate 2,337,379 of CM060617.1, read as the reverse complement.
AGGGTTAACCGGCTCTCTGGTTGCCATGGTTTCGCTGAATACCGGGGGAGACTCAAACTAACCGTGGAGGAAAAAGGGAAAAAAAATTCTCTATTGTCTTTTGCATACGGATAACGGCGTGTGCACGCGTTTCTATTGCAGCTTTTTAAAGTCTGCTTAAAAAGAAACACGTTTAAATAATTACATATAATAAAGGCTGAAAATAATAATAATTGTACAAAATAGGATTATATCTGTATCTTTATCTTAAAATATCTGTATATTTATGCTATAGTATTATTTTAAAAAATGTTATTTGACAATATCATGGATTATTTTATTTGTTTTAATTGGTAATTTTAAGAATAACTAGCGTTAAATTGAGATCAAGTCTGTTCATTTTGAATAAAGAATAACAGGCATTAAAATGATATACTAAAGATAGCAAAACAAGACTATAACGTAATACATCCACTGTAACAAGTGTCAATGTTCTGTTGACAGCCTTACAGATGCTTTATTTCTGATCTGAACCCTTTCTTTCTCACATCCTAATAAATTCAGGCTGATTTGGTTAAATAAAAACTGTACATTTACATGCAATTTCCAAAGGACTGTTTAATGTAATGAGCACATTGGCACACATCTGCCTGCGTAATGGAACAGACACATGTCACTGTGTAGGAAACACGGATCTGCCAAACACACGGCGGATACGAGCGTCTGTCTGCGTGCCACGCGAGGAGAACGCTCTATAAACACACAAACTGAGACGCCGTCCTTTGTTTGACCGGCTTCTCTCATTTACACGTGTGTGGGGGGGCTGGGAGGCCGGCGGTTAAACAGTTAAACACAGAGATGAGCAGCTCGCTTTTCTTTTTCTTGTGAAAAGGGGTTTTCATTAGTGGAAGTCATTATCAATGCATGTAAAACACATCCAGAGACACTAAACTGCAATTGTAACCACATACCAATGAAGACAGCTTTGCTTTGTTTCAGTGCAATGCTTTTCAAAATCAGAATGAAATTTACTGACAAGGAATTTGTCTTGAAATTCATTGTGTGTGTATAACACTTTACTTAAAGCCTTATATTTATATATATATATATATATATATATATATATAATGCATTAAAGTATTTTTACAGCATTCATATTTTTACTCATAAAAGCATTATAAGAGTGCATTATAAAAGTATTTTGATGCATTAATTATGCCTTGTAATGCACCTTATGATGCATTGTATGATCTTATGAATAATTATAACCACAGTTTAAAACTTCTCCATTCATCGTGTATAATGCATTAAAACACATTCAGATGAAACAAGAAATGTACAATTTTAGGCTTTAAGTGTTACCTTTGTGGAAATGTATGTATATTCTCTACCAATAGTAATAAAAAAATGTTTTATTACAGTACTCTCTTATTCTTTCTTTTCTTCTGATGATGTGGAAACATAAGCCCTTCTGAAGACACGACTATTGTATCTACGTCGTTCACATGGTAACATCTTAATTATCTATTTTGAATGAAGTCTAAAATACTTCATGACTAGTTTATTTAATCATTTGAAAATCCATCACATTATATTATGCCAACATCAAGTTTCTCAGCACCGCAAAGCCAGAGTCTCATATCAGATCACTAAAGTAACATTACATCTCCTCAACAAGAAGGACGCGTTCATGTCTGCACAACTAAACACATCTCAACTCAACATTAATAACGAAGACCTTACAGTTATTCATGTAAAGACATTAACAAGACAAAAGCATTGTAAGGACACAGACTAACGCAAGACATTAATATTCCCACAAACGCATCCTTGGATTTGTGAATGACAGTAATGCTACGGAAATGATGCTGTAGGTCACATGACAGTGTCAACATGCCGGATGTCGTACGTCACAGACTACATTCATACTATACAGAAACAACGTTTTAAACGAAATGTAGATTCATTTGCAGTAGTTTCAGTAATGGTGATCTGACGCTGAGGAGCTGTCCGGTGCTGAAACACACGAGCTTCTCGTGCAGGTTCATTTTTAACCCTTACATTTACATTTTTAAGTTAAAGTAATCTTGATTTTTCTTTTTTAAAAACTTCACATCCAATTTAACTCTTTCCCCGCCAGCGTTTGAAAAAAACGAAACAAAAACGTTCCTCAGTCAGCGCCAGCATTTTTGATCATTTTGACAAAACTCTCATGGCCCCTCAGAATGAATATCTGAACATGCATATTGAAAAGAAGGAACAGCTTTGATATGACGTGTGAATATTTCTCTTGCTGCTCATAAAGGAAGTTGAATTTCCAAATGATTTGTATCTGATATATCTAGATCCAAACTCCCAGACTATTCCCACAGTAATGCTCATATATGCACCGTAAGCAGCGCACAGAAAATAACGGTGTTAAACTAAGGAGAAGACAAATGTTCCTAGGGACGACTTCTAGTCCCAAAACTCATTTACTATATACTCTACACACACACACACACACACACACACACACACACACACACACACACACACACACACACACACACACACACAGTCTGGGTCGGTCTGATCTCAAACGCCTTCATACCTTCATGTCTTCTACTGAACTAGAGACCCTCCAGCATGGCAACACCAATTACCCACAATCCCATATAGGAAAGAAAAATCACAAATTAGATCTCGATACAATCTAAGTACTTTCTCCTAGACGGTAATGTGATTAAAGGCAGGGCAATGGAGGCCTTTTGCTGAAGTCCCCTGCTTCTCAAATGTGTCTCCTCTAGAGGTTTAAAGGATCTCAACAATGTTTCAAACTCTTTTCCAAGACCAAATCCTGCAATCAAAATTGCATTGGTCAGATTCAATCGGAGCAATAAATGTTTATTCTTGAGCTACAGCACATGTACATGAACTTCACAAAAGTTTTAAAAGTAAACCGTTTAATTAAGCGCAGCGGTGACTCAGCAGGTATTAATGACCTGATGTTTAACGTAATTAAACCAGCAGAACTGTGACAAACATTATCAGGAGATTTTGCATGTGTGCACAGCGGCCCTTGGCAATGAGGGAACGCATGGGGTTGATTTCACTATTCATATAACCTGCCATACATCTAAAAATAGGGCTTCTAAAAATGATTTCACAGCTTGAGAACATTAGTTCATGCAAAAAATAAAAAAATAATACCATAATTTACTCACTCCCATGTTATTCAAAACCTGTATGACTTTATTTCAAGAAAAAAAAATTGAAAAAAAAAACAAAGTATACGTTGTCCATATTTCAACAGGTAAAGTTTGTGTAGTTTATGTGTCTATGTGGTGTTTTTAATATGCTTTAAGACACACATGTGTAAGTTCATAAGTCGCCAGCATTGCTGAGTATTTTCTGCTTAAAACTGCAGTGAACCAAAGACAGTCTCAAAAACACGGTGTGAAATCGCTGGTGTTTCTGACGTCACAAACGACCTTGTAACCAATCAGATCAACGTGTGATCGTCAACCAGTGGATCTCTGAGTGAGTGAGTGAGTGGAGGCGGGGCTCATTTGCATATTCATAGAACCACGCATACTAAATGAGGCAAGGGTGTCGAGTTCCATTCAAGATATTTTAAGGCATGAAGATTTTGAACAAGGAAAAAAAAAAAAAAATGTAATTTTGGTGATCAAATATGAGTTTTAAAGGATACAATTATGGACTACAGGGGGACTTTAAATTATTTTTATAAATCAGCCTTCACGTCTTTCTGGTTTTGCAAAAACTTAACCAATGAACAGTATTAAAAAGAGCTTGTGACTAAACTAGATAGGCTCCAATTAATCGACGTCAAATCGAAATTAAAATCAAATCGCAAGCTTCTGCATAGAAATCTAATTGAAATGTTTGTCAATCCCCAGCTTTAAACAATACTTTCACAACACTACAGCTTTTTTTATCAATAAACAGGAAAATAACAGTGTTAATGTTCTAAATTCATAAATTATGAAACCCACAGAATACTGAAAGGTTCTGGAAGAGACGTGTTTCTGATTGCATGCTCGAGTCCTCGTGTGTGTGGCGGGCTGCCAGAGACCCTCCTGTGAACTTACACACATCCAGACACAATTCATTATGCATGAGACTGACTGAAGAACCACGAGCCAACAGCGTGTTCTGTGTGTTTGCACACAAAGGTTACAAGTGTGTGTTTGTTTCTGTGATTTTTACTTTTACATATTTAATTAAATAAATATGTGGCATCTGCACCAGTAAAACTGACCATACTGCTAATGTGTTGTGGGTGGTTGCCAGGGTGTTGCTAAGACTTTGCTATGCAGTTGCTAGGGCATTGTGGGTGATTGCCAGGATATTACTATGCAGTTGCTAGAGCATCGCTTTGCAGCTGGTAGGGCATTGTGGGCGGTTGCCAGGGTGCTGTTATGCAGTTGCTAGGGTGTTGGGAGATGTTATCAGGGCATTGCTATGCAGTTACTCAAAAGTTGCTATGAAGTTGCTAGGGCATTGTTAAGCAGTTTACAAGGGTGATGCGAGTGGTTACCAGGGTGTTGCTTTGCAGTTGCTAGGGTGTTGTGGGTGGTTGTCAGGACATTGCCATGCAGTTGCTAAGACTTTGAAATGCAGTTGCTTGGGCATTGTGGTTGGTTGCTAGGGCGTTGCTAAGCAGTTTACAAGGGTGTTATGGGTGGTTACCAGGGTTTTGCTCTGCAGTTGCTAGGGCTTTGCTATGCAGTTGCTAGGGCATTGTGGGTGATTGTCAGGATATTACTATGCAGTTGCTAGAACATCACTTTGCAGCTGGTAGGGCATTGTAGGCGGTTGCCAGGGTGTTGTTATGCAGTTGCTATGGTGTTGGGAGATGTTACCAGAGCATTGCTATGCAGTTACTCAAGAGTTGCTATGCAGGTGCAATGGCCTTGTGGGTGGTTGCCAGTGTGTTGTTATGCAGTTGCTAGGGCATTGTGGGTGGTTGCCAGGGCATTGCTATGCAGTTACTAGAGCATTGCTTTGCAGCTAGTAGGGCATGGTGGGGGTTGCCAGGATGTTGCGATGCAGTTGCTAGGGTTGTGTGGGTGGTTGCCAGGGTGTTACTTTGCAGTTGCTAAGTCCGATTCAAAATATATTATTTGATATTCTGCTCTGTACATGTGTGTGTGAAATTGTAGGTAAAAAAAAAAAAAAAAAAAAAAACATTTGGCCATTCAGCCGAACAATTCCAACAAGCCACAGATATTGTTCATGTAGCCCAAAACAGTGCAGAATGAATTCAATACTTAGTATTAGGGGTTTGTTCAAATCACTAACAATAAATACCAGACACAGTAATAGTGATGCTTGACTTAACAAAGACTAAATGTATGCTCAGTTCTGCTCAGTTAAACCAGCTCTACGCTCCACTGCAGAAAGTCCAGTATGCAGATGGTCAGCAGAATAAACAAATCAATACAGCAGAGCATTTAAACCCAGAACAGCAGTGTTTGTTAAAGAAACATCACGTCCACATCACTTCATCGGCTGCTGATCCATGGAGATGAAGGACTTAACAGCAGATCCAGCCTGAGCTCTGAGCAAACAGCCAGTCACACAAACACTGGCAAACACGTCTTATAAGGTCACGAACACACAATTCAGAATGAAGCTCGAAGTTTTAGACGCCTCAGATCAAATCAGACTTTTTTTATGAACAGTAAAATGAGGCTATCAACATGGCTAAATTAGGTAAAACGTTTAATTAAATGTGAAATTTTGAAGTAGAAAGACTGAAATAGTGTTTTATTGTAAAACATAGTCCAAACATCTTTGTTCTATAATACTTATCAACAGTGTACTGGTATTTTTGAACTAGAGATTTGAAATAGGTTTTTTTTATTTTTTTTTCACTTTCAATATCAGCCAAATCAGAGCAATTATGATATTTTTAAAAACTCCAGTCATACTTCATCCCAAAATCTAAAAAAAAATATTTTACATAAAGCAATTTTATTATTTATGCCATTAAGTTATTATGATTTTGTAGATTATATGATTTAAGACAATTAAGCACATTTTCCCCAAATTCTCATTAAAATAATGCATATATTAAATATACACTGTCTCATTACTTTAACAATACAATAACAAAAAACATTCAGTAATTGCATTATGGTAATGAGAATTGGAGGGTGTTTATTCTGTCCGACTACCAGAGAATACGTGTGGAGAACGTCATCTGTATTCGCGATCAAACATCTCGGAGTCATGGTGAAGGAAAGGTTGCAGTTTCTGGAAATTAAACCCGGGCAGGCCCGCTGTTCAGGCCCGCTGAACTGCCCAACAGATGAGATCCATATAAACACCACCACTAAAAACAGGAGCACCATCAACAACCTACAGGTATTCTCACCTTGTTCATTTTACACAGCATCACAACAATCTCATCTCCGTCCTTGTGTCCCTCCTGTGAGCGATGCGGTGTCACCGGAATCCTGGACAGCCGAGGCGGTCAACAGGACGGAGCCATTGGAGCCCGGGAGCGGCGCGTCTATCTGGGACAGACCGCGCACGCCAGCGTTGCTGCAGCGACATCCCGAGCCATCACATCACATCCGCGTAGTGGAAAGCAGGCCTCACCGCCCTCGACCTCAACGTGCATACAGACCGTCCATTTTCGACAAACTCGGAGGCTCCATCAGCTCGTCTCCACCTGGACCTCACCCTCACCTGCTGCATCTCCGCGGCGCTCACCAAACGCGTCATTGGCAATTACGTCATCAGAACACAACCAACACAAGGTCCAATAAAGGGCTGCGTCAGAACGGGAAACACTGGAGACATGGAAAACGCGGAGTGGATTTCCGCCTTCTTCGCTGTCTTCCCAAATGTAAGACCATCTCAGAAATAAAAATAGACCTTTTTAATACCCAGTCACTGACAAACAAAACCAGTTTAATATCTGAACATATTCTTGAAAAACAAATAGACATGATGTGCCTCACTGAAACCTGGCACAAACCAGAGTCATATCATATCCTTTACAATATCCTTGAGTTACATGCACCAATCAAAACGAAAACAGTTACTTTTTCCAGGTTAGCCCCTTGGTACACAACAGAGCTCCGGAGGATGAAAACGGCTGGCCGTGCCCTGGAACGGAAATTCACCTCCAGTGGCCTACATGTACATAAACAGGCCTACCGTGAATACCAAAAATCATACTCCAAAGCACTCATCACAGCTAGGTCTCAATATTTCTCTCAAAAAAATTCAAAGTGCACTGGAAATTCAAAACAGTTGTTTGCATCAATAAATTCTCTTCTCAAACCCCCCACATATGCACATTCTGACACCAGTACAGACCAGTGCAATAGTTTCATCGATTTTTTCACCAACAAGGTGGTTTCAATCCGGTCCAAACTCTCTGCCACAGCTTCACCCTCCTCCGAATTTAGTCCCACAAACCCATTAAACACATTTTCTGTCTTCTCGGGCATTTCTCAGACAGAGGTGGAGTCGATCATAAAGTGTATGAGAACCTCCACATGCTCACTGGACCCTATCCCCACATCACTATTAAAATCCAACATTACAGCCATCAGTCCACTGATCACAGAAATCCTCAACCTGTCACTCAAATCTGGTCAGGTCCCTCCATCTCTCAAAACTGCAGTTATTCGCCCCCATCTGAAAAAGCCGTCACTTGACCCCGACATCCTGGCTCATTACAGACCCATTTCAAACCTGCCTTTTTTGTCCAAAGTCCTGGAAAAAGTTGTTGCAGCCCAACTCCACAATCACCTTCACATCCATAACATATATGAAAAATTTCAGTCTGGCTTTCGAGCAGCACACAGCACGGAGACAGCCCTGGTCCGTGTCATAAATGACCTACTTATGACTGCAGACCAGGGCTTACCATCTCTCCTTCTCCTCCTGGACTTGTCGGCCGCCTTTGACACCGTGGATCACAACATCTTGCTTCACCGCCTCCAGTCTATGGTAGGACTTTCTGGGACCACACTAAGCTGGTTCCAGTCTTATCTCACAGCCAGGACTGAGTATGTGGCTCTAGGACAGTCCCCAATCATCACCCCACACAGTCAGCTGTGGAGTGCCACAAGGGTCCGTCCTTGGTCCAACCCTTTTTACTATCTACTTACTACCCCTCGGTCAAATCATCCATAAACACAAAGTTCCATTCCACTGTTATGCAGACGATACACAATTATACATAAAAATAGACTCCACACTCCCCTCAGGTCTGCCATCTGCACTTCAGGTTTGCCTGGAGGAGATAGGGGCATGGATGGCTGACAACTCTCTTCAACTAAATAGCAGCAAAACCGAAGCCATCCTGATCGGTACCCCACACCAAACCCAGTCCTCCTCCCTCAGCAGTATATCCATTTTTGGTCATCACATTGCCCTGTCTACCTGTGTTACCAACCTTGGAGTCAGACTTGACTCAAATCTTACATTTGACACTCACATCCGTCACCTCTGTAAGGTCTCCTTCCTCCACCTCAAAAACATTGCCAAACTCCGCCCCTCCCTTTCACAACCAGATGCTGAGAAGTTGATCCATGCCTTTATCTCCTCCAGGTTGGACTACTGTAATGCCCTCCTCGTCGGGACCCCCGGCAGGAGCCTGCAAAAGCTCCAGCATATTCAGAAACTGCGCTGCCCGGGTCCTGACGAGGAGGCGCAAATATGATCATATCACTCCGGTCCTGAAATCCCTCCACTGGTTGCCCATTCAATACAGAACTCAGTACAAAATCTGCCTCCTCACCCACCAGTGCATACATGGAACTGCCCCTGCCTACCTCAGTGAACTCCTCACCCTACACACAGCCTCAAGAAACCTCCGCTCCTCCACCTCTACCTACTGCCTGCACCAACCAAGGACAAAACTCTCCACCATGGGAGATAGGGCCTTTCAGGCAGTTGCCCCACGGCTCTGGAATGCCCTCCCACAGGCCCTAAGGGCCCCGGAAACTCTGGAGGTTTTTAAGAAGGGCCTAAAGACTTTCTTATTTCTAAAGGCTTTTTAACAGTCCTGGTTTTAATTTTTATTTAAGGTGTTTTATTGCTATTTGTTGATCTTATTATATTCTGGGAATTGTTCCCTTTCAAGGGAACTTCGAGCTGCGTCAAACGCTGTGGGAACGCCCCTGCGTTGTGCGTCATGAAGCACGTATGGAACCAGTCCAATAGAGAGATGAAACGTCATAGGCAGGTGACGTCATCGACCAGGAAGTATAAAAGTACCCCAAAACACAAGCGCATTAGCTTCTGTGCCTTCAGTCGCGCTACATGTGAATCTCTCCCTGTGTGATATTGTCTGTCCTACATACTCTGCACCACACAAACAATTTATATATATATATATATATATATATATATATATATGTATTTGAGAGAATGGCGAACGAGCAGCAATTTAAGAAGTGTGTTACTCCCTGCCCGCGCTATTTAACGGGTGGGGATACACACGTTCTTTGTGTTGTTTGTTTGGGAGTGCAGCATGCCCAGTCAGCTCTCGAGGGAACTGACTGTGAGCATTGCGAGCGTCTGCCGTTAAGGACGCTCCGCTCCCGCCGAGCGCTCTTTGAGGAGAGCGGTTCGGTGCGCGCTCCCCACGGTTCGGATCCCGCTTCTGTTGAGGCAGAGCGGCGGCGCTTATCGTGGGGATCGCAGATGGATCTCTCAGTGGGGGTTGAGACGGGCACTGCCTTATCTCTCCCTTCACCTGTGTGATCCAGTGCCTCAGTCCCGAGTTCGGAAGCACTCACTGCGGTTTCTTCCGCTCGGGTTGAGGCACCAACACTGCAGCTATCCAGTTCTGAGGAGCTGGATGTTGTCAGTGTTGAGGGAAAAGTGGAGGATTCGCCACCCCACACTCCCGAAAGTGATGAATTAATGGAGGTATTGACTAGGGCTGTTGATAAACTCAGTATTGAGTGGCCAGTGACTAGACAGGAGTCTGTTTCTAGATCTAAATTAGATGAAAGATTTTTGCCGTCACGTGTGCAGCCTCCACGCCGGTGTCTGCCGTTCTTTAACGATCTCCACACTGAGGTGTCGAGATCGTGGAAGAAACCGGTTTCATATAGAATATTTAGTCCCCAGACATCTACATATTCTAATATAATGGGGGCTAAATTTTATGGTTATGGCGCTTTGCCTCGCGTGGAAGAGACGCTCGCGAGCCATCTCTCTCCCGAGGCGGCGTCATCTTTTAAAAAAACGGTATTACCCACCAAGCCCCTCAGAAATACATCTGCTTTGGTGGGTAAAGCGTATTCGGCTGCAGGTCAGGCTGCGTCATGCCTGCATACAATGTCAATCTTGCAGGCATACGAGGCTGACCTGCTAAAGGACGTGAGTGAGAGTGAGGAAGTCAGTGCTGACGTAATTCGAGAACTGCGTCAGGCTGCTGATTTATCCCTGCGCGCCACCAGAGAATCGGCCAAGCTAGCTGGGCGGGAGCAGCCCCGGCCGTTTACATGTTCATCTCATAGAGCCCAGCAGAAGCAGAGTGTCGCGTCTCGTGCTCCCCCTGTGGACAGTGGGCTCAGGTGCGGCACTCTCAGCCGAACCCTTATAACAATAGGCCTGATCTGAGGACAGTGTTATTGTCTAAGAAGGCTTCGGCTAAGAAGAAGTCCTGACGCCGAGGCGTTCAAGATGCTGAGGGTGGTCCCCACCGAGGCGGAAGGAGTTCACCTCTCTTTACGGTGCCCATTCTTCCTCGGTGCCCTAAGGGGGCCGTTCTGCCAACCCCGCCTTTATGCCGGGGCGTAGACGGTCCCAGCGAGCGCTTTCCCGAGGGACGCTCGCTCCCTCTGAGGAGGGTTTCAGAGCAGTCAAACCAGTCGTTCCCTGCCGTGCGCCCTTACAGGGCGCTGTGTTTGCTGCTCAAGTTACACCAGAGGCCAGTCTCGAGAGGCTGGTACCCTAGTAGATTTTCTGGCAGACGCAGACAGTAGAAAAGGGTTATGCTATCCAGTTCAGGTGTTGTCCACCGAAATTCAGAGGGGTTCTGCACACAGTGGTGGGCCCCGAGCAGGCTCTGGTATTGGAACAAGAGGTGAAAACGCTCCTTCAAAAGGAGGCTATAGAACGGGTTCCTCCTCCCAGTTTGGAGTCAGGTATTACAGCTGATATTTCATCGTTCCGAAGAAGGATGGGGGGGTTGCGTCCAATTTTAGACCTGCGCCTATTGAATCGCTCGGCAGGGAAGCTAAAATTCAAGATGCTCACTATCAAGCAGATTGTGTCTCAAATCAGATCCGAGGACTGGTTTGTCACGATAGATCTAAAGGACGCGTACTTCCACATTTCCATCCTTCCACAACACAGGAAGTTCCTGAGGTTCGCCTTCGGGGGCGAGGCGTACCAATACAGGGTTCTTCCGTTTGGCCTAGCCTTATCTCCCCGCACTTTCACGAAATGCATGGATGCAGCACTAGTGCCTCTGAGGCTTCAGGGCATTCGTATTCTCAACTATATCGACGATTGGTTGATTTTAGCTCAGACGGAGCAGATGGCGGTTCGGCATCGAGATGTCGTCCTTGCTCATATCAGAAAGTTGGGGTTGAGGCTGAACGCAAAGAAAAGTGTATTATCTCCTTCCCAGAAGACCACTTTTCTGGGTGTCGTTTGGGATTCGGTCTCGATGCGGGCGCGACTCTCTCCGACCCGCATCGCTTCGACTCTCTCAGCCGTGAAACAAGTAAGGCTAGGCCAGCTACTCACTGTGAAGCAGTTTCAGAGACTGTTGGGTCTGATGGCAGCAGCGTCCAACGTTTTACCTTGCGGCCTGTTGTACATGAGACCGTTGCAGTGGTGGCTCAGGACCAAGGGATTCTCCAGGGGAAATCCGCTCCGCTTGATCAAAGTCACGCGGCGGTGCCTTCGTGCTCTGGTCATGTGTAAAGAAACTTGGTTCCTGTCCAAAGGTCCGGTGCTGGGGGCTCTTTTGTCGTCGCGTAACGCTAACGACGGATGCTTCCCTCACAGGGTGGGGGGCGGTCATGAGTGGTCGTCCAGCCCAAGGTCTGTGGCAGGACCATCATCTTTCTTGGCACATAAACTGCCTGGAGATGTTGGCGGTGTTTCAGGCTCTGAAGCACTTCCTAGCAGACCTGAGAGGTCATCATGTGTTAGTTCAGTCAGACAACACATCAGTGGTCTCTTATATCAATCATCAGGGGGGCCTGCGGTCTCGCCGGCTTTACAAGTTGGCCCGTCAGATCCTCCTGTGGTCCCAGGGGAAGCTACTATCACTGAGAGCAATGTATCTTCCCGGGTATTTAAATGTGATAGCGGACCTCCCTGTCGAGGCAGGGGCCGAGGCCGGGGGAATGGAGACTCCACCCCGAGGTGGTGGAGCTCCTTTGGTTGAGTTTCGGTCGCGCCGAGGTGGACCTATTCGCTTCCAGGAGACCACGCATTGTCATCTGTGGTTCTCCATCAGTCTTCCAGCCCCTCTGGGGTTGGACGCTATGGTACAGCCGTGGCCGAGGTCACGCCTGTAAGCCTTTCCCCCCGATTGCTCTGCTACCAGGAGTTCTGGAGAGGGTTCGCCGGGACGGGGTCAGCCTACTATTAGTAATCCCGTTCTGGCCGGCCCGAGTATGGTTCACGGACCTGATTTCTCTCCTGGACGGCTCTCCTTTGGAGCTACCGGTCAGGAGGGATCTACTTTCTCAGGCGGGCGGCACGATATTTCACCCCCGCCCAGAGCTGTGGAAGTTGTGGGCTTGGCCTCTGAGGGGGCCCAGCTCGTAGATTCTGGTCTCTCAACTGAGGTTGTTGAGACCATTCTTCACTCCAGAGCTCCATCCACGAGGAAGCTTTATGTGGAAGTGGAAACTTTTCACTTCTTGGTGTGGAGAACACCCTGCAGGACCCAGTTAACTGCCCAGTGGGTGCAGTGCTGGATTTCCTGCAGGAGCGCTTCTCCACAGGGTTATCCCCCTCCACACTGAAGGTGTATTAGGCGGCACTAGCTGCTTACCACGTCCCTTTTAGTGGAGTTTCTCTTGGAAGACACCCACTTATAACTCGTTTCCTCCGTGGTACTTTGAGGCTGAGGCCAGCAGTTCGTACGAGGGTGCCGACCTGGGATCTAGCCGTTGTATTGGAAGGTCTTTCCCTAGATCCTTTTGAGCTTTTGAGCCCATCGAAGAAGTTCCTGAGAAGTTTCTCACTTTTAAAACTATCTTTCTACTTGCTATCTCCTCTTTAAAAAGAATCGGAGATTTACAGGCTCTGTCGGTTTCACCCTCGTGCCTGGAATTTTCGCCTGGCATGGTTAAGGCTTTTCTGCATCCTAGACCAGGGTACGTTCCCAAGGTCCCTACTAATGTTGTTAGACCTACGGTTCTGCAGGCTTTCTGTCCTCCTCCATTTATGTCATCGGACCAGGAGAAACTTAATATACTCTGCCCTGTTAGGGCGTTAGACGCCTATGTCCACAGAGCTGCCCTGTGGAGAAAATCGGAACAACTATTTGTATGTTTCGGGCCACCCAGGAAAGGGTGTCCTGTGTCTAAACAGAGAATGAGCAAGTGGGTGCTGGAGGCTATCTCACTTGCTTATGAGTCGGCTGGCCAGCCTTCACCTTTGGCTGTTCGAGCCCACTCTACCAGGAGTATGGCTGCTTCTAAAGCTTTATTGTCAGGAGTTTCCCTGAGTGATGTTTGTGATGCGGCTGGATGGTCTTCACCGCATACTTTTATTAGGTTCTATGACCTAGACCTAAGCTCTACCCCTGGGGCACAGGTGCTCTCGTCCTCTGTGCGCTAGTCTCACATGGCGGTCATTTGGTCCTATGGCGACGTGGGTATTCGCGTTCCCACAGCGTTTGACGCAGCTCGAAGTTCCCTTGAAAGGGAACGTCTCGGTTACGTATGTAACCCTAGTTCCCTGATAGGGAACGAGACGCTGCGTCATTCCGCCATACTCCCGGCACTCCCGTTAGCGCTCCTTCAGGCCTATCAGAAGCTAATGCGCTTGTGTTTTGGGGTGCTTTTATAGTTCCCGGTCGATGACGTCACCCGCCTATGACGTTTCATCTCTCTATTGGACTGATTCCATACGTGCTTCATGACGCACAACGCAGCGTCTCGTTCCCTATCAGGGAACTAGGGTTACATACGTAACCGAGACGTTCTTAACCTCTTTGTTACTGTAGCACTTTGAGATTTCTTTGAAATGTAAAGTGCATTATAAATAAAATGTATTATTATTATTATTATTGTTTATATGTCATGAAAATAATGACATCACAATGCTGTAATGTCAGTCTCAATGGGATCTCTTGGTGTAAAATATAATGTCTTATTTCCTTTAATTTTGGGGTGAAATATGACCTATGACCTATAGACAATATATATATATATATATATATATATATATATAGAGAGAGAGAGAGAGAGAGAGAGAGAGAGAGAGAGCGAGAGAGAGAGAGAGAGAGAGAGAGAGATGAGTGTCATGAAGTGGACATACTGATGGTTAAGAGCCTCTGATATGGTATTGAGTTGCTTTTTGAACAGACGGGGGGGCAAGAGGACAAAGACACAGACAGCTATGGGAGAAGAGAGAGAGAGCGAGAGAGAGAGAGAGAGAGGGAGAGAGAGAGAGAGAGAGAGAGAGAAACCACTGAAAAATTACTGAGTTTTAGTGTCACTACTACATAAACTTCTATATATAATGTTGAATATAATGTATAATAATGCAATGGGGGAATATTTGTGGGTCCTGATAATGCCAAATATCTTATATATCTAGTCAATGACATATTCGTCTAAAATAATTCAGTATTTTCAGCTTCAGAATCATGACTATTTTTATTCTGGTGTCACTATTGTCCTGCATTGTGTTTCAGCAGCAAGTACATTTTCTGTTAACCCTTTATCATATGTCTAGTATTGCAATAATATCATATTGTGCGTTCAGTATCATGATATGTATTGAATCGTGACATGAGGGTATCGTTACACATATTAAAACTGCTACAATTTAAGTATGAGCATGTGAGAAAAAGAGAGAGGAAAAGGGTTCGTATTGCATCGATCAGTCGCTGAAACACAAAGGCTGATTAGATTGATTCGTGAACTATACATAACACCCGACCTTGAGCCCTGATTTCTCTCGGATCCCCCTGACCCGTTCACCACCGGCTCCCTTCACCCCCAAAACGCCATCTCATTATCATACGCCAATAAATCCATCAGCATTAATCCTCTTATTTTCAAGTCAAGTCAAGTCAAGTGTATTTATATAGCGCTTTTCACAATATAAATTGCATCAAAGCAGCTTCACAGTATCAATCAAATAACATAACAATGTCTGTTTCTTAGTGAAAAAAAACATCCACGTTTGGTAGGGCTGATCAATGGTATTAATGCTTGGTTAATTAATTTGAATATCCCCAATATTCAATTTTATTTTCACCCTAACCTCTCATTGTGGTCTTCTAGAGCTGAGCATTTGTGCTCAGAAAATCCCAGACTACAGACGATCCCGACGGATACACTGATGGAGAATCCTGGATGTGTGTGAGTGGCCCGTGATTATGATGTCAGTGTGTCGCAAGGGTCTGAAGAGCTTCTCATGGCCGACGGGATGAAGAATAAACGCCGGGACTTTTTCATCTCGAGCAACTTCAGTAAAGCTGCCATAGGGAACGAGGTCTTGGCCGTTCCCTCTCGCCTACGCCTGTCCAACACACACACTGAGAGCTCGCTTCTACAGGAGCATTCAGAAGCAGATATTTACAGATGGAAACAGCTGCATGAATAACTGCTCTGAGACATGCGGCCATCAGATCTGACTCTTAAATGACTTTCACTGCTGTACTGTATCACAAAACATTCATGACTTAAGTTAAACATTACAAAGGGAAGCACATTTGAGATATTTTTGATTTTAAACCGTTACATGCACATCCTTGCAATTTGCAATGCAAATGAGTGATTTCTTATAACTTTTACTTGTGTATTGTTCTATCCTTTTCTGCATTTCACTTCTGTGTGCTAATCTATATTATTACATTTGCATTCATGCATTTAGTAGTTCACTTTTCACTGCTGTGTCAAAAAACATTCATGACTTGAATTAAACATTACAAAGGGAAGCACATTTGAGGTCTTTTTATGCTGCAACACTTGCTTTGATTTTAAACATTTAAATGCACATCCTTGAGACTTGTAATACAAATGTGCGATTTTAACATTTCTTAAAACTTTTACTGTATTGTGCTATCCTTTTCTGCATTTATATTACTACATTTGCATTCATGCATTTAGCAGTCACTTTTATCCAAAGCAACTTACAAAAGAGAAAGTATCTCATCCTTAAGAGCCAAGATATGTTAAAATGCATACATTGTTTTTTTTTTTTAAATACAAGCATCTGCTGAATGGAAAAATGTAAATATATAGGGTACTTTCTGTGCACATCAATCAAGTGTTTCTTGTGACACAAAGACTGCACTAACATTCATTAGACATGAACAGATCATATGTGCAGAACCAGATTTCCACATTCACACATCAAATCATGCAAGCAGAATTACAGCAAGCCTGGCCGAGATTACAGACATCCAGAGGGTTACATCGGATTTGAAATCAGACATCCACCAAAAGCCCCATGTCTACTGCTACTAACCCGCGAGTAATATGATAACGGTTCAAGGACCCGATTAATGAGATAATGATTTAACACTCAAGAGAATGAGATTATGATATGAAGTGTCCTCTTACCTGGAGTTGTTAAAGTTGTCAGAGCTCACCGGCTGAATGAGGAAGATCAGCTGAGCAGAACCGAAGAGAGAGAGTCTACCTCATCCGAGTCTGCTGGAACTTCAGTCACAGCAAATGAATTGAACTCCAGCAATGAAGCTGTAAACGCTCTTGAACAGTTCCCGACGGTAAAAGCAATGACAAGGACCGGGCAGATCCGCGGACGAGCACGAGCACGCGCACACTGACGTCGGTCCCGCGCCTCCTCCGTCTACTGGAGATCAGAAACAAAAGGGTGTTGAAGAAAAAGAGGAGAAGAGCACTCACAAACCCCCCTCCCGAACCCGAGAGAGAAAGAGAGAGAGAGCGAGAGAGAGAGAGAGAGAGAGAGAGAGAGAGAGAGAGAGAGAGAGAGAGAGAGAGAGAGAGAGAGAGAGAGAGAGAGAGAGAGAGAGAGAGAGAGAGAGAGAGAGAGAGATAGAGAGAGAGAGAGAGAGAGCAGCAGTCACAGCTGAATAGAGCTCATGGGAGAATACTTCAATATATCATGACTGTTAACCGAATCATTTTAGGTTTCTATTGCATTTTTTGCACAGCAGACCAGGTTCTTTATTGGAGTCTATGGTCCCAACTTCCATGAAGAGCATTTAACATCCATGGAACCTTTCCATTAAACAAAAGGTTCTTTATAGAATTAAATTTAGATTTTTCTTCACTGGTTCTTCTTTAAGAACTGTTCACTGAAAGGTTCTTCGGGGAACCAAACGTCATTATTCTATGCATGGCATCGCTGTGAACCCCCCTTTTTTAGCCACTTTATTTTGAAGAGCAGCCTAGCCTATATAGGCTACAGCGCACTATGAAAATATTTTGTCAAATAATCTGGTTTAATAAGCATAAAATAGCAAATAAGGAATTATTGACGACGGGACGAGCCGTTGAATTATTCGCCCGTAGAATCGGGTGTGCATAATTTACCAATAATTCAACAGGACTGCAGTCAATTATTCAGCTTATACTACGGTTATCATACCTTGAAACATTGTTCAGACAATGTATTTCAAGACATTTGTCAAGTTTTTTCATTTATAACGCTCTTATGTGCAGGACTAATTTCTTACGCATCTCATCCCATGCCTCCGTTGCTAATTTGTTGCTAATTACAAAATGTCATTTTAGAGCTTTTAACGTAGGCTTGATAGCAGACTCATGCAGTTATTAATGTAGTTATTAGAGAGAGAGAGAGAGAGAGAGAGACAGAGAGATTAAGTGTGTGTGAATCACCTGAGTCTGTGTGTCTCTCTACAGTGTTCATCAGCGTCTCTAATAGTGAAACTGTAAGTTTATCTGCTTCGAGAACAGCGGCGTTATTCCCTCGCTAGTGAGAAATGTCATGTAGCTTTTAAGTTGCTAAACTATTTTACTGATAAAATCATCAGAGAAGCGTTTCTGTGTGAGTGTGTGTCCGTTCTGTATGTGTGTGTGTGATTGGGAGAGAGAGAGTAGCCATATAGCCCACTTTAACTAATAAATGAATAATACATATTAAAACTTGGCAAAAAACATGGATTTTTTTTTTTTACCCTATTGTTAACTATATGCATCTGCTTGGTCAGTGTCGTTGTGTTTTTGTTTTGTTATTTTGCTGTTGTCGGCTGTAAAGACCTTTGAAATATCATTTGGCGTAGTGATATGGAACTGTAATATGGTCAAAACCTGCTGGAACTACTTTAGCCGTGTTTCCCTGAAAATAACCGCACACCTTAGAACGTTCGTCAACCAATCAGATTCAAGTATTTAACAGCCCTGTAGTATAATATGACTTAATTGACCTGAATAACATCCCAAACAAAGTCATTTTAAAAGGAATGGTCACATTAGCACAATTTTGACGAAAAGTTGCTAGCATAAAGGGTAAATTGTCCATTATCAATATTATAGTGACATATGAAGCACCGCTCACACAAAAGTCACCAATTCGAGCAAAATCTGCGTATAACTTCCATCCTCATATGACCATCACCATAGCGTGATTCCTATTGAAATGATTTCGCATTTTAAGGGTCGAACAGGTAGAAATAGATCCGTCAGTTAACTGCACGACTTTACTTTTAGTGTTTATTGACATAACAGATATTTATCAGCAGCGTTTCAACCACGTTTAAGTTACCACTAAACATGAAGATTAGACATTAGACATATAGCGCATATGTTTACCTGCATATAGATGCTCACACAACTGATGCATTGGTCAAAACAAGTAATTTTTTATTTACAAATGATATGACAAGAATGACAAAACTTTTTATTTTTTATGGTTGACGTTTGGTTAACTGTGCAGGTGTTGGTAAAAGAAACCTTGACTAATCACACCCCAAATTTTGCTCATAGAAATTATAATATCCTTTAAAATGTTGACCCTCTGAAAATCGTTGTATAATTTAGATACATTGGGAATTGCTCTTACCGCCATGAACAGAAGTATATCACCCGTGAAAAAACATAATGAGGTTAATGGAGTCCATATTTGGAGTGAGCTGAGCTTAAGATCAGAGCATTAACTCACTGAACCCTCAGATCTGAGGACGTTCACCTGAAGAACAAGAAGGCCTGCATCTCAAATCACCACATCAACAGACATCTAACATTGTTTGAGAGAAAACTAAAATTGCTTATTAATATCGTTGGCACTTTAGAGAAATTAGGATTTTTAGCTCAGGTGTGGATCATTAAATTCCCCGTCTTTCTGTTGCAGTGGAGAGAAATGCTGACTCAAGGCCTGTAAACTTCCTGGCATAGGTATCCACAACACACACACACACAAACACACATACACACACACACACTTTGTAATACAAGTGCATCCTGCTTCTAAAAATTGGCATGTAAAATATTGCATGCAACAATCAATATTTCAAAGTCACATGGTCTTACTACAACGAGTGAGATTTTAATTATCACAGAAATAAATATAGTTATTTTTGATTTTTTAATCCAATTTTGTGCATAAATGTCTAGAGGTTAATTCATCACAATGGAAATAGAAGGATAAGTCAAAGCACATTGTGTTGTGCTGAAACGTGTAGTATAACACATCCCCCAGCGGTGCCCATAATCTCCACCAGAGGGCACTCCTGCAGTCCTTATCTTATCACAAACTGCATTTCCCATAACCCATTGCCTGGACTTGTGTTTGATTATTTACACCTGTTTCTCATTATCTTGTTCATGCCTGCCTATTTAAGCCCAGTGTCTTCTCTCTTTCTTGGATAAGTCTTGTTAGTGTGTTTCACTGTGTTTCTGAGCGTGCTCACTCTGGTTTTTCCTGTTTGCTTGTGTTCTGGATTACCCTAATAAAAGCTGTGTTTGGATCCTCAACCCGTGCTTCACAGCAATTTGTGACATATGCAGTCAGAGCAGTATTGAATAATTTAAATATTGAATACTGCAATGCAATGTGCTGAAAGTAGCATTTATCTGAAAAGTGAATGAAAAATTAGCAGATTAAAGTAGATACTCCATTCATACAGAAAATTCACACACACACACAATATAGGCTACATGCTGCATACAGTATTAGTATGCCATTGCAAACCAACCAATTGACAAACAGAAATGAGTTAATATTCTATTCATTTATCTAAAAACAAAACAAACAAAAAAAACGAGTGTTATCTGGTTTATTTCAGTTTATTGTCACTTTAAAACCACCATTTACATAAACATTAGAGATCTGCACGCTGATAAAAAGGCCATAAACACCACGTTCAGCTCCAGTAGTTACCACAAAAGAATATATTCAGAAGTAATTTGTCTTCTGTAAATAATTCTGTTTAACCTGACCCGTCATTACGTGCCAGAGGAAGCTTTATTCAGTCCCAGGAAACAGTCTCTCTCTAAACATGAGTCTTTATTTCAGTTCAAGGCAGTGATTTAGCTGGCCGCTGTTTAATCACCAGCTCATGCATTAATTAATCTGTTAATGGACGTCATTAATCTCTCTCTGGGGCTTTCAACATCTGCTTATTTACATCCCCGTCTGGATAACATCTCGCCTCTTCTAAACAGAAGAGAATAAGGCCAGTGCGTGTCTAATGGAGCTCTTATCTTGCAGGATTAGTTTTGTCTCAGATGTTTCTCCTAAAATTAAAAACAAAATGAGTCGAAAGCGGTCATACAACAGGAGTATAAAGCTATAAAATGATTGTGAAGAGCAGTTCAGATCAGAAAAGTGTTTGAGTTTACGTTGAGATCTCCAAATTGGCAAAGAGGAATCCGTTTTGAGAAATAACTGAGATCATGTGAGTCTGAGTTCTTCTCTATATCAGTGTCAGTGTTTCTGAACTCCTGAAACGCCTCATTGTAGTCTTGATTTTCTTTCGGGAACGATATTCCTCATTATAATAATTCATACGCAGAATAAAGGGGCGGGGCCTGGTTGAGTTAGTTAGTAGTGTGTTAAACTGGTGGTTATGGGAAGGTGCGGGACATTTCCCAAACACACTCGAAGCTCTCGACCAATCACAACACACTGATCCAGCCGACCAATCAGAGCACAGTGTGCTTTTCAGGAGGAGGGGCTTCATAGAGACAGGAAGTAAACAGCGTTACTGACAGACTGGGAAGAGAGGAGCCGCAACAATATGAGGAAATAATCAACATTCAAGCAGGAAAACCTGTTCTAGTAGAGCCCAAAATCAAGACTTTGCAACAGGGCATAATATTGCCTCTTTGAGACATATCTCCTTATATATAGAAACTTTTTGGCATAAAGGGTTCTTTAAAATTGAGTCATGAACCCATAAGGTATACAGAAACCCACTAAACGTTTTTAACATTGCTTCTGGATGGCGAGCTGCTGAGTTCTTCATCACAGCAGAAAAGGTGATGAATGAAGCTGACACACTGCAGCCCTCGCTTCACATTAAATAAAGAGTAATGTCTTTAAGCGCAGCGGCAACGTTCCAGATAAGTAAAAGCAACAGAGAGAGATGCACATGGTGCGAGACAGATAGACAGCATCTTTACTTACATTCTCCTGTATATCTGACGGACAGGTTTGACGGAATAACACGGGTGTAAATTCAATAGAAACTTTTCTCAGATATTACAAATAGAGGTATAAAAACATAAAAATGGCCAACATGAAGTCAAACCATTTTACATCCTTACTGTGAAGTATTACCGAGTAAAATAAGAAAAGCAATGAGGAATATGCTGGGAATGAACTGGATCACGAGGAGCAAGCGTTCAAGATAATGGAGTTTAATGATTACAAGTTTGCAAACAAAGTGCCTTACTAGTTATTTAGCAATTGAATAAAATGATCAGTTTACAATAAGGTTCCATTGGTTAATACTAGGTATAACTAACAATGAAAACAATTCTAAAGCATTTAGTAACTTAATAATTGGTAAATATATCATTAAAATGAAAAGTAATGTCTGCTAATATTATTTAATGTTTACATGAACAACAAACAGTAGTATGTTTATTAACTAACATTAAAAAAGGTTAATAAATAGGCTACTGTAACAAATGTATAGATCTCTGTTAGTTAATGTAAGTCCATGCATTTTGATTACAAAATTTTTTCTTTGCAATAATGATGCATCGTTCAGAATGACACTTGGATTATGCATTAAGAAAGTAAATTGGGTTAATGTGGATTTCATGTTAATTTGAATTTACATTAATTCTTTTAGCAGATGATTTTACCCAAAGCTGCAAATGTGGAACATCACAAGCAATTTGTCAAAGAGCCAACAATCCATAGAGGTGAGATTTATTTTTATTTTTTTACTAAACCTGGTATATGAGCTCACTTGCAAACCCATTCAATATAATTTTTATTTCTAAACATGCAAAAAGTTTTCTATTAGGCATATAGGGGGAGATATAAAGTCATATTCAAAGATTATTAAAGCAAATGTGTGCGATTATGCGCTTTGCCCCAAAAGTGTCAGTTTGCTGATGTTCAGTTGGATCAGACTGAGAGTTTTCTGTGTATGAATCTAATCTGTGACTAAACAGAACCGGCAGAAATCAGAATAATCCACACAGCTATAATCACACGAGAGGAATCCAGAGTGATTCACGATGCGCTTTCACCTTCTCACTGGGGAACAGGTGGGTTTCGGTGACTTTTCCAAATGCCAACATCTCCCAGAATCCCAAAACAACCTGTCAATGATCTACAGAGAGAGAGAGAGAGAGAGAGAGAGAGAGAGAGAGAGAGAGAGAGAGAGAGAAATTAAATTTAAAATGCGAAATGAATAAAACTGAAAAGCACAAGCCAGTTGTAAATTAAAGTATCCACCATATGTAATTGTGTGGGACTTCTGGTTCATTAGCCGCTGTATGGTAGAGAACTAGGAGAATAACAAAGGTCAGAAACAGTAAAAACCAAAGGAGCTCAATGTAGAATTCAGAAGCCCTTGTTATAGCGACACCGGTGGCCATTACGTGAACTGCAGCAGCAGTCGTGCTCGAGACTGAACGTCATTCAATGGCACAATGTTCTTTTTTGTTCTTTGCTTAGAAGTAAAAATTTAGAACTACATTTGCAGCGATGATCGAACATCGGACATACCAGCCGTATAGCAAACTTTCCCTTTGGCAAGCGGTTTTCGAAACTCCCAAAACGAACTCCAAATGTAGTTCGATCGTTCAATTTTGTTCTAAATGACGTCACATCAGTTCGTTCTATGATTTCGCTTGAAGTATCGGGGCCTTTACACTGTTATGGTAGTATATTTGAGAATATAGACTGCATAGATCTGGCTATATGATACTATAATTTGAATTTCTTTTCTTTGCATGACAAATTGACGTTACAGAACGGCTCTTTAGGTATTATCCTGAACATTGTATAAGCATTAATTTCATGTGTCATTGAACGGAAGAGAGGTTATCGCGAGCGCGCGCAAACATCACATCCTTTGGATTTACCAGGAGAAATCAGTCCTTCACATAAAAATCAGTCAGGCTTTCATAAACGAATCGAAGTCTCTCTTAAAAAAAAAAAACGTTTTGTTACCAGCTGTTCAAATATGAAAATATCATTTAAAAAAAGATTAATACCATAAACGATATCATAAAGCCAATTTAACCAGCTTAACTCTTAACTAAAACTATTAAAAACATTTCTGTTAACTTAGGTGAAGCAGAAATTAAATATTAGTTGATAAATGTAAACTAAACGATTTTTTTTAAATGCACCAAAATAAGTTAAGTTGATTTAAATTTAAGTAAACTAAAATTATTAACTGAAATAAAATTAATTAATCCTGAATCGCATTATTTTAAAAAAAAAAACTAAGAAACTAAATTAACATGAAAAATAAAAAGCTATTTCAAAATATTGATAAATCTAGGCTATAATAAAACAAAAATAATAACTAAACACAATCTTAATAATTACGACAATACATTCAAATAATGTGAAAAGCATTATCAGCAGCATACGGACCGTCTGCTAAAGTAACGACGCGAATAACTCATGCAAATGGCTCACATTAAAATCAACGAATGAACAAACCCTGTAGAGTTTCCTTCATATGCTGAGCTACATTTGCACTTTTTGGATAAATATGCGAGTGGTGTTCACCTGTGCAAAAGTCACCGCCACAAATCTAGGGTGTTGTTGTTGCTTTTCTAAAGAACCATAGAAAAGGTTTTCTTATGACATCAAGCTGTCAAACTGTTATGCTTAAGAACGCTGTGCTTCTTTCTCTGGCCAAACAGAGCGAGTCTAAAGGCCTATAGAGCTCATTGTGCTAATTGGCTCGTCAGAGGGAAGGCAGTAATTATGCGTTCAGAGCAGATGTAAGGGACAAGAGCTTCTGTCTGGAGGGTTCTGACAGCGTTCTGTCAAAGCAGACCATAATTCTCTCGGAGGCCTTGGGTTCCCATGCCAACGGCCCTCGACGGGGCCGCCCTGAACTGCAGCATCTGTGTGCAAATGAAGCATCGCTGGTGACATTGCCACTTCTGTGTGTGCATGTGTGTTGTGATGATGAGGTGAAAGGTGTGTGTGTGTAGGTGGACAGATGGATGTGTGTGTGTGTGTATGCATTTTGATTCTAATGCTTTCTTTGCAAAAAAAAAAATCACCAATTTAAAGGAAGACTGTGCTGTAAAACAAAGATTATTAGAGTATATTTTACATTCTTAATGTGACAGATTTCCAAGAAAAAATGTACATGCATGAGGGGAAATACGGGAATAACACTGCTATCACTTACGGCAAAATACCATTTCAGTCTTTCAAAATTTCATGTTTAATAATAAGACATGTTACTTGCCATTCCTTTAATGTGAAATTTACTAGCAATTTATAAGTGAAAATGTTTCAAAGTTTTACACCAATTTTCTTTTTCAGTGTCATCTCAGACGTTTCTACTAAAAGTGAAATAAAAACAGACACAAAGTTAAGCACAAAGAAGTTATGATAAGTCATGCCATCATGGCTGGGAGCTTCAGAGAAACTGCAACAATGAGTAACTAAAGACATATCAGGATGATTCAGGCAAAATGGCTAAAAAATCATAAATACAGTCAATAGTAATATGGTTTAATAGTTTATCAAGTTTGACCAATAGGTGGCGCTGTGACCACATTGATGTGGTGTTGTTAGAGTTAGGTGAAAATGACAAATGCAAAGTTTCATTATTTCAAAGCATTGCAGAGATCGAGTCTCAGTCATTTTGGCATCATGCAATCAAATTTTTTTGAAGTGTTATACGAAAACAATTTCGTCTATCGACACGAAATCCATATCTTTTTGCCGGAATGGTCGAAGATGATCTGACTCAAATTTGGTGAAAATCGGGCAAACGGTCTACGAGAAGTTATAAAAAGTAGATTTTTAAAGAAAATCAAAATGGCAGACAGGAAGTACGACCGGCTATGGCAAAATTGGTATCCATGTTCTCGGCATGACCCAAGGAATCTATTAAGAACATAACAATATGCTAATTAATTAAAAGTTATTAGCATTTTTGGAAACTTTTGACCACAAGGTGGTGCTGTCACAAAATGTTTGAGTACCTTCAGGGCATGGTGCCAGACACATACCGAGTTTTGTAACGATATGCCAATGTGCTCTTAGAATATAGCATTTTACACAAATATCAAAATGGCCAATGCCCCAAATTGCTGATATGGGTTTTGTGATTTTTGAACAAACTATAGTTAGTTATAAGCAAACTTTAAAATTGTTCATATATCCTGACCACTAGGTGGCACTGTGCCGAAACTGTGCAGGTAGACTCAGCTCATGGTTGTTATAACACACACCAAGTTTGGTCTGAATACACTAAAGCGTTGCGGACATGTTGCCTCACCACCATTTTGGCGTGCTCTTCATCGAATTTGTTCACGTGTTTACGGTATCTGAGGATGATCTGGATCAATTTCCCTGAAAATCTGAGCAACGGCCTTGGAGGAGTTGAAAGAAATTTTTTTAATTTTTTCGTTTTTTCAGAAAATTCAAAACTGCGGAAAAATTATCATGACACAAATGCATTTGAATCATCTTGAGCCAAGGGGAAACAAATTTTGTTTCCATCCCTTACGGTTAAAAAGTTATTAGCATAAACATAAGATCAAATTTGGAAGGTAGGTGGCGCTAGAGAGTTTGAGTTAGAGACTCCAAATTTGCTGTGGTTAACGTTCAGACTATCCTCTATCTGTGTGCCAAGTTTCATAACTTTACCACAAGCGGTTCTAAGGGCTGCCATAGACTTCCAGAGCGCATAAAGAATAATAGTAACGTCAAAATGAGTCAATAGTCACCATCCAGTACGAGTATAAGGCTATAGCTTTATCTCAGAGCAGCTGTTATTGTTCCCTAAAACTATTAAAAATAGTTTTCAATAATTGAAAATAAAGCTAAAAATGACTAAAATATAAATATTAGGTGAAAAACTTACCTTGGGAACTAACTGAAATAAGTAAGTTTAAGATGAAGTGTTATATGAAATATAAAAATGAATGGTAAAATAACACACCCCTGTGTGGAAATTACATTTGTTACCATTTCAGAGAAAATAGCATGGATTCATTCACATCTGTCTTTATTTTGGTCTAGAAAATGGGTTTGTTCTTCTTTCGCTCATGTGGTCGGAAAGGAAAACTGGCATTACTTGCTGACGCTGCTTCATAATGTCTGGCCAATGAAAAGAGCCACCGCAGCAGATTTAATGACCAAAATCAAGACAGATGTGCATGATCTGATGAATATGAGTCTGAAGGAGCCATGTGTGTTTGAATCTTTCACTGGTGGAGAAATAAACCCAATGAAAAAGGCTTTTGACAGGGATGTGATGAATGGCTGGTCGAAATAACCTGCCGTGAAAATATATACTGTAAATATATATCATTCTCGGGGCATTTAAATGGGAAAACCGGTCACAGCCACCACAGAACAATGCAGACGTCTCATTCAGGTCCAGATGACAATGACAAAGAGTTCAAAAGGTTCTACAGAAGAAGAGATTTATTAAATAAAATAAACTCAGGTAATCCTCAGGTACGAAGAAAGCAACTAAATAAAACTAACAATACCGGACAACTGAACTGAGAACAAAGAGGAACTGAAATACACAGTGATGATGCCTAAATAACCACAGGTGTGATGACTGAATGAATGACTTCTGATGACTTAAACAAATGAAACCGCTCACTGAAGAGTTAAAGAGTTAAAGTCCATGAAAATGAGAAGAAAAAAATGACTTTAAATGTTACATTTCTATATAAAAAAATGCAAATCATCATATTCTCCTGATTTCTGAAGGATCATGTGACACTGAAGACTGGAGTAATGATGCTGAAATTCAGCTTTGATCACAGGAATAAATTACACTTTACTAGATATTCACATAGAAAACAGCTGATTTAACTTGTAATAAAATTTAGCAATTTTAAGTATTTTACTGTATTTTTGATCAAATAAATTCAGCCTTGGTGAGCAGAAGAGACTTTCAAAAACATTAAAAACGTACAATCCCCAAACTTTTGAAGAGTAATAGTAGCAGCTGTTGTCGACCAATCAGACAACAGAACTGGTTTTATAACGCTGTCGCTGAATATACTGATATATCAGTCATGCACCCACATAATGTTTCTTGTTCTAACATATTGCATATGCCAACAAACCATCATCTTTAAAGTGCTTCTTCATTTTGATGCTTCTTTACCCAACAGACAGGACACATAAGACCAACCTAAACCCAAAACCCTAAGAGAAAACTCATTTTAACAACTTCATTTCTGATTCATTTTTTTACTTTTGAGGGCGTCCCCAAATGGAGGTTTTTGTCAGGTTTAGTTAACATCTTGGAACAATTTTGTCTCCAAAGTACAGATGAGTGCAAATCCACACACAGATCAAGCTACTCTTTCTTGCCTTGTAGTTTTAAACATTGATGCATTGTGGATTTTAAGACTTGAAATGAACAGATGTGGGTTTATTTCAGCGTTCAGTGGCTCCTGCTGTCACTGTCCTGATATCTGCTGCCCAGTTTGTTAAGAGGACTAATTTCTATTTAACTACACTGCTGATGATGATGGTAATTGCCAGAGAGATGAAGAGAGGTCATGTGACCGAGGGGCCCAGCTGCCAGTGAGGGATCTTGAATTGAAACCGACCCCCATCAGCGCGAGTCATGACCAGAATACTAAACAGTTCAGCACTTCAGAGTCCATCTGAGCATGAGGGGTTTCTCATTGTTAGGGTGGACGGGATATCCAATAAACCTCAAACACTCACAGAATGCGCTTCTCTATGATAAGACACACTGAACTTAAAGGGATAGATCACCCAAAAATGAATATTAGCCAATGATTTACTCACCTTCAAGTCATCCTAAGTGTATATGACACTCTTCTTTCAGACGAATACAATCAGAGTTCCGTAAAAAAAAAGTGTCCTTTCCAAGCTTTATAATGGGAGTGAATGGCGGTTTTTTGTTTTGAAGTCCATAAAAGTGCATCTATCGATCATAAAAGTGCATCTATTCATCATAAAAGTGCATCTATTCATCATAAAAGTGCATCTATCCATCATAAAAGCGCATCTATCCATCATAAAAGTGCATCTATCCATGATAAGTGCATCTATCCCTCATAAAAGTGCATCTATCCATGATAAGTGCATCTATCCATCATAAAAGTGCATCTGTCCATCATAAAAGTGCATCTATCCATCATAAAAGTGCATCTATCCATCATAAAAGTGCATCTATCATCATTAAAGTGCATCTATCCATCATAAAAGTGCATCTATCCATCATAAAAGTGCATCTATCCATCATAAAAGTGCATCTATCCATGATAAAAGTGCATCTGTTCATCATAAAAGTGCATCTATCCATCATAAAAGTGCATCTATCCATCATAAAAGTGCATCTGTCCATCATAAAAGTGCATCTGTTCATCATAAATGTGCATCTATCCATCATAAAAGTGCATCTGTCCATCATAAAAGTGCATCTGTCCATCATAAAAGTGCATCTATCCATCATAAAAGTGCATCTATCATCATTAAAGTGCATCTATCCATCATAAAAGTGCATCTATCATCATTAAAGTGCATCTATCCATCATAAAAGTGCATCTATCCATCATAAAAGTGCATCTATCCATCATAAAAGTGCATCTATCCATCATAAAAGTGCATCTATCCATCATAAAAGTGCATCTATCCATCATAAAACTGCATCTATCATCATTAAAGTGCATCTATCCATCATAAAAGTGCATCTATCCATCATAAAAGTGCATCTATCCATCATAAAAGTGCATCTGTCCATCATAAAAGTGCATCTGTCCATCATAAAAGTGCATCTATCCATCATAAAAGTGCATCTATCCATCATAAAAGTGCATCTGTCCATCATAAAAGTGCATCTGTCCATCATAAAAGTGCATCTATCCATCATAAAAGTGCATCCGTCCATCATAAAAGTGCATCTGTCCATCATAAAAGTGCATCTATCCATCATAAAAGTGCATCCGTCCATCATAAAACTGCATCTGTCCATCATAAAAGTGCATCTGTCCATCATAAAAGTGCATCTGTCCATCATAAAAGTGTATCTATCATCATTAAAGTGCATCTGTCCATCATAAAAGTGCACCTTCACTTGCAGTTTTTAAATTACATTTAAAAGCATATTTGTATAGTACTGCATATAACATAGTATGAGAGTTACTTGTTTTTTTTTTTGCTTTGTTGTTTGTTATCTGTATGTACAGCGCTTTGGTAAACACCTGTTGTTGTAAAAAGGTGCTCTATAAATAAACTTTGATTTGATTTGATCTATCCATCATAAAAGTGCACCCATGTTGATTCTTGTATTATTACGAGCTCTGTCTCGATCTCTTTTCTCCAGCAGACTCTCTGTTCCTGTTAGTTTAAAACAGCTGATTCTCCAGAGTTTAAGATTTAGTGGCTCCATGTCAACCTTTCTCACTCGTCGTGACACACACACACACACACACACACACACACATGACTAGACGATGAGTGACTAATGTACGCATTTCCCACAAAAACCATCTTATATAACAGGCTTGCCAGTGAATCAGGGTAAAACAAAAACACAATTTGGAAGAAGTATGATGTATTAACTCGTTATTTCAATTTTGTTCATTTTGAACAAGTTACATAGAGTACCTTTAAGTATTAATGATATTAGTAATATTATTTGAGAGATATAAGAAATGTTCCCATAAGAAACAGAGCTAGTCTGAACTAACTTTCTTTTCCTCTGGTTTGGGATCCGGAGAGGCGTTTTGTTCTCCTCCCTCCTTTTGTCCTTCCAAACAGCCGTGTTTCCGTTCTCAAAGCCATTCGTTCTCCACCAGTCTCTCTGCAAATGACACTCAAATTAAAAGCTCATTAACTTTTGGCTTTTGTTTTCAGCAGGATGACGTTCTGATTAAAACGCAGTTTGATTCCTGTTCCTGAAGACATTCAGATGAAACGTGAGAGACACAACTGCACGATCGTGGATCTTTGTAGATTTTCTTTCTAAAAAATATCTATTATCTTTCTGAGATGAAATGGAGTGAAACAGAGCTTTAACCCCCAGTAATCTCTCATGAGTCTCCTCAAGAGTTGCAGATCTCAACATGTGCTGAAGATCCTGAAGTCAGAGATCTCAAACATGATCTGAGCTGCTATTCACATTTACTTTAGTCTCCGGAAATAGTGATTATGTTTTAATCTCAATGAATGTCATCATACTGTATACGCATGTCATTATTTTGCTCATGTTCACATCCTTCACGGTGCTTTTGTGTACGTTCATAAAGGTCACATTTGCATTTGAAAAACATTAATATTCAATCCTTTTCAGATATGAACACTCTTATAGGCTCAAACAGTCACAGGAACAATAGCGTTAGATTACAGATGAGATTCTCATGTGGAGAACGTAATCAGAGCGTATTCACTCACTACACAAACACTGAGAAAACACACGCATGTCTGTGACTGACAGTTTTACTGAACACTACCAGAGCAGAATGAATAAGACCAAGCAAACACTGTTAAGAAATGTTGGTTTAACTTTAAAAAAAGTAAGAAACCTAGTTGCCTTAAAATTTTGAGTTCATTGAAATTAAAAAGTTGAGTTAATACAATGAAGGAGATGTGTTTAATGGTCATCTGAACCACTTGTTGATTTGACAAAAGAAAAAAAGTTGTGATAAATCATGAAAATAATGTTTTACTGTGTACAATAAAACCATTTCAGTCAAATAAAGAAACAGAATTTATTTACATTAGTTAATTTACAATGATAAATACCAAAGCATTTTTTTTAAATCTTAGTTAGTTTGTTCATTTCAATATTTACTAATACATTATTAGAATCAAAAGTATTAATTCATTAATTTAATTAACATTAACAGTAGGTGCAAATAATGACAAAAACATTTAAGTTTAATTATAGTATTATGTTTAATTGAATTAAATGTAAAATATTAAGTTAAAAAAGTCTGTAACACTTTTTCCATTTGTTAATTTTAGTTAATGCGTTAACTAACAGAGAGAAATACATCTGTTACAGTATTAATAAAAATGCAACTATTGCTGTCAGAATGATGCTTTCAGCAATATTTTAGCTGAATGTCGAGAAACTCTTTCTTTTTTTCTCTTAAAGTTTGTTAAATAGCAATTTTTATGGAAACACTTTACAATATAGTTAACATTAGTGAATTTATAAAAAAAATACAGCTGTTCATTTTTAGTTCTTAAATTATATTAACATATACAACTTTTGTTCTCAATAATGTATATATGCTGAAAGTAACATTAACCAAGATTAATAAATGCTTTAGAGATTAACTTAACTATTGTCACCTGATGGGACCTGGTTGTAAAGTGATTCCAATAAGGTCGCGTTTGTTAACATTAGTTAATGCATTGCATGCAACTTTTGACTTTAAAAACGTGTTCGTAAATTAACATTAGCGAAGATTAATACATGCTGTATATTGTTCATTGAATGAGAGCTTATAGTAAAGTGTTCCTGAACATCGAACCCATGTGTTTTGTGTGAGTCAAACTCAAAGCCTGTCGAGTGTGTTTGAACAGTGACAGTTCACACACTCGGTCTCAGTAAAGCGTTCACAACGCAAATGCAAATGACAGGATTACCAGGAAACACTGCAAATACTCACGCGCATAAATGATTTATCCGTGCACATCTTTTGTTTGAATAATTCCTGTGTCTTGTAATGTTAAATCAGAATAACTTCCTCTTGCAGCTTCCCTTCTCTACATTTGTTCACAACTTCAAGAAATCACAACTTAATCAAATAAACTCTCAACTTCCGTTTCATGCTGACATTAACACACATGCATAATTCACAAGGATACACTTTCAGAACAGTTATGAAAGGCACATCCGAAACACTGAATCTGCTCATTAAAACTACAAGCTGTAAACAATCTCACACACACAGGAGGATTAACCAGCGCTAGTCCTGGATTGAACTCAACCACACACACCTGGAAAGCGTAAACACTTGGTTAACTGAGATTCAGATGCAGGACTGTGTCACAGTAATGACGTGTGTGTGTGTGTGTGTGTGTGTGTGTGTGTGTGTGTGTGTGTGTGTGTGTGTGTGTGTGTGTGTGTCCTCTTGTTTTTGTGATATATGAGGACACAAATGTGTATAATGACATGCATATTACACTGGTATTACAACTTACACGTGATATATGAGGACATTGCATGAGTTCCTAGTATTTCAAATAGCTTAAAAAACATAAAAAACAATGTTTTTTTTTTTAAATGTAAAAATGCAGAATGTCTCCTGTGATGGGCAGGTTTAGGGACAGGGGCAGTGTGTGTGTGTGTGTGTGTGTGTGATGGGCAGGTTTAGGGACAGGGGCAGTGTAGGGGGATAGAATATACAGTTTGTCCAGTATAAAAGTCATTACGCCTATGGAATGTCCTCATATTTCACAAAAACACAGCTGTGTGTGTGTGTGTGTGTGTGTGTGTGTGTGTGTGTGTGTGTGTGTGTGTGTGTGTGTGTGTGTGTGTGTGTGTGTGTGTGTGTGTGTGTCCTGTCATTGCGTTCAGCATCAGTGGAGCAACAGCGTCATCTACAGGACACACTTCAGATCACAGGGCTTCTGATACACTGCTGTTATTATATACAATAATGTCACGGTGGACATAAAAATAACAAAGGCAAACACTCCAGTATGATTTTCAACTACTCTGTAAAAAGGCATATTTGTGGTTAAAACCCACTAAAGTGTTTCCTTTAAAAACTAGTAAAAAGAAAATAATACCCACTGCATATCACTGCGCGCGCACACACACACAGACTCACACACACACACACACACGCACACACACACACACACACACACACATACACACACACACACACACACACACACACACACACACACACACACACACACACACACACACACACACACACACACACACACACACACACACACACTCC
Source organism: Meda fulgida (assembly GCA_030578275.1). Classification (NCBI taxonomy): domain Eukaryota; kingdom Metazoa; phylum Chordata; class Actinopteri; order Cypriniformes; family Leuciscidae; genus Meda; species Meda fulgida. The sequence continues at coordinate 2,303,666 of CM060617.1, read as the reverse complement.
GCCGCTGTAGACTTCGTTGTTGGATGTACAATATTTTAGGTGCAAGCACTGGCAGCCTTACCTATGTTTCACACGTTTCAATTGAAACGGGCCCCGCCCTTCAAGGGGGCCCCAACAGACCAGCAAAATCCCATTCATTTTCTCCGTAGGATTTTCTACTTTTTTATGATTTTCAGGCATATTGTCTAAACCATCCAAGGTAGATTGACCACGAGCTACGAAGTTGTGAAACGAAAGTTTCTGGGCCGGGTTTCCCGATAACGATGAATCTGAGCTCTTAAGAGCGCTCTCTGCGTGCAAGGTTACGAACGCGTGTTTCCCAAAACCGCACTTAACATGAACGCGCGAGAACGCGCTCTACGTGCTACTTAAGAGTCGCTATCCATTCGCGGAGAGCTGAAATATAACCTTATATGGAATCGTATTCTGAACGTTTAACCTAATAATCGTCATATGTTGTGGATTAGCAATCAAGACAAGTTGCAGGGTCGGCGCCACGAGAGGGCTCCTGGGGGCCCCGGCCACATAGGTCACTGTGCCCCCTCACCTCTGGTCAGCACACCACCCTGCCTTCAGCAACAGGCATGCTCAATGTGCCCTCTTATTCCTGACAAATTATAATTAACTACATATATATATATAACTATTTCGTAAATGAATACAGTTTTACCATGATTAAATCAGCTTTGCAACTTTGCATTTGCACTCGCTACAGGCGATTAACTAAATTATGTCACTAGCAGCTTGTCATTTATTGTAAAAATCCCCATGTAAGGGTGGCGCTGCAAATAAAGCACCTAAAAGTTGTCACAAAGAACCGGCAAAAGTATGATTATGAATACGTCGAATACAGCAAGGAGACATTTTAATTGTTTATAAGCAAGTGTTTTCTGTGTCAGTGTCGGCTGCAAAGGTGAAGTTGCCGTGATCTTCAGTAGTGAATGCGGCAGAGAGAAATGTACATTTCATTACATAAACAGAAAGCAGTCTGTTTTCTTTCGTTTTGAAATGTTCTTTTTAGAAGTAGACATTTTAGATATATTTCTCAGGTCTGTGAGGCAAGTAGGCTATACCTTATGCTGAGTTTTGGTCATTTATGAGACGCGCTCCAGTTCACACACCGGCGCCTCCGTGTCGTGATTACATGTCTGCTATATTTACTTCTTATTTATTAAATCCAGGCAATTGGTTGATGAAACATTGATTAAAATGAAGATACAATTAATACAAAACGAAATTCACTTTAAAGAAAGGCTTTGTGCTTTCTGTTTGATGTCTCTGTGAAAGTTTTAAAGCATCTTTCAGTAACGGATTCCCCCATTTTAAAGAATTTATCCTCAACTAGTTTTGTGGTGTAGGTCTACGTATTGTATAGGCTAATGTAACTTCAAATAATAGTAATTTAAGGACGAGGCTTATTCCAACGCAAAACGCTGTATAATTGTATATAGTTTTAATCAAATAAGGTTGGATTATTTATATGTTGAGCTGCCTGTTCATGAAGCTGAAAGTGCACGTAATAAAATAATATACAATTGATGCAAACCAACAGGAATCCTTGTCTTTTCTGCTCTATGTTTATGTTTTATGTGGGCAGGGCCCCATGTTACTTATTGAAACGGGCCCCCAGATGCTTAAGGCCGCCACTGGGTGCAAGCAATATTTAACTGTAAGTGTAATAAAATTGATTATTTGCCTGATGTGCATTTTATAATTTGGGATAAGTAGGACCTAATAAGTATAATAAGTAAAATTTGTTTTTGTACAGGAAGTAGTTTTTGCATAAAAGGATGTCCTCATGCGAGGACAGTGGGTCTATCTTAAAAATAATCAAATTTAATCATCTAAATTGGTTTTATCAATTATAATGAGTATTTCATATAACACGTCAAACCATGTCCTGAGTGCAACATTTTAAACAGATTTAAACGTTAGTTTTTATTATCTCATATAACAAGATTCTACTGTGTGTGCATGTGCTTTAAAATTTCTTTCACAATATAAAAATCAATAGTCACATGCAATCTTTAAAAAAGTGGCAAGCAGTAGGCCTATACACCTAAACACCTTGATGTTGATGAAAAACTATCTTTTCTGGTGTAGTAACACACTCTCTCCACATGAGGACGCAGTACTGTCAGTGTTAAACCTTCAGTCATCATGTCTATATGAACCAGAAGTAGAGCCAAACCTGCACACACACACACACACACACACACACACACACGCACGCACGCACGCACGCACACACACACGCACACACACACACACACACACACACACACACACACACACACACACACACACACACACACACACACACACACACACACACACACACACACACACACACACACACACACACACACACACACACACCAATCCATCTTCCCACCTATACACATACATTGAGACGAACACACTCATAGACAAATGAATCTCCATGGCAACACACATGACTTCAGACAAGGCTGAATGGAGACTGTAATTAATGCTGTCACACACAAAACTATAGTCTCTCTCTCTCTCTCTCTCTCTCTCTCTCTCTCTCTCTCTCTCTCTCTCTCTCTCTCTCTCTCTCTCTCTCTCTCTCTCTCTCTCCCGTCCTCAATAGATCAACACTGGCTCTCAAATGGTTACTAAGTGATCAGACTCATTTTAAACTGAAAAACTGAAAAAAATCCCACAGATGCACGTGGATGAAAACATGGAAGAAAACACCCAGAATGCAACACATTCAGAAACTGTTCAGTCTCTTCTCTAGTGGTCTTGACAAATGCAGTCAAGCTTAACTGGAGATATTTAGCAGTTGATCAATTATAGCATTCAAAAGTTTGAGGTCAGTATGATTTTTTTTGTAAAGAATTTAATTTTTTTTATTTAGCAAGAACTTGATCAAAAGTGACAGTAAAGACATTTATAATCTCGCGAAAGATTCTATTTCAAATAATTGATGTTCTTTTGAACTTTCTATTTATTAAAGAATCCTGAAAAATAAAATGTATCACAGTTTCCACAAAAATATGAAGATGTTTTAAACATTAATAATAATAATAATAATCGAGCATCAAATCATCATATTAGAGTGATTTCTGAAGGATCATGTGACACTGAAGACTGGAGTAATGATGCTGAAAATTCAATTCAAATACATTTGAACATGTATTCACACAGAAAACACATTTTAAATTGTAATAATATTTCACAATTTTTACTGTATTTTTGATTAAATAAATGTAGCCTTTGGTGACCATAAGAAACAACTTCTCATATATAATCAATAAAATGATAGTTCAAGGTTACCTGTTTTTTTACAGTAAGTTTTTTACAGAAAGAAAAAATATCTCTATAAAAATTCAGTCACAGCTGAAGTGATTCATTTTTAATGCACTTTGAGAGAAAACGATCTTATCCCTCACACTCGTGGAATGAGTCCATCAACAGGCTTGACCTCTGACCCGTCAGATCAATAGGTCAGCTGACCTGTGATCAGTGTGTGATGGTCTCTTCTGGTCTCTAATCCTGCCGTTATTGCACTAATTACACTAATGATCTTAATCCTAACCGGATCAATACACACGACACACTCCGCTTGTTAAAACGCCTGAAATATGATTTGTTTACTGAAATATATAAATGTACTGCAAGAATTGAATGAGAAATGTCTGATATTTTAGTGTTTAGATGAGAAATCTGCCCACAGTTTGAGACATTTCTGAGATCTCTTCTCGGAGAATTTTTTGTGGCTTTTCTTTCCTACAGAATCCACAGACATTGACCAACAATTAATGTACATTTATATAAACACAGCTTTATAACATTTTTTTGTATATTAATTGTAGAATATTTAGGCCTCAATTTAAGATGTATGTATTTGAATTACATATAATATAACAGTTTTAACATTATAAGCTTGCATATTTGATGCATATTTGTCAGACATACATGAAACCGGTAAGATTTCTGCTCTCAAAAAAATCATGGCGTAGTTTATTATTAACTAATTGTATTTGATTTTATTTAAATAATCATATTTTCATTCATCAAATTGCTCAAAATGAGCATAAAATCGATTTAAATTTGGCTAGCTGTGGAACAAGCAATATCCAATATGAGATTGAAACAAATTGGATTGATTGGTTAATTAATTGATTGATGATAAATATGGTTATTGTGTATTTAAAACACATTCAGTTTATTAGCAGTACAATTACAATTACGCAAACTTGCTGAAGCTCAAACGTGATGCGTAACACGAGAATGAACCTCATTGGCTCTTGCTGAAGCTCAAACGTGATGCGTAACGCGAGAATGAACCTCATTGGCTCTTGCTGAAGCTCAAACGTGATGCGTAACGCGAGAATGAACCTCATTGGCTCTTGCTGAAGCTCAAACGTGATGCGTAACACGACAATGAACCTCATTGGCTCTTGCTGAAGCTCAAACGTGATGCGTAACGCGAGAATGAACCTCATTGGCTCTTGCTGAAGCTCAAACGTGATGCGTAACGCGAGAATGAACCTCATTGGCTCTTGCTGTAGCTCAAACGTGATGCGTAACGCGAGAATGAACCTCATTGGCTCTTGCTGAAGCTCAAACGTGATGCGTAACACGAGAATGAACCTCATTGGCTCTTGCTGAAGCTCAAACGTGATGCGTAACGCGAGAATGAACCTCATTGGCTCTTGCTGAAGCTCAAACGTGATGCGTAACGCGAGAATGAACCTCATTGGCTCTTGCTGAAGCTCAAACGTGATGCGTAACACGACAATGAACCTCATTGGCTCTCGCTGAAACTCAAACGTGATGCGTAACACGAGAATGAACCTCATTGGCTCTTGCTGAAGCTCAAACGTGATGCGTAACACGAAAATGAACCTCATTGGTTCTTGCTGAAGCTCAAACGTGATGCGTAACGCGAGAATGAACCTCATTGGCTCTTGCTGAAGCACAAACGTGATGCGTAACGCGAGAATGAACCTCATTGGTTCTTGCTGAAGCTCAAACGTGATGCGTAACGCGAGAATGAACCTCATTGGCTCTTGCTGAAGCTCAAACGTGATGCGTAACACAAGAATGAACCTCATTGGCTCTTGCTGAAGCACAAACGTGATGCGTAACGCGAGAATGAACCTCATTGGCTCTTGCTGAAGCACAAACGTGATGCGTAACACAAGAATGAACCTCATTGGCTCTTGCTAAAGCTCAAACGTGATGCGTAACACAAGAATGAACCTCATTGGCTCTTGCTGAAGCTCAAACGTGATGCGTAACACAAGAATGAACCTCATTGGCTCTTGCTGAAGCTCAAACGTGATGCGTAACACAAGAATGAACCTCATTGGTTCTCGCACATCAAGTGAACATGTTTGAGCTTCTGTGAACTGATGTGTGAGTTTATGATTGTTTATATGTGAACAAAAGCCTAAATTAAATCTGTCATCATATAAAGCGATCGAGACTCTGCATTAAATCTGGGCTAAACGGCTCAATTCATATGGATTAGTTTCACAATCTCTTTATGAACTTTTTGAAGCATCAAACTGGTAGTTGCATAGCTGTCAATGGAGGGACAGAACCCAGCAAACAATTTTGCGTTTAAAAGGCGTCTAATAGCCGTCCAAACACAGCCCAGACGTCTAGACTAAAACAAGGCAACATTTGGGCTGTCAGTTAAAATTTAATAGACATTTAAACCATCGCCCAAGAATAGACTAGTCATCAATTAGACAAAGAAATGAGTGAAGAAATGAAACCAAACACCTTTTAATCACTGTTGACATGATGGAATATCACACATCTCACAAGTTATTCTGGCAAAAACGACATGTAACCAATTCAAGGTTACTTTGGCTAGAAGTGTGTTACCTATAGCTGGACTATATCGGGTCTATAGTTAACCGAGACGCTGAAATGACGGCTATTGCATGCTTGGAAATATCTCAGATTTCATAAAAAATATCTTCATTTGTGTTTTGAAGATGAAATAAAGTCTTACGTGTTTGGAAAGATTTGAAGGTGAGTAATTTATGACAGACTTTTCATTTGTGGGTGAATTAACCGTTTAAGTTTATTAATTAGGTCACTTTAAATGTTAAAACTGTGTAATCCGAATGGATGGATATTTCATATGCATAAATCTCAAATTTAGATAAATATTTGTGAGTGTATATTGGGATTTCTGTGTTGGCTGAACATTGAACGACTGTCGTATGTCTCATCGTCTCTGATCGTGGGAAATCTTTCTCCGGCGCTCGTCTCCCCAGGCTGTAATTGGCATGTTCACACACACTTCCCTCTGCATTGTCCCGCGCCGAATGGTGTCTGGCTCCGTGACCTCCCGACCCCGCTCTGAATATATGTTTAATTTGCTGAGAAAACTATGGGAACGCTGTGAAAATTATCTCTCAGCTTGCTAGACACTATCTCTGTGAGGATGCCGGATAAATAAAGTGTTTGGTTACACTTTATTTTAAGGTGTCATTGTTACAGTGTAATTATATATTTAAGTACTGAGTAATATTAAGCAACGACATGTACTTACTAAAGGGTTAGGGTAGGATTTGGTTGAGGGTTAGTTGCATTTAATTATGCATGATTTATTGTTATTATGTAACATGAAGGACACTGTAAAATAGTGTTTGTGTAAAATTAAGAACAACTAATGAGCCGCTGATACAGTATGAAGTGTTAAAGTGTGCAGAAGGAGTAGAATATTTCCTCAAATATTCAACACTGAACGCATGAGAAACCAGACGAGTGAGTTTCTTGGCTTGACCTCTGTTTAAAAATGGAATTTGAATGAGCTGAAGAAGAGAAAGACACCCCGAGGAAGAAAACATGAAGCTTTCAGCTCGAGATCTCACATCCAGTGTCAGAAGAAACACTGTAAAAATTGCGCTGTAAAATAACAGTAATTTACTGAAATGTAATATATGTCAATATATGTAAATTACATATATAATGGCAGTGCCCATCATGCATGTCTGCTGTCTATATGAGAATATATGCAAAATGTATATATCTAAAACATATAGACAAAATTCAAAATATAGCAAAAATGGCCGTTTTCATGTAAGTGCCATATATTTCCCTGTATATGCACATAAATGTTAAATATATGTATACATATATGTTCTTATTTCCACAGTACATACTTTCACTTATATTAGGGATACATATATTAGGTCATTTTGGACAAATACATCCACAAAGTACCATAACCATATGCCCCAGCTTAAAAAATGCATCAGAGTATTATTAAATATGTGGAAAATAAATATAACATAATTGGCATGCACTCCCCTCAGCATGGTGGGATTGTACATCGTTCCCCAATAGCGTCATCAACACAGTGTGAGTTCCCTTTCTGAGAACTGGGAACGAGACACTGCGTATAGCCATGCCTCGGGGACGCCTGCTGAACACAGCCTGGTCCTACCAGACTCTCGTACACATTTCAGTGCAGCCACTCTCCATTGACAAGCGTTAACTTCCTTGAAGGCGGGAACTCTGTTGAAGTATAAAACTATTGGATCTGCCCTGAGCCGCTCTGGATCTGCCATAACCAATCGCTAACGTTTGGTCGGGACGTATGTCTACAGCTGTGTCCGAAATCTCAGTATAGTGAGCTCGCCATTTTGTAGTGCTGTCCTAATGTATAGTGATGATTATTACCTTATATAGTCCACTCAATGTATCCCAGAATGCATTTTGAAAAGTAGTGTACAACCGATGGTCACTAACCCAAGCCCTACATACAATCATGCATTGCGCTGATCGTAAAAATGGCGGATGGACGTCAAGGAGAGCAGCGCCATAGACATAATAAATACATAGACGCCCTATCGGCCGCTTTGGAGCGTTGCTGCGATACGTCAACGTGTCCGCCATTTTGCGGAGGGCAAGACTGCGCTGTGAACAAATGCAAGTAAACGGGTGAGCTGCGGTTTCCCTGGATAAAAACAATAATAACGTTTACATTTCAGTGGTTTGCACGTGGTGTACGTTACTATTACTAATTATATAATTACCAAATACAACCAGAAAAAAATGTTCAGTCTTGTTTGTGAAAGGTAATTCCCCGAGACCTGTTTTCAATTGTGTGGCGACTTGTACAGCCCGAAGCAGCGCACGAAACAGGCATTTTTCTCAATTCCCATAATGAGAGGTATGGGCAAGTTGCCCTCCTTGATATGGCGGCGCCGTTGACGTACGCTCCAGCAGCCAATAGGGTGTCTATGTATTTATTATGTCTATGGGTTCACCAATAGCGTCATCGACGCAGTGCGGTTACAGTCATATCCTAGACGTTTTTCCATGTTCTCAAAACTCACTGAATCACAAATTATAATATAAACATATTAATATAGTATGCTTGGCCTCCCTAAGTGCTGCATAGATCAATAAAATAATAAGTAAATCTAATAAATAAATAAACATTTTAATTGAATTCTATATAATAATAATTATTATTATTATTACAAACATAAGCTCAGATATTTTGTACAATAATTCCATTTACTCTGTTTACTTATTTATTTATGAAGAACTGCATCATAATGTAAATCATTGCATGTAAGCATAATAATAATTCTGCTGTATTCTGCAAGTCGTCGTTTGTGAAATTGAAAGTGTTTTCAATCACAATTTCTTTCAATAAAGATGTTATCTTTTAATCATAAGGTTTATTTTCGGACGTGTGCCTGAACTCATTAAAGCACTGAAGGAGTTGTGTGTTCTCTAATGTGTCCTGAAAGCGTCAGACTTGAGCTTGAACTTGACCGTCGGAGTCTGGGAGCCCAGACGTGAGTTTGGCCCCTGCTATTCTCATTCACTCCTCATTAACATATTCTCATTCACTCCTCATTAACATATTCTCATTCACTCCTCATTAACATATTCCCCCGCCTGAGTCAATGAAAAGAGCAGAGCTGTGAGAAACACTGAGAGCTTCTGGAGGACGAGAGACTGATCACATCTGAGACACAACCTGTAAGTGCTTCTTTACTTCACTGCTTGACAATCAAGTGATAATAATGTAAAGCTACTATTAAGGGGATCATTTAAAATAAGATTATTAATAAGAGGTGGAAAAAGAGCTCGGCAGGGTTGTGAAATGTTTGTTTGTTTATCAGCTTAAAGCATTGTAAAGGTTGAGGTCTGTGATCTCAAAACTCTTTGAACATCTCACTTGAGTTAAAATAATGATGATGATGATGATAATGATGATGATGCACATTACATTATAATGAGATCTTTGAGCTTTGAATGCAGACTTTCAGTTTGAGACATTGCTGAGATTGTGAGATTACTGAGGTATTTTTCTCAGGAGAAACATCTGAGACTTCAGCAAAAGTCTCATTGCTCATTGGAGACATTATTTAGATATTTAAACGTTTATCTCATTTGCTACTTTTACATGTGCATGCATCTTTTCTGTGTTTTCATGCAACATGTTTATGGAAGTCATTTTATGATAGTGTAACCCAGCAAATGATTTTAAATGTGTTTTAATTCAGTGTATGTGATTTGTAACGGTCTGTGTGCAATGAGAGGTCAGCATTTGATCATGTGACAGCAGCTCACATCCAATGAGGAGTGTTCATGATAATGAGACATCAGTTTACTTTCACTGTAAAACAAGGCTGAAAAGCTTTACATGTGTTCAGTTGGTTTGTGTTTGTTGGGATGTTTGTAGAGAAACGTGGTGATCATTTCTGCATTATGGTCTAGTGTCATGGTGGACTTTTGCTTTATGGCCTCTGCTTTTAATAAAATCAACAACAGGTTGTACTTTTGATCATCATAATTATTAATTATTATATAGAATGCAATGAAAAAGTATCTGCCATTAAATGAACAGCAAAAATAGTAAACACTTGTAGAAATTGTATTTATTAAATTGATTTATTCTATATATATGCAGCACTTAGAAAACCACTGGGAAGCCAATCGTACTATTTTAATATGATTATATAATAATTTGTGATTCAGTGAATTTAGAGCACATGGAAAAACTGTACATTTTTATCAAGATGAAGAAACTTTCCACTCTTTCCTCTCATACAAATCATATCTGTAAATCTTTGAATGGTATTTCAGTAATGTTTTTTTTTTGTTGTTATTTGCAATTGTATGCACAAAAAACAGACGTGAATATTTCCCAGTGTGTGTGTGTGTGTGTGTGTGTGTGTGTGTGTGTGTGTGTGTGTGTGTGTGTGTGTGTGTGTGTGTGTGTGTGTGTGAGCGAGTGGCCTCTGTTATAATAAAATCTGAGCATGTTTCGGCTAAATGACGCACATTGCTGTTAATGCACAATATTTTGTATCCTGCTGTCGTGTTTCTATCGGTATGAAAGCGAAAGAGTGAATTAAAGGCACAAACACACAGTCAAGTGCATCAAACTGAATCACTTGAACTGGTTAATGGAGTGTAAAGAACATCTGTAAAGTCACACACTGTATGAACAGAATAAGAAAGCATGATGTAAAACTCCAACCGATGTACAGTAAAGCTGCATCACATACTTCACATTGCAATGTTATGATTGGTTAGGGTTTTTAATGAGCATTTAGTGTAAGTGGCTTTATGATATTTAATGCTGCACGTCGGCTGAAATAACCGTCATTGAACAGAAATTCATTAGACTGGAGGTCTCAGGTGCAGATCACAGGTGTGAAGGTGTGTGTGTAAAGGCATAAACGCGTGTTTAATGTTCAGTGTTCGTGTTAAAAAGCTCTAATGGGATGCAGCTGTTCTGTTATTTGCATTCTAATATTTCGCTGAGATTAATGTATGAAGGTGGGAGGTTAAAAACTCTAGTGCAGATAAAACCAAACAAAAAATAGCTTTTTTTTGCAGTAAACACTTAATATGGGTTAGTACCATGTGTCAAATGAAATTCTCTCGAATGCTGTGGCCTAATCTGCCAGAGGTCCTGGACGTCTTGCTCAGAAACATGGCATCATGGATACGATCAAATACCAACAGATAAAAAATCAAAACCTGACAGCCTGTGCTAGAACCTTATAACGGGTCTGGATCTTCAACAGGACATGATCCAAAAACAAACATCAAAATCAAAATGTGTCACCAGTCCCTGACCTGAAGCCTGTAGAAGAAGAGTGCTGGAACATGATCTCTGATCTCGGGTTAGTTCTCCAAACTCATCCGGCATGACAGGAGAAGACTCAGAGCCGGTATCTGGGAAAAGGAGGTTGCACAATGATTTAATAAAAGGGGGCAAATACTTGTTCCCAATGTGTTTTGGAGAAAAACTTTTGCCCCACTCTCAATTATTTTACTTCAATAAAAAGGTTAGATTTTTGCATTTAAAAATTTTTTTCAAAAGGATAAACAATGCAGATTTATTTTTACAGCCATCTTTGATCATATTAACCAACGGGACAAATAATTCTGACCAGCACTGTACTATAATAAAAGAATAGTGTAAAACACATTATTAATGTAGCAAAAAGTATCATGTTTTGTGTTCTATATTTAAACAGAGGAAAGGTGTGTGAGTGTGTGTGTGTCTGTGTGTGTGTGTGTGAGTGTGTGAGTAAGTGCGTGTGTATGTGTGTGTGTGTGAGTGTGTGCGTGCGTGCGTGTGTATGTAAGTATGTGTGTGTGTGTGTGTGTGTGTGTGTGTGTGTGTGTGTGTGTGTGTGTGTGTGTGTGAGTGAGTGTGTGTGTGTGTGGGGGGGGGGTGTTCAGACGACAAATCGTTGTATAATGAAGTTAAATCATAATTTTTTCATTGATAAATTCATTGATGAGTTTTTTTTTGCCTCTTAAAACATCGTAAAAACGAAAGCGTCGTTATCATAATCATTTATAAAATAAGATGTTCAAGATCATGCGAGTATTTTTAGATTCGTGTTTTTTAAACACGAGACCTGGAGCAGAAAATCCAGATGTTAGAGTGGATCAAAGCACTTTTAATGTTTATTAGCCTACGCAATAATCTCTATTCTTCATTTATCTCTGAAAAAAAAGAAAAAAAGACGAGCACGTGAAATAGATCATATTAATGTAATAACATGAATTGTTCACGGAGAAGTAAATATTTTAAAGCTGGCACATTTAAAAAAAATAACAACAAAGTGTCTATTCTGTTATTGAAATAATTCATATAATGCCAGGCTATATAATCATATTTTGAATATTTATATGTGTGACGCTTTTAATAATGGGATTTTTATTTTCTCAATAACTACAACTATTGTATATTAATCTAACAGATATCGCTAAGCTCAAAACACAAATAAATGAAACAAAAAAAATAATGTAATAAAAACATATGCAATAAAAGGCTGGAGTGAGAGTTCATGTTTGTTAATTAGATACAGTGCAGAATGATGTCATCTCTCTCTCTAAAACGGTCTTTATTTTTTGTTGATCTATTCCGAGGCCACCAGCGTTATGATGATATGATATATTATATGATAGCCTATGAGATCAGATGCATGCACGATAAAAAATATGAATCAGTGTCCTTACAGTTAAAAGCTGGCAGCATCTTTCTATTGATGTACGTCACTGTTCATGAAAATGCCCAAATGATTCTGATTTCACATTATCAATTAAATATACGACGTGATTTAATTGTTTTTTGCTACCGTTTTATGATGATTGAACTGAACATTTTATATAACGTTTCATATTGAAATGTGAATCGTTAAAACATGATATCATGCTGTTGAAAGATCATCATGTTGAATTTATAATATAATAATGCAGCGTCGTGTAACCTATATTTGAAAAGAAAAAGATTAATCGGTTTACCTGAACCTTATAAAAGAAATGCGCGTGACCGTGTGAATCTTACAGTTTCTTTAAAAATCTCTACAGGTGATTTTAAAGGAATTGAAGAATACACGTTTATGACAGAGCCTGTGAATGCGACTCGAATTCAATCTGCTGCATTCGACTTCAGTTATGGAAATCACACATACAAACCGGGCAATTTGCACACTTAAAATCTACTATAAAAACTAAAATAATGATTACAATCAAACGAAACTCTTTTTAAGAAATATAAAGTAGCCTACGAGCATTCAAACAGCACTGATGCATTGTGGTGTTTAGTTATTTTGTGTTTAGCCTACCATTTCGTTGAATAGAATAATAATGTAGCTACAACTGATTTATTTGATGTCATTTTATTCATGCATCATATAATTTATGCATAAATGACACTCTCTCCTCGCGTTCGCGTTATAAGCGCGCGCAGCACCGGTTTGAACGCGCGCGCTCCGCGTGAATCAC
>CM060617.1:2280394-2282894 GCA_030578275.1 Meda fulgida | reverse complement strand
ATGGTTTATTTTATCGCTGATATGAGCAAAACCAGCAAGTGTGTTTAAAACAGCAGAATGAACTCAACGATGAGTAAAGACTAAAGGTCGCTCAGAAAAACTCCTTAGATAATCCTATTTGTTTTCTATTCTAATGTGAACCAAACAAATATCAATACCTGCAGAATACAGAAATATCATAAACAGTAAATAAATACATTTGTTTAGGACGATCTATAAGGAGTATATGATCTCAACATTATGTGGTTTGGTATGAAATAGATGCAGTAAACCAGCAGAAGATCATGTGTGAAGAATCAAGAGAGCCAGTTCTGTTCGTCACTGACCAGAGAAACGTATTAATAATTACCACAATTATTAACATTCACTTCCACAAACCACACTTTCCCAATGCACAAACATCTAAACTGAGAACACTCTTATTTCTAGTGCTAAAAAACAATACAAAATATTCAAATTCACTTCCACAAATGACATTTCTGAATGCACAAACTAAAAACAGTTATTTTAGTGTTAAAGAGCAACGACAAAATTCATAATTATTCAAATTTACTTCCAGAAACGACTCTTTCCTCGTGGACAAGCTAAATATAAAAAGATAACAAAAATGTACTTACACAAACAAATCTTTCTGAATGATTTTTAAAAAAGATTAAGATTTATTTCCACAAATGAATTTTCTGAATGCACTTACAGCTAAACTACTTATTTTAGCACTCAAGAATAATAAAAAACCCATAATTATTCAAATTTACTTCCAGAAATGACACTTTCCTCACGCAGCTAAACTATATAAATGTGTTATTTAGTGCTAAAGAACAACAAAACACATAATTATAGAATTCACTTCCACAAGTGACTTTTCTGAATGCACTTTCAGCTGAACTACAAACAGTGTTATTTTAGCACTCAAGAATAATAAAAAAACCCATTATTATTCAAATTTACTTCCAGAGATGACAGCACAAACAGCTAAACTATAAAGACAGTGTTATCTAGTGCTAAAGAACAACAAATATTCAACTATGATTAAAATTCACTTCCACAAACAAATCTTTCCTCATGCACAACCAGCTAAACTGAAAACTGTCTTATTTTAGTGTTGAAGAATGACAAAAAAAAAACAACATGATTATTAAAATTCACTTGCACAAACACTCTTTCCGAATGCACAATCAGATAAGAGAAGCGAGCATGTTTGAGGCTGGAGTTGTTCAGGTCCTCTTTAACATTTCTATGCAAACTAGAGGTTGAATAATGAGCAGTATTTCTGCAGGGCGGGAGAGAGAGAGAGAGAGAGAGAGAGAGAGAGAGAGAGAGAGAGAGATTCGGGGCCCGGGGCCTCCATTGGTGCTGTGCAGCTGTGAAAAGAGTGGGCTTCTTTTTCCCACGGCCATCCAGACACAAAACACCCCTCGGCCCGCCAGGGTCATGTCACACCGCTAATATATACGACAGAGAGAGACACACACACATCCAAGTTCTGCAAATTAATGAGCTGTCTGACGAGAGAGAGAGAGAGAGAGAGAGAGAGAGAGAGAGAGAGAGAGAGAGAGAGAGAGAGAGAGAGAGAGAGGGGAGAGAGAGAGAGAGAGAGAGAGAGGGGAGAGAGAGAGAGAGAGAGAGAGAGAGAGAGAGAGAGAGAGGGAGAGAGAGAGAGAGAGAGAGAGAGAGGGGAGAGAGAGAGAGAGAGAGAGAGAGAGAGAGAGAGAGAGAGAGAGAGAGAGAGGGGAGAGAGAGAGACAGAGAGAGAGAGAGAGAGAGGGAGAGAGAGAGAGAGAGAGAGAGAGAGGGGAGAGAGAGAGAGAGAGAGAGAGAGAGAGAGAGACAGAGAGAGAGAAGAGAGAGAGAGAGAGAAGAGAGAGAGACAGACAGAGAGAGAGAGAGAGCAGAGAGACAGAGAGAGAGAGAAGAGAGAGATAAAGAGAGGGAGAGAGAGAGAGAAATTAATACTTATTCAACAAGGATGCATTAAATTGATCAAAAGTGACATTAAAGACATTTATAATTTTACTAAAATGTCAAATAAATGCTGTTCTTTTGAACTTTCTATTCATCAAAGAATATTAAGAGAAAAGTACACAAAAATATGAAGCTGTTTTCAACACTGATATTAATCATAAATGTTTCTTGAGCATCAGATCATCATATTCTCCTGATTTCTGAAGGATCATGTGACACAGAAGACTGGAGTAATGATGCTGAAAATACAGCTTTGATCAAGGAATAAATTACACTTTACTAGATACTCACATAGAAAACTGCTGATTTAAATTCTAATAATATTTCACTGTTTTTACTGTATTCTTGATCAAATAGGCTCAATGTAGAGCAGAAGAGAAAGCGTAAATCTCCTCCAACCATTTCCAGTCAGTAATGTTGCATAAGTTGCTCTTTCACGGCTCTTATACAGGTTTCAGTTGTTTAACTGAAGTATCAACTTTATTATGTTTCTCTTAAAATTCCTTAAAAACAGACTCAGATGAGACAATACGTATAG
>CM060617.1:2274599-2277099 GCA_030578275.1 Meda fulgida | reverse complement strand
CCAATGCCACCCTGGCCCTTATGCACACACACACACACACACACACACACACACACACACACTCACTGGGTCATTCTGATATTCTCGGCTGTAGAGCTCATGGCAGTTGTTAAAGATGTACTCGTACGTTGAGTTAAGACACGCTTTGACACAGTCTTTAACGACTTGACTCGCTCTCGGTGGACTCTGCAGTTCCTGGACCTGAAAACACACACAGATCAACAGTTATTCTTCTCGGCTATGAGACCTACATTTACATTTAGAGGGTTTAAAAGCCTATAAATATTGCTGAAGAGTTATAAAACACTAACAACTCACAAAGTTGTTTTGGAGTCTCCTACAACAGGTTTACATGCATCCAAGATCAAAAAACACTTTAGTTTTCTTCATAATCACTCCATCATCAGCTCTTTTCTCTCAGTGTCTGAAACGGCTCGTTGGAAGATTCAGTCTCTCTAAACCCCGCCTCTCTGAGAGCAGCTCTGCTGTGATTGGTCAAACGCTCATTATCATATCTGATCTCAGCTCTTGATACTCAGTGATACGAACAGTAACGATGTCGTGGGTTTTACCGTATCAATCTCATCACAGTGGATTTGCTTTGTCAGCAGAAAACAGCGTCTTCTCCACATGAACACAAGCTCTTCCAGTCTCAGATACAACTAGTGTTTGAGGGCGGAGCAAAGAGACGCTGTTCAGCCAATCACGACCAGAGGCTGGCATTATGCTAATTAGTTCCAAACCTACGCAGGTTCAGCAGGAAGTGAGACTGAATATCTGACGACTCGTTTCAGGCAAGAATCACTTCTTTCTTTTAGGAAAAACTCCATTTATCTGCACTTTGATGAAACGTTTACATTCACACACAGCTTTATTACACACTGCATGAAAGGGAATATGTGAGAAAGCATAAGATCCGTCACCAGAAGAAAACAATGAACAAACCTTCATTCTGAAGAAAGTGATGCTGGTCAGAAGATCTACAGTGGACTTCAGATCCTGCAACCTCTCAGGACTACTGGCTGGGAAATTATTCTGAAACACACACACACAAACACACGCACACACGCACACACACACACACACACACGCATACACATACACACACACGGACACACATGCATACACCTGTTACAAACACAAATACACAATCTGCAACAACAGCAATTCTTCAGTAATCAATAGATCTAGATTTGCATAAGTGTAGAAGGTACAGTGATGCTCATTAAAGGAGAACATGTGAACATACTCTGTACATCGAGAGGTCAATCCTCAGGGAGTTGTGCAGTTGGTCCAACAGTTTCACAAACCTCTCTTTCTGCAAAAATAAGAGAACATATGTCGAATATACACTATCGTTCACAACTTTTGGGGTTGCTAAGATTTTATGTGTTTGAAAAAAATCCACTTCTGCTCACCAAGGCTGCATTTATTTGATCAAAAATACAATAAAATATGAAATTACAATGTAAATCAGTCGTTTTCTATGTGAATATCTAGTAAAGTGTAATTTATTCCTGTGATCAAAGCTGAATGTTCAGCATCATTACTCCAGTCCCATTCTTTAGGAATCACTATAATATGATGATCTGATGCTCAAGAAACATTTATGATTATTATCAATGTTGAAAACAGTTCATATTTTTGTGGAAACTGTACAACATTTTATTTTTCAGCATTCTTTGATGAAAAGAAAGTTCAAAAGAATCTTTTACAATGTTATAAATTAATTAATAATAACATTGATTATATATATATATATATATATATATATATATATATATATATATATAGATTAATAATAACAATTAATTTTAAAAAAATAAATAAAATGAATAAAAGTATTAATTTCTTCTGGCCAGTAGCGTAACTCAACAACACAATAATTATTAAGACTGAGATCTACTATACTTGTGTTTTGTCTACTATACTCTCCAATGTTTTAAACATGATGTGCAAGAGTTAAAAGAGCTTTTCTGCGGTTGAAATGTGAACTGACCCCAAAGTTGGAGGCAGCGAAGCGGTCAGAGGCAGAGACGTTGTTGGAGGACTGTGTGGTGTGGGCGTAATAAGCGTTAATGTTGGCCAGAAGTGTGCTCATGACCGCAGGCACACCGGGACACATGTACTTCGAGGATAGACATGCAAAATGCCTAAACACAAACACAGAGCACAAGGTTACTGACATTTAAGGGCCTTAGGATAGACACCCCGCAAAACTGAATGCAGTTTCTCAGGAGAATGGACTGGAAAAAAGACTGATGTTTAAAGGAGACATATCATATTTTTCGGCGTTTAAGTGCTATAATCGGGTCTCTGGCGCATCTACCAACCCAGAAAACGTGAAAAGTTAAACTTAGTAACTTTGTTTTTAGTGAGTCTTTCTCACACAAACACACACACACACATATATATATATATTTGCATTTGCATTTAAAGGGACACACAAAAACGGCACGTTTTTGCTCACACCCAAAAAGAGACAAATTTGACAAGCTAT
>CM060617.1:2227099-2269599 GCA_030578275.1 Meda fulgida | reverse complement strand
GTCCTGGCTGTTTTTTATAAAGTGATGAAAATGTCCTGATCTGCGAGTTTTGAATCGGAGCCTCCACAAGCTACCGTTCAAAATACTCACGCAGAAACGCATTTTCGAATGCATCCGTCCCAAAGATTGGTTTGCAGCGATCGACCTGAGGGACGCGTACTTTCATGTCTCGATTCTTCCTCGACACAGGCCGTTTCTGCGCTTTGCGTTCGAGGGTCGAGCATATCAGTACAAAGTCCTACCCTTCGGGCTGTCCCTGTCCCCCCGTGTCTTCACGAAAGTCACGGAGGGGGCCCTTGTTCCCATGAGAGAACAGGGCGTTCGCATCCTCAACTATCTCGACGACTGGCTCATACTAGGACACTCTCGAGATCAGCTATGGGAACACAGGGACCTCGTGCTCAGGCACCTCAGCCAGTTGGGTCTTCAGGTCAACTGGGAAAAGAGCAAACTCTCCCCTGTGCAGAGGATCTCTTTGCTCGGTATGGAGTTGGATTTGGTCGCTCAGACAGCGCACCTCACAGAGCAGCGTGCTCAGTCGGTGCTGAACTGCTTGAACAAATTCAAAGGCAGGACGGCGGTCCCACAGAAATTTTTTCAGAGGCTCCTGGGGCATATGGCAGCGGCAGCAGCGGTAACCCCGCTCGGCTTGCTTCATATGAGACCGCTTCAGCACTGGCTTCACGGCCGAGTCCCGAGATGGGCGTGGCATCACGGCACTCACCGGGTGGCAATCACACCGGCCTGCCGTCAGACCTTCAGCCCGTGGTCAGACCTTTCGTTCCTTCGGGCAGGAGTCCCCTTGGAACAGGTCTCCAGGCATGCTGTGGTATTCACGGATGCCTCTGCCACCGACTGGGGTGCCACGTACAACGGGCATGCAGTGTCAGCGGTGTGGACAGCTCCCCAACTGCATTGGCACATCAATTACCTCGAGTTGCTAACAGTACATCTCGGTCTGAGCTGCTTGAAAAGGCCGCTACGGGGCAGGGACGTACTGGTCCGCACGGACAACACTGCGACCGTTGCGTACATCAACCGACAAGGTGGTCTACGCTCCCGTTGCATGTCGCAACTCGCCCGCCATCTCCTCCTCTGGAGTCAGAAGCATCTGAGGTCGCTTCGAGCCATGTATGTCCCCGGTATGCTCAACCGTGTGGGCGACGAGCTATAACGAGCTGTGCTTCCGGGAGAGTGGCGACTCCACCCCCAGGTGGTTCAGCTGATCTGGAGAGAGTTCGGAGAGGCTCAGGTAGACCTGTTTGCCTCCTCAGAGACCTCCCACTGCCAGCTGTTTTACTCCCTGACCGAGGGAACACTCAGCACGAACGCACTGGCACACACCTGGCCCCAGGGCCTCCGCAAATATGCGTTTCCCCCAGTGAGCCTACTTGCACAGACGCAGTGCAAAGTCAGGGAGGACGAGGAGCAGGTCCTTCTGGTGGCTCCCTATTGGCCCACCCGGACTTGGTTCCCGGAACTCATGCTCCTCGCGACAGTCCCTCCCTGGCCCATTCCTCTGAGGAAGGATCTTCTGACTCAGAGACGGGGCACCCTATGGCACCCGAGCCCAGACCTCTGGAAACTCCTGGTCTGGTCCCTCGAGACGCGGAGGTTCTAGGTGACTTACCCCCAGAGGTACTTAACACCATCACTTCAGCAAGGGCGCCGTCCACGAGACGTGTTTACGCCCTGAAGTGGAACCTGTTCGTCGAATGGTGTTCTTCTCGCCGAGAAGACCCCCGAAGATGTTCGATAGGGTCTGTGCTTTCCTTCTTGCAGCAGGGGTTGGAGTGTAGACTGTCCCCTTCCACCCTCAAAGTACATGCTGCCGCTATTTCTGCTTATCACGACCACATAGATGGCAAAACAGTTGGAAAGCACGACCTGGTCGTCAGGTTTCTTAGGGGGGCGAGACAATTAAATCCTCCTCGACCCCCCTCCATACCCTCTTGGGATCTTTCCCTGGTGCTTCGAGCACTTCAGGATGTTCCCTTTGAGCCTCTGCAGTCAGTAGACTTAAAGCTTCTTTCCATGAAGACTTTGCTGCTGGTTGCACTGGCCTCTGTCAAGAGGGTAGGAGACCTGCATGCATTTTCGGTCGACGAATCGTGCCTAGAGTTCGGGCCGGGTGACGGCCACGTGGTACTAAGACCCCGGCCTGGCTATGTGCCCAAGGTTCCTACCACTCCCTTCAAAGACCAGGTAGTGAACCTGCAAGCGCTGCCTTTGGAGGAGGCAGACCCAGCCCTGGCTTTGCTCTGTCCCGTTCGCGCCCTGCCTATGTACGTGGACAGAACTCAAAGCATCAGGACCTCAGATCAGCTCTTTGTCTGTTACGGAGGCCAGCAGAAGGGAAAGGCTGTCTCCAAGCAGAGGTTGGCCCACTGGAAAGTGGATGCCATCGCCTTGGCTTACCAAGCACAAGGCGTGCCCTGCCCGCTCAGGTTGCATGCACACTCCACGAGAGGCGTTGCATCCTACTGGGCGCTGGCACGTGGCTCCTCGCTAACAGATATCTGTAGAGCTGCGGGCTGGGCGACACCTAACACGTTTGCTTGATATTATAGCCTACGTGTAGAGCTGGTCTCCTCCCGTGTTCTCACCCTAAACGGGTAGAAGCAGAGAGGTCTGGCTCTGTCGGCTTGCTGCACCTTACTGTGCACCCTTATTGCTCCAGAGTAAAAACCTGTCGAGTCCTCCAAAACCCCTCGGCCCGGACTTGGCGGAGCGTCCGGCGCCAGGCTCTTATCCGCTGAATTCTTGAGAACCGGATCTGGGCTGGGTTCCATATGTGTGACTCTACGGGGATCCCATATGTGTATATATTCCACGGCTGCTCCTATCGGAAGCCCGTGTCTTTCCCTTGGGCTAAGTCACCCATTATTCATATGCAGTACAGCCTTCGGGCTAGTCCATATGTATTTCCACATAACTCTTTGAAGAAGTGGCTTCCGCAGCGTTCCTTCCTAAACAGAAAGGGCACACTTTCCCAGTGTTATCCAATATCTCACTGTATGGGTTATCTCGGAACAACAGTGTCAAACTCACTCTGTGTAGGCCTCCTCCTATCGTCCTTCCAGGCAAGAAGGTGTAGAGGCTTGCACGGGGGCGCTGGATGGGGTGCAGCAGCTGTGGCGCTTTGGTGGGGATTCCGTAGGATTCAGTCTCCTCGCTCCCCTCAAGAACCTGACGACCAGGTCGTGCTTCCCTAAACATTTACCTTCCACCAAGTCATGGTGTGCGGCAATAGCGGCAACATAAACTTTGAGGGTGGAGGGAGACAGCCTTCCCTCCAACCCATCTTGAAGGAAGGAAAGCACGACACTGACCGAACACCTCCGGGGGTCTTCTCGGCGAGAAGAGCACCAGTTGACGAAGAGGTTCCACTTCAACGCATAGGCGTGCCTCGTGGACGACGCTCTAGCGGAAGTGATGGTAGCCACCACCGCTGGTGGTAGGGTACTCAAACCTGTCTCGTCCCGTCCAGGAGCCACACGTGGAGGTTCCAAAGATCGGGACGAGGGTGCCAGAGGGTGCCCCGTCCCTGAGAAAGGAGGTCCTTCCTCAGAGGAATTGGCCAAGGAGGTGCTGTTGCGAGGAGCACCAGTTCGGAGAACCAAGTCCGGGTGGGCCAGTACGGCGCAACCAGAAGGCCCTGCTCCTCGTCCTCCTTGACCTTGCGCAAGACCTGCGCAAGAAGGCTCACTGGGGGAAACGCATATTTGCGGCCCCGCGGCCAGCTGTGCACCAGAGCATCCGTGCCGAACGTGCCCTCGGTCAGGGAATAATACTGGTCGCAATGGGTCGTGGGAGGCAAACAGATCTATCTGTGCGTCCCCGAACTGGTCCCAAATCAGCTAAACCGACTGGGGATGGAGTCGCCATTCTCCAGGGAGGGGCTGAAGCCGTGAGAGCTCGTCGGCTGCGCAGTTCAGGGCTCCGGGAATGTAAATGGCTCGAAGCGACCTCAGATGCTTCTGACTCCATAAGAGGAGGTGACGAGCGAGTTGCGACATACGGCGGGAGTGTAGACCACCTTGATGGTTGATGTACGCTACAGTGGCGGTATTGTCTGATCGGACTAGTACGTGTTGACCCTTGAGCAACGCCCGAAAGCGGTGCAGGGCAAGGCGTACTGCCAGCAACTCGAGGCAATTGACATGCCATAGGCGCTGGGGTCCTGTCCAGGAGCCCGCGGCAGCATGTCCATTGCACATGGCACCCAAGCCCGTGGTGGAGGCATCTGTTGAAACAACAACATGCCGGGAAACTCGTTCCAGGGGGACACCTGCCCTGAGAAAACTGAGGTTCGACCACGGGGTGAAGGTCTGACGGCAGGTCGGAGTAACTGATACTCGGACCGTGCCTTGTTGCCATGCCCACCTCGAGACTCGGTCGCGAAGCCAAAGCTGAAGCGGTCTCATATGAAGCAATCCGAGCGGCGTCACCACGGCTGCAGATGCCATATGCCCCAGGAGCCTCTGAAAATATTTCAGTAGAACCGCACTCTTGCCCTGAAATTGTCTCAGACAAGTCAGCAGCGACTGCGCGCGCTCGCTCGTAAGCTGCGCGGACATGGCGACCGAGTCGATGTCTAGACCGAGAAAAGAGATCCTCTACACGGGGCAAAGCTGCACTTCTCCCAGTTGACCCGAAGGCCCAGACGAGCTAGGTGCCGGAGCACAATGTCCCTGTGTTCGCAAACCTGGTCTCGAGAGTGAGCTAGGATAAGCCAGTCGTCGAGATAGTTCAGGATGCGAACCCCATGAACCCGAAGGGGAACAAGGGCTGCCTCGACGACCTTCGTGAAGACGCGAGGAGACAGGGCTAGCCCGAAAGGGAGGACCGCGTACTGGTATGCCTGCCCCTCGAAAGCAAACCGGAGGAACGGTCTGTGTTGAGGAATGAAGACATGAAAGTAGGCGTCCTTCAGGTCGATCGCTGCAAACCAATCCTGGGGCCGAACACATTCGAAAATGCGTTTGGTGGTGAGCATCTTGAACGGCATCCTGTGAAGGGAGCGGTTCAGCACGGGCAGGTCCAGGATCGGTCGTAACCCACCGGTTTTCTTGGGGACAATGAAGTAAGGGCTGTAGAAGCCGGCCCTCATCTCGGCTGGAGGGATAGTCTCGATTGCACCCTTCGCCAGCAGGGTGGCAATCTCTGCTCTCATGATGGGGGCATTGCCACCGACCAAAGTGGAGCGGACTCCCCTGTAGCGGGGAGGAGACCGTGCGAACTGAATCGCATAGCCGAGCCTGATGGTTCGGGCGACGCAGCGGGACAGACGGGGAAGCTCCAGCCAGGCTCCCAGGAACTGAACCAGCGGGGTCATGCGAAACACAGGCGTCCCCCCGGAGGGGCAGCGAAGCGGAGTAACTGGCCCAGACGTGGACGGCATAGCGGCCCGGTGTGGGGGCACAGTTAACAACCGCGCCCTGGCAGAGCGGGCCAGGGAAGGACCAGGAAGGTCGTCCCGCGGGGGCCTGCTCTGCCAGGGGTCTGGCGACAGAGCGGGACAAGGGCGAAGCGGTCCATGGACGACACGCCGTGTCAACCGACTCTGGGACAGAGGGGGACGAGGAGAGCACGGCTTGGGGGCGGCGCTCTGTGTCGTCCGAGAACTCTGTGAGCTCAGGGATGAGGGGATTGTTTCTTTCTTTAACCACATTAGGGTGCTGCCCACCCGTGGGTGAGCAGCGGGGAGTGGAGAACAAAAGATTCTCCCCCGGCCCTCCACCGGGGGAAGGAGTGGTCCTGCTGAGAAACAACCATCATCCCTGAGCAGCCCGTCTCAGGAGCGCCGCTTGGCCCGGCGCTTGGCGGGGGGCGGGGCTGGAGAGGGCTGTGGCGCCTTCCTACGGCTTCCTCCACGACTGGGCCTGGGTGAAGGCTGCTGCTTTGGCTGAGCGGGAGGGGCGGGAGTCTTAGGAGGGCAACCTCGGCGGGAAACAGGCTGAGACGTCTGCCCGGCCGACATCGAGGCAGCAGCGGGTCGGCGGGCAGAATGTGTTTGACGGCCTCAGTCTGTTTCTGTGCAGTTGAGAACTGTTGGGCAAAATCCTCAACTGCGCCGCCGAAGAGGCCGGCCTGGGACAGGGGTGCATCGAGCAGACGAGTCCGCTCGGTATCCCGCATGTCGGCCAGGTTCAGCCAGAGGTGTCTCTCCTGGACCACCGAAGTGGACATCACCAGGCCCAGGGAGCGCGCGGCTACCTTCGTCGCCCGGAGGGCAAGGTCGGTTGCGGCGCGCAGCTCATCAAAGAGCCCTGGGTCTGTCCTACCCTCGTGCATGCCTCTGAGAATCTGGGCCTGGTAGACCTGCAGAGTGGCCATCGCATGCAAAGAAGCAGCTGCCTGTCCCGCCGCTCTGTAAGACTTCGCCACCAGTGTAGACGAAAATCTACAGGCCTTGGATGGGTGCTTAGGCTCGCCACGAGAAGAAGCACTCTGAGGACACAGTTGCATCGGAACAGAGCGTTCAACCGGGGGAAGCCCAGTGTACCCACGGACAGCTGCCCCATCGAGGGGAGGAAAGGCGGATGAGACCAGCGAGCGGTCCCGAGAAGACAGGGGGGTCTTCCAGGACTTCGAGATCTCATCATGCACGTCCGGGAAGAAAGGTATTGGGGTTTGCCGTGGACGCGGGTCGGCGGCCTTACCCAAAAACCAATCGTCCAGCTGCGAGCGCTCAGGACAGGGTGGAGGTCTCCACTCTAGACCGATGCTCGCGGCTGCCCGGGAAAGCATGGCCGTCATCTCCGGATCAGACTCAGGCACAACCGTATGCACACCGGAAGGTGGCAGCGGAAGGTGGCAACTTCCAGAAGATTCGGACCCACCTTGTGATGCTGCTACAGACATAGCGTCATCCTCTGTAGCTTCAACTGAAACTCGCGGGCCACCCGAAGATCGACCCGCGGGAATCGGAGGTTCGCTAGCGGGCACCGTCACAGAGGAGGGGGGCTGGGGTAGCGGACAAATAGTCGGCGCCTTATTCCAGACCGTAACCCTCAGGTCACCCAGGCCACCAACCGAAGTAGCACCCAGCGAGGGAGCACTAGATCGGGGTGTGGATGAGGGGACTCTCACTCTTGCACCTTCATTGAGTCTCGACCTAAGTGACGCGATGGTCATGTTCCCAAAGAGAGAACATGATTCATCCACGAGCGCTGCTCTAGCATGATCCATGCCCAAACATACTAGACAGCGCTCGTGCCCATCAGAGTCAGACACTAATCTGCCGCAACCAGAAGTGCACGGGCGAGGCATCTTTAAAAAGGCGTGCCGCCTGCAAGCTCTTTTGTGAGAGAAACACTCTGAGTGTTGAAGCGCCCGGGGAGACACGCACTCACTGGCAAACCACTGCACAGATAAGCAGGAAGCACGCGCTCGCTGGAGATCGCCGTCACACCAACACCAGAGGAACTCGTTTGTGAAGCAGGCAATTCAGAGATGGCTTGTGGAGCGAAGAGAAACTCTTGGCTCCGAAGCGAAAACATAACTGCATGTTGCCGGCGTCCTCCTTTTATACCCACGAGGTGGAGCGGAGTTACGTCATGCAAATTCCGCAGACCCATGGCATTTCTTTGCCATTGGCTCGTTTTTTAATATTCGAAGTTAATAGGCTTTCTAAGCGAAACCCCATTTCGTCGTCATTCCGACGTAACTCGGAGTGACCACGAAAGGGAACTGTAATTCTGAGTTCACCTGTGATGCTGATTTTGGCCGACCACTTCGACGTCCCGTCCAGAACGCTCTGCTTGATTTGTTTCATCTGCGTCCCGTGGCTTGCCTTGGGAATGTCGAACACTTCTTGGATCAGCTCGAAGATCTCAGGTTTGTTGCGCTCTCGGATCTTCATGCGGTCCTTCAGGACCATTATGATGTTCTGCGTTCGATCCTCAGCACCGTGTTTCGAGCTCTTCTCAGCAGCTCCTGAAGGCCACATCCACAACATCAGCTCGAAACGAATCACTGCACAAAGTTTCTTACACACGCTCAATTTATATAATGTGAAGGTTTCAGAGAACTGTGTAAGAAAACTTTACTGAAACTTTCCATTTTCCAGTAGTTTGTCTAAGTACAAGCTCTTAATATAAAGTGCCCCATTTATGCTATTTTAAAAGTTCCTAATTGTGTTTTGGAGTCTCCTACACTAGGTTTATATGCATCCTAGGTCAAAAAACTTAATATACAATACATATACAAGACTTAATATGCAATAATATATTTAATATACAAGACAGCATTAGCTCTTTTCTCACAGTGTCTGAAACGGTTTATTGAAAGATCCAGTCTCTCTAAACCCCGCCTTTCTGAGAGCAGCTCTGCTCTGATTGGTCAGACGGCCCAGTCTGCTGTGATTGGTCGAAAACCAAATGCCTATTTCCAAATCTGGATTTCAGCCCTTCCTCAACACTTGATTCACAGTGATACAAACGATGGCGTCGGTATTTCCGTATCAATTCCTCGTCCTTCTGAAGTGCAGCAAAGTGGATTTGCAGCGCTAAAAATAGCATCGACTACACAAGTCAAACTCTTGCAGTCTCAGCTACAACTAGTGTTTGGGGGCGGAGCTAAGGAGGCTGTTCGGCGGCAGCCAAGGAAAACCATAGGATGGCATTATGCTAATTTGTTACATTGTTATGTAAGTTTCGTAACAGGAAGTGAGACAGTAAATTGCTGACGACTCGTTTCGGCAGTTCAGAATCGATTCTTTCTTTTAGGAGATAATAACGTGTACTTTGATCTTTAAAACTTTGCAGACCTATATTAGCAGCAGCTGTATTACACACTGCGTGACCTTTTCAACGTAATTGCGTATTACGTGACGTCACGAAAGCGCATCACAGAACAGAGCAAGCGAGCGTTTGAGCTTATAAAACTTAAACTGTTTTATTTATTTTTGAAATGACGATGGTTTTGCTAGATAAGACCCTTATTCATCGTCTGGTGTCGTTTAAAGCCCTTTGAAGCTGCACTGAAATGCTCATTTGGACCTTGAACCGTTTGGACCCCATTGAAGTCCATTATATGGAGAAAAATCCTGAAATGTTTTCATCAAAAACCTTAATTTGTTTTCGACTGAAGAAAGAAAGACATGGACATCTTGGCTGACATGGGGGCGAGTACATTGTCAGCAAAAAGTTTTTTTAAAAGTGAACTAATCTGTAAAGTCTGTAAAACCTAAAATGTTGCTACCGTATTTTTTACGGTAAATTTCGGGCGCCCACAGCTTACTGTAAATTGAATGGATTTTTTTTTTAACAGTGTGGTAAATGAAGTTACTCCCCATCCTCAGATATGTACGGTGCAATTGCACAATGGCAGAACCTAAAAAACACATTAGCATTAAAATCTCACTCTGCAGGCAGTCGGCGTTGAGCAGGTCTTGGCACTTGTCGTGGCATTTGACCCCGCACTCGGAGCAACGCATGCCCTGGCGAGCGATGCCCCACAGCAAACCCTCACACTCGTAGCAGTAGGTGGGCGTCGTGG
This sequence comes from Meda fulgida, assembly GCA_030578275.1. Taxonomy (NCBI): domain Eukaryota; kingdom Metazoa; phylum Chordata; class Actinopteri; order Cypriniformes; family Leuciscidae; genus Meda; species Meda fulgida. The sequence continues at coordinate 2,260,095 of CM060617.1, read as the reverse complement.
CCGTCCACACCTCGAAGTTGTGCGGGGTTGTGCAGGAGATCGGGTAGATCAGGGCCTGGAGAGTCTTCTTATACACGTGACTCTTCTACAGGAGCACAAACACACCAGTGTTACCTCAAAAAAAAATCTAAAATCTGAAAATGATTTTTATAGTTTCAGTTCTAGTTTTATATTTTGTATCCCATATGAAAAGCCATCTCTATTTGTATGTGTACTTATTTTTAGTGGTTTAGTGTTGGGTTAACATGTTTTTTTTTGTTATGTCACGTGGCTACTTGGAGACATTTGTGAAATTGTTACTATAGTGTCTAATAAGCCCATGAGGGCTGGGCACCATGGTGTTTGACACTTAAATAAACAAATCAATCAATCAATCTAGTTTTATAGTCTGGGAAAACCCAGACTAACTTCCGGCAAAATTGAGATTTGCTCTGCAAGTCAGTCTGGCCAAGAGCCCATTCAAGCCCATTTCCAATCTTTCCAAATCGAGGCACCAATCAAAAATGTTGCTTTACACGATGACGATCGCTCTGATTGGTTTTAGGTCCATCCAATTGCGCCCAGACCGTTGGTGACACGCCTTTGGAAATGGGCCATGAATGAAGCTTCGCCAGACCCACTCTCAGTTACTACTGAGAAGGGTCTGCGGTCAACCAGGCTAGTAAACAATAACACTAAAACACACCAAACACAAGATGTAAATGCAGCCGTTTTTATTTTTTTTTTATTTTGAAATACATACTTTTATTTTGACACAACTAACACCGAAAGTAGCATCTGTTGCTCAGTAAGCTACACACAGAGACAAAAGCGCACCTGTGTCGGTCATGTTATCTGCTAGTTTGTTTCATTATTACTCCATGTTTCGTGGTGTTTGCTACAACTGTGTGTAAGTTGAAGAATCATATTTTTTGACTGAGAAGATTGCTTCTGGGAAATGAATAGCAGGCTAAAGTGGTCAGTAGGGCTGCACGATTATGACAAAAATCATAATTTCGATTATTCCCTTGAAAGTGTAATTGCGATTATTAACTACAATTATCATAATTTACATTGAATGATGTTTTAAATAGCTTTATGCCATTGTTTGAAGCGACTGCATGCCATTTTGTTGTTTTAAAATACAAGCTAAAAACACTCTTCCTGAAAATAACTTTTTTTTTTGCTTTTCTATAGCATTAAGCCAAAATGGCAAATATATTTTTTTATTTATTTAAAGAAACCAAACCAAAGTAACAAACCTTAAAGGTGCATTGTGTAATATTTAGGAGGATCTGTTGACAGAAATGCAATATCATACACATAACTATGTTTCAGTGGTGCATAAAGAGCTTACATAATGAACCGTTATGTTTTTATTAGCTTAGAATGAGGCATTTCTATTTACACACACCGCGGGTCCGCTTACATCAACATGTTTCTACGGTGGCCCTGAGCGGACAAACGCGTTTTGTCACTATGTTGTTCTTTGTGTAAAGAAGCTGCTAAAGTCAGCGAATAAAACACTGACACAATTATGAACAAGTAACAATAATATTCGCAATTACATATCGTTTTACTGAATAATTAAGTAAACATAATTTCTTAATTTATCTTTGTAAAGAAACCTCATTGCTACTCTCTGCTGTCTCAGACGACGACATCACTTCCTGTCGGCCACCATAACTTCTGTTGGTTGCAATTTGCATCCTCACCACTAGATGCCGCTAAAAATTACACACTGCACCTTAAAACAAACAACTTAAGCACACAGAATAATGTAAGTGAACTTTTTTATTGTAATTGCGCCTTTAAATGATTACATAATTCTTGCATCCGTAATTGTAATTGCGATTACAAATTCGATTAATTGTGCAGCCCTAGTGGTCAGTACTCTGTATTCTCTATTAACCAAGCTACAGTGCTAAGCCATGTTATTTATGTAATGATTGCAATATTTTATGTTGTGTTTTATGTTGTCTACCTGAACTTTTTGTTCTACGGTGTTAATAAACATCCGTAAAGGAGTCTCGCATTCAATCAATGGGCTGCATACGAGACACAATTGCAAGCAATTTTGCATTTAAAAGACGCCTAATAGCCGTCCAAACACACCCCAGACGTCTAGACTAAAACAAGGCAAAATTTGGGCTGTCAGTGAAATTTCAATAGACGTCTAACCATAGCCCAAGAATAGACTAGTCATCAACGCATAGAACATGTCAAAGAAATTAAACCAACCACCTTGTAATCACTGTTGACTTTGCTTACATTTTGGAATACCATACATCTCGCAAGTTGTTTTGGCAAAAACGACATGTAACCAAATTCAAGGTTATATTGGCTAGAAGTGGGTTACTCATAGCCGGACTATATTGGGTCTATAGCTAACCTAGACGTGAAATGACGGCTATGATGCACACTCCCGCAGCAGAGCCTTTACTTTTAAACAAGTGACAAAAATGCCTTTTTAATAGAAAGATTGGTCAAATTTAATCGGTGAAAGAGACTCGCATGACTTACCAGCTCCTCGTTATTGAGTGTACTGGAGGCCATAGCAGACGTGATTCCAGCCTTACGGGAGTTCTGCACTAAAGACTGAACACACAGAAACATCACACATGAGATTACACAGAGACTTCTCAGATGTTTCTCCTAAGATTTTTTTTTGTATCCACAGTATTCCTGCGCTCCATGAAGCTTTGCGTGAATTATGGGTGTAACTTCTGTTAATCTGTAAACAATCAGTGAAAGACTCGCTTTATGGACGCAATAATATATATATATATATATATATATATATATATATATATATATATATATATTTAAGCCGTGTACGATGACATATTATTCTACTCACCCTTCAACAATTGAACATTAAAAGGACATTTAAAAGTGTAAAAGCATCAACAAGGTATTTTCAACAGACCATGAATAATCTCTGCAAAAGCATCTTTCCACAGCAAAATCGGTCGGTTAAAAATCACTGTGGTAATCTGTATTATGTAACATACGCCTTAATAATAATAAAAAAAAATACTTCAGCATTGCGTGATACTATTTTAAAGTGATTTCAGTCACTTTGACACATAATAAATTGTATGTACCTGTGAAACCAAACCTGGAAAGAGACGTGAGGATTTGGGGAGGATTCCAGTGAATTATTAATGGTGTACATCGTAAATTAAATCGGGAGAACAGACCACAAATGTGCAGTATATGTTGACCTTTATCATACTATTACAGCGAAATTCAAAAGTAAAAAAGAAAATAATCATGAGGAAAAGAATGCAGAGCTCTTACTATAGGTATTCTTGTTATAACATGTCACATTAAAATACCAAGTGTTACGTTATTCTCATGTTCTTCTTAGATAAAACATGAAAGAAAACTGACAGCTCATCCAGTCAAACTGATGATCTGCTTTATTTGTAGGGCAACCTTATGATTTGAAATGATTCGTTTCAGTCTTTTTGAATGGGAGTTCCCCAAACCGGAAGTGCCACCCATAATTCAGAACGCAGTAAACCCGTCAGGAATAAGGTGGATACATCCTCGAGTATTTTAGAAGAGATCTCAGATGATTTGAAAAGACACCAAATTCAACTCGTGACACATTTGTATCTTGTTTTATTTCTTCAAAGGAATTTTAGAGAAACAAAGTTCCAAAAGACAAAGTTGATACTTTATGAGACAAACTTTCAGACTCCATAAAAGTGTACACTATAAAACACTGGTGTTGACAGTATTTGCAAAAAGAAAAACAATGGTGCATTAATATAGAATAATTACAACAAATCCTTACCATAGCCTGAATCCAGAAAGCAGAAGCAAAATAAACAAGATAAAAAACTGTTACTCACATTTAATGAAATGAATGCGATCCAAACAGCCAATAAAAATATGCAGAGGATGCAGTCCTAATAAAACACTGATAAACATATAAAATTAATACTTTTTAATTACTAAAGTCTATTGTGATTGCACTGCAAAAACAAAACTGTATAAAAAAAAAAAGTTAGTCAAGACAAACTTTGATGTTGGCTTGAGAAAGCCTGAACAGAAAGTTTGAAGAAGTTTTAAAAGCTGGAAGTTTGAAGGTAGTTTGAATTTTAAAGTACTTTTAATGCTTAATGTTTGAAGTTTTTGAAGGCAATACAGTATATCGGAAAATAGTTGCTAGGGTGTTTTAACATGTCGCTAATGTATTTCTAGAATGAATTAGCAAAGTGCTATCATGATTTAGCATGCTGTTAGCATGATTAAGCATATTTTTAACATGATTAGCATATTGCTAGCATGTTTCTATCATGAATTAACACATGGCTAGCATGATTTAATATGTTGCTAGCATGTTTTAGCATTTTCCAGCATGATTCAACACATTTTTAACATGATGTAGCATGTTGCTAGCATGTTTCTATCAAGAATCAACCCATTGCTAGCATGTTTTAACATGCTGCAAACATGTTTCTAACATGATTTAGCACATTGTTAACATGGTTTTGCACATTACTAACATGATTTACCACATTTTTAAATCATTTAACACGTTGCTAACATTTTTCTATCACAAATGTGCACACTGCTAGAATGTTTTAAAATATTGCTAGCATAACTTAGCATGTTGCTAGCATGATGTAACATGTTTCTAATGAATTTGTATGTGTTAATATGTTTTAGCACATTGCTAACTAAATTTAACATTTTTTAGCTAAAACATGCTAACAATGTGCTAATTCATGTTAGAAACATGCAAACAATGTGTTAATTCATGTTAGAAACATGCTAAAAAACTAGCGATGGGCAAGTTCATGATAGAAAATGCAAGCAACAATGCTAAATCATGTGTTAAATCATATTATTGCTACAAATGTGCTAATTCATTCTATAAATATGCTGGTGACATGTTTAAACATAGCATTGTGCTAATTGATTTAATGTTACGCTGGCAGAGATTTTTTCTTGTTTCAGAAAACAAGACTTAATATCTTAAGTCATTTTGTTTCTCCATATTTAAGAATGTTTAGATGGAAAACAAGTACTGTGTATATTTTTAAAGCAAACCATCCTATCAAAAAGTCTCCACTGAAGTAAAATCAGAGCCGATGAAACACAAACGTCTGGAGGTTTTGCAGTGTGTTTCTCACCAGATCTCTGACCAGAGGAACGGTCTTCCTCTTCCTCAGATCAGGCATGCTGTCAATGCTGTACAGCGCACCTCCCATCCTTCACAGATAAACACAAGCATAATGGTGCATGAAAAATAATTTCCATTCCTCGACAGCATGCAATAAAACAGACCCATTGCTTCATCATTAGCGTTTTTCATCAACATTACCCTGCAAAAAATGATGTTCTTCCTCAGTGTTTCTGTCTTGTTTTTACAGAACAATCTTAAATCAAGATGCATGTACTGGAGAAGCAAAATGACTGAAGATATTAAGAGTAAAAGTGAGTTTATGCTTGAAAACAAGAGCAATTATTTCGAATGTCTTGTTTGATAGATGTTTTTTCGTTTTAATCACAAACTCACTTCATTTTGATTTAAAAAAAATGTTTTACCTTTGATTGCATCTTGATTTAAGAATGTTTGCACTAGAAAACAAGACAAAAATACTAAATAGGAAAATTGCTATGTTTTATTTTGCCTTGAACTAAATTACTGTAAACATTCACTGAGTGTGCAGAGCTAATTATTTAATCTCTGATAATTATCTAGACATTTGTATCTATTGTATTGTCACATGTTCTCTGTGTTTGTTCATGGACTTTTATGTTGTATTTCCAGTTTCTTGTTCCTGTTTGTAGTCAGATTGTAGTTTTTCCCAGGTGTGTCTTGTTTTCTCGTTAAGCTTTATTTATAGGCCTTGGTTCCCTGTTTTCAGAACCAAATTAAGCTTTGAATCAACTGAATCAAATGCTTCACTAAATGATTCATTTTAATTTGCTCGAAACGCTACCAGACTGCTGGTCAAACGGTGTAAAAACAACGAAAAAGTGCATATAAAAACATGTTTTACAAACCAATTTTAAATGTTTTAATGAAAGGCTTTCTATTAAATGCAGTTTACAAATCATCTAATGCCATTAAATATGAAGTATCTATCTGTATCAAATGTTTTTTTTTTTATTATGGGACTTGTTTTATGGAGAGGTTAATTAATCAGGCTAGAAAGAGACTTGAAAATCCAGCTTTTAATGTTGTTTATGTCTATATGGTGTTTTTAATATGCTTTAAGACAAATCATGTTCATAAGTCGACAGCATTGCTGAGTATTTTCTGCTTAAAACTGCAGTGAACCAAAGACAGTCTCAAAAACACGCTTTGAAATCGCTGGTGTTTCTGACGTCACAAACGACCTTGTAACCAATCAGATCAACGTGTGCTCGTCAACCAGTGGATCTCTGAGTGAGTGAGTGAGTGGAGGCGGGGCTCATTTGCATATTCATAGAACCACGCATACTAAATGAGGCAAGGGTGTCGAGTTACATTCAAGCTTGTTGACTGCACTGAAAACAGAGCTACTGGAGATTAGGGTTATGGTTTGACTTTGACTTACCCTCCTTTACCAAACCACAGAGACTGAGTCTCTCCTCGTGCCTGAGAGAAAGACAGAGAAAGAGAAAGTTTTATTAGTTTTAATTTAGTTTTATTAGCTGATTAGTATAGTTTTTTTTAGCTAATTGGCTTTGATCAAAGAGTTCAAATGTTTTCTGTATTCACTACAAACATGGCAAACATAACCATTGAAATAAACGTTAAATAAAAAAATAAAAAATAAAATATATATATATATATATATATATGTTTCAGAGAACATTCAAAAGTAACAACTAAAAAACATCAGATGAACATCCATTTACACCGATCCAGGAAAAAAACGTTCCATGAAAGATGTACAAATGTTTTTGAGAACATTATTAAATACCAGATAACTTTAAATGAACGTTCTGCTAATGATACTGGAAGAATGATTGTTCAGTAAATATTTCAGCTATTTTACAACCAAGTATATCAGTCACCCTCCTTTCTATTTTCAGCCATCAACAAAACCATATTAGTTGAACGTTAGTGTGTAGTGTGCATTCATTTCAAAAAGGTAAATAAAATATAAGTCAGCAAACAAAAGTATTTTCACAGCTATATTAACAACATCTTAACGCTTAAACAATAAAATATTTACTTGTCAAAACACAAGTAGATTTTTGAGAATTGTTTCATTTGTTTACATCACTTCAACTTCATTTCAACGATATTTTACTGTTTGAAGTGAAAACGTCATTTTTAATGGGTGTCTAATAGCCTTTCTGAAACGATGTTATATTAGTCAGCTTATATCAAAACAACTTACACAAAACCACCACAAAACGTTCACACAACCAACAACGAACCCACCTGACAGTCTCGTCCCATCATGGGTCATCTGAGTGAACATGCAAATAGCTAAAGCAATGAAAAGAGACTGGAAAGACGACAAAACGGCGGGATACAAACAGACAAACAAAGGATAAAGAGTCAACAGAATAACGCACACAAAAAAGAAGCAAAGAGGACGTGGCAAACTGCAAAATAATCATGACAGCGGTTAGAGTGCATGGTGTTTCATCGCATCATAAGCATAAAGCAGAAAATGTGTGGAGGTATAAAAATCAACAGTGCTTGCAACCCATTTTACTTCTATTCTTGAAAGACAGAAAATGAAAGCGAGTTTGCAGTCGATTGTGGAGACTTGATTTAAGGGAAAGATGATAAAGACAACCATCTATATTCTCATGAATAGCATGCACTAATCTGCTCAGAATAACACCAGGAACATGTATTCAGAAAGTAAATGATTTCAGGACGTCATTCTGATTTCAAGCATTTTGTGGTGATTTGCACTTTTCTACACATATGAAACAAGAGCAGCGAGAATTTTTGTGTAAATTGTGCATAAAACAAGGTGTCCGGTGTGGTGAAGTGTTGGATCCCACTGAAGAGTTGGGTCCAAGCAATCCGATTGGTTCAAATCACGTTTTTTGTGTAATCGCTTAGTGCCTGGTTACAAATCAGACAAAATCACTTTATTATAGAAGACGTTTGAACTACGTTATAACGAGTCATTAATGTCTCTTAACGTACATGTTTCATATAGGCTACTAGTATATAACCGAAGCTATAGATTGTGAATTTAAACATTTCTCGTTCTTAGTGTTTTTTAGTTAGCTTAGATAGTAGCATAGCATGCAGCTATCCGATGAGCGTGCTAGCTGAGCTTTACCTGAGCTTATCCTGCCCCGTATTCACAGCAATTCATAATGCAATTATAATTATGTCATTATTTTTACCATAAAAATAAGCGCAATTTTTTTAACAAATTGTGTTATTAAAAGAACCATGAAATAATGTTAATTTGTGTTTATTATTATTTTTCTTATTAGCAGTTAAGTAATAAATGGAAAGCAAAGTTGCATTTGCCCCATTCCCCACTTTTTTTTTTTTTTTTTTTTTTTTTTTTTTTTTTTTGCTGATACGAAAAAATTATTCAATCTGTGACTCAAAAATAATTATATGATTTGAACCGTTAGTTTTGTGGTCGGTTGCACCAATATTTTTTTACTTAACTTATTGTGCAGTAGTTAGTGTAAATGTGTCTCTCTTGTGCTGTAAATCTTTTGATCCCCATAAATTTTGCATTATACACCAGTCAAAATTTGGAGTAATTAAGATTTGTGTTAACAAGCCTTTTCATATATAATAAAGTTAAAATGCATTATAATATTTGCAGATTCCTTATTAGATGTGAAAATAGTTGTTTGTCACATGTTTTAATGCTTTATACTTTGTAAAGGCTTAGTATTATAGTGTATTTTAAATGTGGTTACAATTATTCATTAGATCATACAATGAATAGACAAATGTATTAATTATATAATTGGCTCAAAACGCTATGAGAGGTCCTTGCTTGGTGTTGGGGCCTTACATTTAATCTATTTAAATAAATGAAAGAATGCTATTCTCATTGAATATCATGAGAACAGATTTAGATCAGGCATACTACTGGTATACTAATGGGTCCTAAGCTGAGACCCAACACTTCAGTGGGACTCAACACTTCACCACACCGGCAATAGTTCAATAATGTAGACTTTCTACAGATAGTTAAGTCTAGTGAACTCGCTCACCTCCTGCAACTGTCGTCGGACTTTCTCAAAGAGTCGAAGCCAGTTTTCTTTGGCTCTGACCGCCGGGTCCACCGGCTCCTTCGGCTCCTCGTTCACCGGATCACTGCATAGACATTCAAGATCGTTTGCATGTATAATCCAAAATAGCTGGCCACGCTGGTCTGGTTTTAAAGGGGTTTTGACACTGATCAGCTGGTCAGGCTGGAAGACAAGCTGGTCAACTATCTAAACCAGGCGTAATATCCTAAAAACAGCTTTTAAATCATCAAATAAATGTTGTTTGTTCACTCTGGGCACTGGTTGACAATCTAAACCAGGTGAAATATCCTTAAAACAGCTGTTCAAATATCCAATTTGCTTGTTTTAGCTGGCCAAACTGGGAGTCAAGCTAGTCAACTATCTGAATCAGGAGAAATATCTTTAAAACAGCTTATAAATCTTCCAATAGATGTAGTTTGCTCATTTAAGCTGGCCAAGCTGATCTGGTAATCTGGTTTTAAAGGGGTTTGTGTACTTATCAGCCTGGTCAAGCTGGTTGACCATCCAAACCAGGTGAAATATTCTAAAAACCTATTTTAAATCATCCAATAAATGTGTTTTGCTCATTTTAGCTGGCCAAGCTGATCTAGTTCGCTGGTTTTAAAGGGGCTTTGGGCACTTATTAGCCTGGTCAAGCTGGCTGACCATACAAACCTGGTAAACACCAGTTGTCCAGGCTGGGAAACCAGTTAAGACCACCTTAGATTTGTTTTCAGAAGTTTTTTTTTAAACAGGGTTATCTTTACCAAGACTACCTTGGTTAATCAGCATTACCAGTAACCTTTTCTTCCCTATTTTGACGTATATTCGAGTGAAACGGCTTATGGAACAAGAAAAAAAAAATGCTTGATTTTGTCTGTGGGGATGGCTGTGGTTTGCTATTGGTCGATCTCATTTGAGTGACAGGCTTTGCCCTGGCTTTGCGCCAGTAAACGCATCATCAAGAAACTGATGTCGTTGCAAAAAGGTGGGTAAGTTATTTTGATTAAAGATTACGAGGCATGTGAAATGTAAAAAAAAAATTTTTTTGTATAATAAATAGTGAAATACTGCATAAAAGAATAAGAATTGTTGATTTTGATATCATGGCGACTTTAACTAGCCTGGACCAGCACGGAAATAATTTTGAGCTTGTTTTGCACTGTGACTTCTTCAAGATAAACCTATACTTCAACTATACTATTCGTTTTGGTGAATGAGTTTATCCCTCAGTTTTGAAAACCAAAGGGTGTTGAGATATATTGGTGATACCTCTCAGGTTCGGGAATCGGTTCCTCCTCTTCAAAAGGAGGAGATAGAGGGGGGCTCTCCATCTGTATTTCCTCTATTGAAGGCTCTTCCATGGGGAAATCTTCTTCTTGAAGTGGAGGTTCCTCCATCATTGGTGGCTCTGGCTCTGTGGGTTTCTCCTCTGTTGGGGTTGGAGGTTTAGGTTCTGGCGCCGGAGGTTTGGAGTTGGTTATGGGCACAGGGATGGGCAGCTCAGGGGATTTGTTTGTAGTTGGAGGAACCTGTTGGGCGGGAGGTTGAGGCATTGGAGTTTGGGATTGTGTTGTCGAGGGTTGAGGTTGGGATTGAGATGCTGGTGCTGGAGTTGGTGAAGGAGTTGATCCACCCAACCCGAACACGGCAGTCAATGGCTTAGCCATGGCAAAGAAAGACTGAACTGAAGGGATTGGGCCTGAGGATTGTTGTTGGGGTGGTGGTTGTTTTGGGGGTTGGGGGGTGGGAACTTGCTGGTTTAGGGGTTTGGTTAAAGGTTGGGGTTGCGTCTGATTGGATGGTTGAACTGGAGGTTGGCTGGAGATCTGAGACGGTTGCTGTTGGTGAATTGAAGGCTGTTTCTCCAAAGGAGGTCTTGATGGGACGTCCAGCGTTTGGGCAGTGCTGGAAGGAGTAGGAGTGAACGGAAGCTCTTGGTCCTCATCCGGCGGATACAAATCTTCATCCTCGTAGTTGAAGTCCTCCTCACCCTCGTACATGTCCACCTCCTCTGCGTACAGATCGCCATCTTCCTCATATACGGCACCTTCTTCGCCTCCGTCTTTACTGTAGGCGCATTCGTCACTGTACACCCCCTGCGTCTCATCCCAGTCGGGAGAGCCCTTGCTGTAGGACACAGACGAGTGGCAGGAGTGGTAAGAGTCGTTCTCGTCGTAAAGTTCTCGCTCACCGAACTCTTCGCTCAGTTGGGTACTACAATGGCTGAGCTCGGCTGAGGATGCATAACTCCCGGTCGGACTGGAAAAGGACAAAGAGTGAGTCAAAGATTAGGCAGAAGAAGAAGATAATTCACTGTGATTTGGGAAGACTGAAATCTACACATTTTACCATTGTTCAGGGTACCTGCAGGGTTTTTTAAAACCAAATGTAAGTCTTTTTCTGACCTTATTTAATGCCTGCTACAGACTGTGCGATTTTGGCAATGCTATACGATCATAACAAATCACACTGTATGATATGGATCTTATAAACTTGGGTACGACATGTATGTAGACTGTACGATGATGACACCTATTGAAGCGTAGGCTACGACGCAAGTTAGTACAGAAGAATAAAACGTCATCAGCATGCGCTAGTCGTAAACAAATAGAAAAAGATGAATCGCACTTTGGCAATGGTAGTTTTTATGTGCGCTGAAAAAGAAGAGAAAGCAGAGAATATGGGTCATGGGTCAAGAGAAAACAGGTCATGGCTAGAGGAAAAAAGGCCAACTTGGCATGCCAATTTTGTAAATGGAGCTTAAGGTAAGTGGTTTTAAGTTTTAGTGCCATATCACATTGATCAATATGCTATTTCATGTTGCATTTTTATTGGCTAGTCAGTAGTTTCAATATTTTGTCGGCCCAGATCCGGCCCACATCTGGTACGTGTGGAATCCATGTGTACCAGATGTGGGCAGGATCTGGGCCGACACTATGTTGCTGTCTGGGGTAAGTCGAAGCAGCAAACATTTTCTGAATAACTTTAGTAGCTTTAATAAGGACACATTTCTTACTTGAACGCTTCTCTTAAAGCTCATTGAGGGGCGGAGCTAAGTTCCAGTCGTGGGCGGGGCCTGTGCAATGTAACATCACATTGGTGATAGGTGAACAGTCCTGAATGGCTCATTTTGAGACACCGTTTCAGATTTATGGGGTAAATAAACCCATAAAAAGAGTTGATGGATTTTCTGTTGTAGGGTGGTTGTGTACACACACTACAATAATTTTACATAATAAGTCCCCTTTAATCATATCATATGTTATAATATAAAAAACAAGATTTGTAGTAATATTTTTGTGGCATTTTTGACACAATCCCCCATTAATTTCTGACCCAGCACAACAGTAACAAAAGTAACCAAATTAAAAACAAGTTGTTGATTGCATTTGAAGCAGGATAAAAAATAAAATGAATAAAACCAAGACCAAAACCTTAAAAAAATGGTCTCGAGACTAAGACCAGACCCAGTACTACAACACTAGTTACTGCTTTTCTAATTCCTAGCAGGGAAACAGAAGAATCCATTGAGCCCTTAAGCAAGGCACGATGATGTCAAGTCTTTTTATAAATCAATGAAAACTCATCTTGTTGAATAATGGAAGAGAAACAGGAGACAGTCGAATTTAAAGGTCTGTGCCAGGAGGGAGAGAAAAAAAAAGAGTATCAGAAAAAAGGGCGATAAGAGACACGCCGATCAGACATGATGAATGAGTCCATTAAAGAAAAACCGAAGAGACACACCTGCTGAGAAACACCTTCTCTCGCTCATGATTGTTTCATGAAGGATGAATGAATCAGTTATCCAAACAGAAAACTGAGTATTACAGAAACAACTCTTTCTCTCGTACCTGATGCCTCTGGGATGGTCATAGTCAAGGTCACAGCTGTTGATGGAGCGCGAGTAGGAGCCGCGGGGATTGCGGTGCTGGTGGCTCATGGGATACTGGTGGACTGAGGCGTTGGGTTGAGATGTGGAGTAGAACGGGGGTGGTATACTGTTACTGGTCTCACTGCGATAATCACTGTCTCGGTCATCCATTGCGCTGTCTGGATCATTATCTATAAACACACACATACACACACAAATCAAAGACATTGTAAAATCATTAGAAAGACTGATAAAACATTACACATACTCAAATCTGTCATGACCATGAGAAAGTGTGGTTTGCTACAGGCTAAACCATTGTTTTATCATTTTTTTAACACATTGTAACAAGCTAACATGTTTGAGCACATTGCTGGCATTAATTTGCATGTTGCTAGCATGTGTTAGCACATTGTTAACATTATTAAGCATGCATTCAGCATGTTTTAGAATGTTGGTAGGATGATTAAGCATGTTGCGTGCATGTTTTATCATGTTGTTAACACATTGTAGGCATTATTTAACATGATAACGTTTAACACATTGCTTACATGAATTAGCATGTTGATAGCATGTGTTAGCACATTGTTAACACGATTAAGCATGTTGCTAGCATGTTTTAACACATTACTAACATGAATTAGCACAATGTCAGCATGATTTAACATGGTAACATGTTTTAACAAGTTGCTGACGTAAATTAGCATGTTGCTAGCATGTTTTACCACATTGTTAGCATGAATTGGCATATTCAGTCTCAGAAGAAGATGGAAGAATAATGAAGTTTTAATAGTTTAACAATATGTTGACCTTGTCAAGCCAACATAATTAAAAGGAAACAAGAATTTTGAACCTGGTATTTTCCAATATTCAGATTTGTGTTCTGGAAATGTATGCAAATGAGCACAAATTTAATTAGAGACTGCCTTTTTTGCATATTTAAACAAAAAATGGCAGAAAACTTGTACTACAAAACAATTGCCCTGTGATTCAATCAACATTTGTGCAACAAAAGATTATTTGTGGAATATCTGTCAGTGTAAACCTCCGAAAACGTCACAGCACATCGAGTGCGAGTGTGTGTTTATCGAGCTTGAAATGCTTGATTGCTAACTAAATATAACGCTGATGGCAACATGAATAGGAAAGCAGATGTCAGATTAATGAGCTCATAATGACAGATATTAAAACTCACTTTGCTGTTCGCCCCACCAGTTACCTGTGAGAGACAAGAAAAGACAGAGAATCACTCATAACGCAGCGTTCTACGTCTGTTCAAAGATATCTGGTCTTTAATAATGTTCTCAAAACGTTATAACAAAAAAAATTTATTATCGTTCATTAAAGTTTTTTGTTTTCTGAATCGTTTCAGGGGCTGTTTACACGACACCGTTTTCAGCCAAAAACTGAAAACTTTTTATGAATGTTGACTGTTTATTTACACAACAACGGGTCCTAAAAAAACATTTGAAAACATGCTTAAAAAAGCAAGTTCTTGAAAACGATAGCGTTATCATCTCAGTGTAAACTGATAAAAATAATATAAAATTCTGTATCTAAATTTATAGGCAAAACAAGTAGTTTGTTTAGGCATGGTTTGTAGGGAATTACAAACCTGCGCACATATATTCAAACGCACATAACTATAGAATCAGCTCTTAATGCGCATGTGAACGCATCAGCGTTTCTCACAGGTTCAGTTTAAAGTCTGTTCAGAGAGAACGGCGTCGTCTTAGCGGCCCTTAATTTAATAACAAATGATCATTTCGAAAGATTGTGACTCAATCAAAACTAACTTTAGCTGGAAAATAACATTATTTAAGAACCACTTTAAAGCCTAAACAATCTCTGTTACCTTAAATTATACGTTTATCTCTGTAAAGCTGCTTTGAAACAATCTACTTTGTTAAAAGCGCTATATAAATGAAGATGACTTGACTGGACTTTATGAAAACGGTGACGTCATGCACGTTCAAGAATATAGTGTTTCCATATGTAGTGAGATCGCCATCTACTGGCCTGACAGCAGAATACAGCGTTGTTAAGTTTTTATCCGTGTGAACGGGATCATTTGACTACGTTGTTGTCTGTATGCAAACAACGCAAATGAAAAACATTTGTTTTTAGTATATCACTGTCGTGTACACTGAGTTGAACGTTCGTGTAACGATTTTTAAATGTAACTACTTGATTTAGAATGTTCGGAGAACATTCAAAAGTAACATTCTCATCGTGTTTGAAGAATGATGAAATGGAATGTTCGCATAAACAGACATTTTAAAAACGCTCAGAGAACATTCAGAACGTTTTATATTAACATTATCAAAACATTCTTTGAAGATATTTTTGTTGGCTGGGGTTCCCGTTGTCACAAACTCTGTCTGCGTCTCTTCCTGCCACAGGGTTCAGTCTCGTTGTGATGACTCAGTGTTCTGTGATTAAGGTGATGTGCTTCTGGCCACCGTCCAGTGATGATTCCCAGGGCTCAGCCAATGAGTGAGTCCCACTGTCTAGCCCCGCCCCCCTTGGGAGCTGCATCAGCAGCACTCAAGGAGAGTGTGTGTGTGTGTGTCTGAGTGAGTGAGTGAGTGAGTGTGTGTGTGCGCGCGTGTGCGTGTGTTTGTGTGATAAAAGGGTAAGTCAGAGCTCCATTCATGCACTCTGCTGCTCATTCAGTTTTCTGCGGTACTTCCGTCATTACCATCATTCATAAATCACGTTAACTGTGACACACATACGGGAAGAACTGAACCGCTGCTGTACTTACTGGTTTAGATGCTCAGAACTGTGAATATGATCCGATTTATGTGGCTGAATGCTCTCAACAATGACCATTAAACAATGACTAATTATAGATCCGCACCAGGGTTATTATTGTTAACAAAAAATAAATAAAAAATTCTGATAAATAAAAATAAATAAATAAATAAATAACCATTAAAAATGACAAAACAGCATAATTAATAAAACGTAAATTAAAATTAAAGTTAACCAGACAATACAAAAATAAAATTTAATTCAAATTATTAACAAAATAATAATAGTATATCCATGATACAAAAAATAACACTAATCTATACTAAAATTAACCACAACTAATAAATACAATTTTATTAAAACTATATAGACATTTAAAAATATTATTAAAATAAATGTACTAGAACTTTTACTGTGAAAACAGAAAATATAAAAATACAATCTAATTCAAACTAAAAACAAAAAATAAAATAGTATATCAGTGATACTAAAATAACCCTAATCCGTATTAAAACAAACTATAACTAAATTATATAATTTAACATATAATATATTATATAATATAACTAAAATTAAAAATGAATAAAAACAATATAGACATTAAAAAAAATACCAATACTTTAACTGTTAAAACAGAAAATATAAAAATAAAATCTACAGTAATTCAAAATTCTAACAAAAACTACAATAGTATATTAATGATACTAAAATAAAAACTTGCATTCATAAAGTTCAATTAACTTCAACAATTATTACGTTTTTTTTTTTTTTTTTTTACTAATATTTGTCTGAAAATATTGGATTTTGGAACCGAAAGAAGGGGAAATTAAATATTTTGACTAATTTCATGAGAATTTAAATGGTTAATTTACCCTAAAATGAAAATCAACTCATTATTTACTCACCCTGGACTTGTTCTAATGCTCCCTTCTTTCATTTATGACCACGAAAGGAGAATTTTTACAAAAACTTTCTAAAAACGACGCAAAAGTATCACAGAATGATCACATGTGACACGTGTCATATATGCCACGTGTTCTGGGGTTTATGATATGAAATATTAATGAACACCCTGAGCTTGTCTGTTGGTCTTAGGGTGAACTGAGAGTATTTTTAAGCTTTAATAAGAGTAAGTTAAGCTTTAATGCATGCGTGTAGAAGATGAAACTCACAGCACTGTGTTCCAGGCACAGACAGCGGCCTCTCCTGAACCTCCTGATATGAATACTGCAACACAGATCACACAAACGTGCCTAACGAGACCAGAAAAACTGCCAGAACTTCTACAGCAGTTCTCGCTCACACTCGGATAGGAACATAATTGTGTTGTACAGATGAAACTCCAAAAATTAAAAATTAAACAGTTCAAAATTAAAAATGCAAAAGTTTGTGCATTTCAGTAATTCAAATTTAAAAGGTGAAACTAACATATCTAGTAAAGAAAAAGTCGGAAATGGGAAAAAAGACAATCAAAAACATATGCAATGCAACTGCAGTTAGTTTTATATATCATGATATTTATACAATTATATAATTTACAGGTGAAACTCGAAAAATTTGAATATCGTCAAAAGTTCATGTATTTCAGTAATTCAAATTAAAAGGTGAAACTAATATATTTAGTATATATAACTATATACATATGCATGATTACACTTTTCAGAGGGCCGGCATTTCTGTATTTAAAATCATTTTTTTATTGATTTCATGTAATATTCTAATTTTCTGAGATTTTGAATTTGGGGTTTTCATAAGCTTCAAGCCATAATCAGCAAAATTATAACTTTTGCACGATATTCAAATTTTTCGAGTTTCACCTGTATACCAAGACACATTCTTTTAGATAAAGGCAGCTTTAAATTTAAAGGTAATCCCAGAATACATTGTGATGAGTTCAAAAAAATATTGCTAAAAAAACATTGATCCTTATAATTCCCTTAATATAATCCTTAAATAAAAAAAGTATTTTTTTTAATGTTGTTAGCAACTCAATTGTGAGTCAAATCTCTCTCGTGTTTCATGTGTTTATGAGTTACTGCTTTAAAACGAGTCACTAATGATGTTAGTTTAACAGAGATACTACTCTAGCTTTCATTCATATTTTGAATTATATTTTATTTTTATATTTTCATTTTAAAGTTTTTGTTGTTTTATCATTTTTATTGAGATAATATTGCAGTTTTAATTCATATTTTCAATTCATTTTTATTTAAAATTTTCAGTTTTCATTTTCACTTTAATTAAAGTTTTTGTTCTGTTTTGTCATTTTTATTACTGAGATACAATTGCAGTTTTTATTAATATTTTAAAATCATTTTTATTTTCAGTTTTAATTTTCATTTTAATTAAAGTTTTTGTTCTGTTTTATGATTTTTATTACTGAGATATTGCAGTTTTTAAATTCTTTTTTATTTTATATTTTCAGTTTTAATTTTAATTTTAATTAAAGTTTTTGTTGTGTTTTGTCATTTTTGTTACTGAGATACTATTCTAGTCTTTGTTAATATTTTGAACTACATTAGATACAATTTTTTGTTTTATTTTAGTTAAAGTTTTAGTAATTTTGTTGTTTTGTCATTTTTTTATTAACTTATGTCTATAGTTTTTTTTAATTATTATTTCAGTTTTAGTTTAAGTTAAACTAAATGTATAAAATAGCTGAAATAAAATCAGTTTAATATTTGATATATTTTTTATTTCAAAATGTATAAGTGTAATAAACGCGGTCACCGAGTTTACACAGAGATGATATCAGTATCGTTTTCAAAACTCCTTATTTGATTGTGCTGAAGTGCAAAGATCTAGTGCTCTACAAATACTATTGATTCTAAAATTGAAACTTATATGTTGATTTGAAGGCTTTGGCTTTTTGTCACACTCACATCCTGGTCTCGCATGGCGTTGAGCTGCTCCAGTTTCTTTGCCCAGTATCGAGCCTCATCTTCCGGGATGTCTGCGGGAGAGGATTAATAATCAGAACATCCTCAACATTGAGACTGACTTTGCAATTCGGAGGTCCGTTACAAAGAAAAAGTCGGAAATAGGAAAAAAGACAATCAAAAACATTTACATTAACATTTACATTTAGTCATTTAGCAGACGCTTTTACGCAAAGCGACTTACAACTGAGGACTAAACCAAGCGAGTCATCGTGAAGAGACAAAAACAACGCAAGAAGTGCTCAAAATACAAAGTTCAGATATTGCTCGGAGTAGCAGAAGCCAGATAAGCAGGGATTTAAAGGAAAAGGAGAATTTTTTTAAAAATGTTAAGCATTTATTATTAATTAAATAATATTATTATTAATTAATAAAAAAATTATGTTAAATAAAAAACATATTATGCAATGCAACTGCAATTAGTTTTATATCTCATATTTAAACAATACAATATACAGGTGAAACTCGAAAAATTTGAATATCATACAAAAGTTCGTGTATTTCAGTAATTCAAATTAAAAGGTGAAACTTATATATTTAGTATATATAACTATATACATATGCATGATTATACTTTTCAGAGGGCTGACATTCCTGTTTTTAAAATCCTTTTTTTTATTGATTTCATGTAATATTCTAATTTTCTGAGATTTTGAATTTGGGGTTTTCATAAGCTGTCAGCCATAATCATCAAAATTATAACTTTTGCAGCAGGATATTCTAATTTTTCGAGTTTTACCTGTCCCTCTTCTAAAATGAAATGATCCTAAAACCGCCAGTAGGTGCCGGTAAATCACTGTCTTGACGAGTGAGTCATTGAATCATTCAGTCAAACGATTCGTTCGAAGCGACTGGTTCATTCAGGGACAAAGCAGAAGTGACTGAGTGAGTCGTTGAGTCATTCATTACAACGATTCGTTCAGTGACGAAACAGAAACGGTTTAACTGTTCAAAATGTAAGTCATCTTAATAGACTATTAATGTATTGTTTATTGAATTGTTTTATAAAATCAATATCACATTTGCATGTTGCTGCTGATATTTGGGAAAACAGCACAAGAACAGAGACTTTTTTTGCACCATATTTCTTTGTTTTTTTGAAGTATTTTTATTAATTGTGGTCTTTTTGCCCCAAACCCCATTAATTCAACAGGGCTCACTTGCACATGAATATGATGTTTTAATGATAAACACAGGTTTTTTCTATTTTGTTGATGCAGTTCCTATTAAAACAGTAAGTTAGAACTTAGAAAATAGCTTTAATTTACAGCTAAATAAATGACCTTTAATTTACAGTACATCACAGCCCTGAAAAAATATGATTTGCTACTTGCGTCTGTGTATGTGACTGGCGATATTTAGTCCATTGGAAAGTTTACGGTAATAAAAAATACTACTTTTATTTAGCAAGGATGCATTTAATTTATTAAAAGTGACAGTAAAGACGTTTACAATGTTTCAAAAGATTCTATCTCAAATAAATGCTGTTCTTTTAAACTTTCTATCCATCAAAGAATTCTAAAATAGTTTTTAATCATATTTTAATCACATAAAACTGTTTTCGACATTGGTAATAATGAAGAAACGTTTCTGAAGACTGGAGTGATGATGCTAAAATTCATCTTTGATTCACAGGAATAAATTATATTTTAAAATTTATTCAAAAAGAATCAAAGTTATTTTGATTTGTAATAATATTTCACAATATTCCTGTTTTCACTGTATTTTTGCATGCATCCTTGGTGAGAATAAGAGACTTATTTCAAAAACAAAAAATAAAAAAAAACTTTTTTGAACTTTTGAATGGTAAAAGATGATTCTAGGAGTCACACTATAGACGAGCTCAAAGCTAGCAAAGTCACACAACCCCAGTTTTTCTTCCACAGTGTCTGTAAATGAGCTGTATTGCTGTGGTTATAGCAGTGATGAGTGATGAGTTATGAGTTATGAGTATGATCTCACCCAGCGGCAGTTCGAAGCGCGTGTCCAGAAGCAAACGGTGGAAAGTCGGATCTTTGGTGCCACAGATTTCATTATCCGCCATTATGACCTGAGAATCTAGAGTCAGCCATTCCCCCGGTCCTTCCTGACACACACACACACACACACACACACACACACACACACACACACACACACACACACACACACACACAGACACAAATTAACGGTATTTACACACAGGTTATGTCCCAAATTACATACTATACATACACTATATGCACATTTATACTACGCCAAAGCAACCGGAGCTTCTAACGCCAGTTGCAGTGATGTAATGACTTTACCAATCAGCGATTGGCTATTTTATATCGAAGGCGGGGCTTATTCCAGCATATTGCTCGTTGCAGTTTCTCCCATGTATAGCAATATGAGTGCACTGTTTTTGTATGTACGGTATATATATATAGCAATATGAGTGCACCGTTTATATATATCTAAAGTCTTTGACTACACACTATGAACCATACTGTCTAGTGAATGATATTTAGACGGCTCAGTTGTGTTTACACTAGGGTGACCATATTTTGATTACCGAAAACAAGGACACTCAGCCCAGCAATGAGATACTCAAATGATACTCGAAGTTTACTCAAAGATGCCTTATTAATTTCAATACATTTAAAGTAGGCTATGCCTCCTCTGTATGGATAGAGAATTGTTACATTACAAAATACTGTCTATAACCAAAGACAAATTCAGATAGGCTTCTCAGAGGTTACTCAACATGTTTTATTATGACAAGCTTCAAAAATAATGAATGAAATAATGATAGAAATAATGTCTCCTCTGTATTAGAAAAAAAATGTTTCCAAATTGAACCAAAATAGCTCTCACAAACTTACAAAAACTAACTAACAAAAGGTATTTATATCTTTAGTTTTCTATCCTGTCTTTCTTTATGGCCCAATGAAAAATAATGAAAACCAGGACATTTTCATCACTTTATAAAAAACTGCCAGGACGGCCAGGACAGTACGTGAAAACAGGACGTTTGGTCACCTTATTTTACACACTTCGTTTCGGTTAATTAAGTGTATTATCAGGGTATTTCAAGTGGACTTCATATTGTTGGGATTTTCAGTGTGAAAACATTAATCACACTATTTGTACTGAAAAATGGCATAGAATAGTGTATAAGCATGTGGATTGGGACACACCTACAGCCCCCTCACGCTTATTAATATAATATAAAAAAATTACAATAATAATTATTTTGAAAAAGTAATAATTATCATTATTTTATAGTCATTTAAAAAACAACGTTTTTTTTGCCGAATTGTACAGGCCTACAAACAAGCACAGCAAACAAGTGCTTCTTGTTTGTTTTAAATGCATTTTAAATAGTTTTTGACATTTTTACCAGAAAAAAAAAAACAATTTTCTTTTTACTCCAGCAAGTGAAAACGATGCATCCGATCACTTTATTTAAGGAATCATAAAATAATTCGCCACTGCCTCGCTTTTATATTTCATCTCGAATCTATTCTTAATTTCACTATTTAATCTTGCAGCAATAAAGCACAATGCCATATTAAAGAACAAATGCACAAACACCACAAATATTTTGAAAACGCTTCAATCAATGCTTAGAAAACACAACGAATGCCTGAATAGCTTCAATCACATAAATCACACAAACACCGAATGTCACAGGTCGAGACAAGAAAGTACTCATTCATTATTGACAGCAGATGATATATTATTCATGCCACGTTATGAAAGCATGAGGAAAACTCGGGTTATATATAAAATGGGGCATAAAAGCAGCAAATGGAATAAAACTGCTGACTTTAAATCCAGCAAGCATTGGCTTACGTAACAGGAGAGGAAGAGCAGAAGCGCATGAGAAGCTCTGACTGAGAGTGGCCATCAATCCAGCAGCGATTCCTGCCTTTGCACCAGATCTCATCAAAAACTCACATATAACGTGACCTTCACTTCCCTTTTCTGACACCACACCAACTATCATCTGCTTTAGATTTCATTTAAAGTCTGATCTCTCCACAGAGCACCTGTGCTGATCATATTCACGATATCATAAGAGAAATAAAATCTAATTTTGGGAGATTGAGATTACTGGGCTCATTTTCTCCTCTGAAGTTAGATTTACAAAACATTATTAGGAATTAAATTCTTATCAACGAACATATTCTTCTTAATTTCTTACTTAAGAAAAGCCAGTAGCTTTAAAACGAGATCTTATAAACCTACGCCAACACAGGAGAATAACAACATGTTTCTAAATATGCAAACTGTTCATCACGATATCAAAATAAAAAACCCTCGCACTGAGTTTGCATGTTCATAGCATTCTTATCGTAAAGGCTAAATATACAAATGTGGTTTGGCCAAAATGAAACAAGGATTTGATCTGCTGTAAAGTGCAAACACAACAACCATCCTCTGCAGGCAATTGTTGTAATACATAATGTACATAAGTTGATTATGTTTAGATTTTTTATATTACATTATGTATTTTAACAGTGTTGTTCAAAAAACAACAACAAATTATGACTTGCTATTGATACTTTATTTGAACCAATTATTATTGCCTCATTGTTATTACATATGAATTTTAAGTCATTTTTGTTCACTTAGGTATGTTTTTATTACCACAAAAAAGAAATTTTCCAATTACTGTCACAGATTTGGTGGTGGTAGTGAACATGGAAGCCAAAATCTGAATGACTCACAATCTGAGACGTCGCAATTGTTTTCTGACGGGTGATATGGATCATGTTAGGGGTTTCTCCCCCTGAACATTTATAAATTCTGGCTGCTAAACATACCATTTCAATGCAGTTTGGGAGGGACAGAAATACCTTAACGGAGCTAGCAGCAACCCTCCTCTCTCTGAGGACTAAGTTAAAGAATCTGTTTTGTAAGTAAAGACAGGTTGATGAAAGAACTGTAAGCTCAAATTCAAAAGCTTTTGAAGTCTACTTCATTAAAGCATGTTTACACACACACTTACTGTACACTTAGGCCTACTACACATGATTTTAAAAACAGTACCATTGCAGTTTTTATAGTATGATTTTAAATTGATATGTGACCTAAGAACAATCTTACATTAAAGGTACATAAAGGTGCTGAGGTCTGACTTTATGGTGATCTGAAATTAAGTTATTTTAATATTAATATGTGATGAAGGACTTTGAAAGATGTTTGACAGATTTCAGAGCTGAATAAGGTTAACACTACCTCGTTTATTTGAAAATGGTTATATTTGACAGAAATGTAAAAAAATAATCAAATCAAATGTCAAATGTAACTACTTTAGTAAAATCATTGAAATACTGTAGTTACACTGCTCATTATTATATTTAAAATAAGGAACTTGTAAAGAGTAATTTATGAGCGATAACGTTACACTGACACAACTTAAGTTAATGCTCTGAATTCGCAGCTAATATCAAATCCACAACTTTTTGATCAAGTTAAAATTTCCAGCTACGCGCGCAGATTTGATATACACAGACACCATATTAGGAAAAAGGGGCGGGCTGATGCTGACCGATTAATTACACATCCAGAAGAATACATTTGAGTCTATAGACTCTGGTAATTATGGAGCATAATAGGAATAAAGTTGTGACAAAAAAATTATC
Organism: Meda fulgida; assembly: GCA_030578275.1. NCBI lineage: Eukaryota > Metazoa > Chordata > Actinopteri > Cypriniformes > Leuciscidae > Meda > Meda fulgida. Next base: position 2,235,745 of record CM060617.1, on the reverse strand, counting down.
AGGGAGGAAAAATCTGAGGGGGCACAGGCCCACTCACTTTGAATGGGCATGACGCCACTGTTAGTGAAGCACACAACTCAGGAGAGTCTTTAATCTAATAATCTACACAATAAACAGGGGAATAACTCGGAGAAACACAACCACGACAACGGACAAATGAACAGAGAGTATAAATACACAAGGAAACAATGATTAACAGCTGAGCGTAATCTGTAACCAATCCAAAACTAAAGGGCTAAACAGAATATAACCGTGATATTTACTCGATTAATCGTCAAAATAATCGACTGATTACTCGATTACCAAAATTATCGCTATAGTGACAGCCCTACTAAATATACTAAAGCTTGATATTTTACTGTTTAAATAAAATAATGTGCTCAACAAAATTTAGTTTTTGCTGTGATATCAAAATTGGTATCAATAATAGCATTCATATCAACCACTGAAATATCGGCATCATAAAACCCCACCCACCTCATTTGATTGGCGGATATTCTGCAGTGGGATCCACACGTAGCCGACCATGGTGTCCCAGATCAGCCCTTTATTCCACACCTCCACAGTGAGACCCAGATCCAGGCGATTTATCTCACTAGACAGAAAAAGAGAGAAAATAAAAAGACAGAGCAAGCATTAGATGAAGATAAATGCAGGTGTCAGAGCACTACACTCTTAGAAAACAGGTTCAATGGGGTTCTATATAGAATCCGTTGTGCTAGAAAGGTTCTATATAGGAATTGTCTTAAATGATTGCATAATAATTTCATGTTTTAACAAGTTATTTAAATGTATTCTAGTAGTAGAGTGTCTTTACAAGCTGCTTAATTAATAAAATTGAATTAAAACAAAAATTTAATTGGAACTAAATCCATAGATGGGAAACCCTGAAAGGTTCTAATGTGATGTTTGGAGGGGACATTTGTTTTTAATGACCCTAAAAGTTCAATTAAACCATCAAGATATGAGGAAAATATTTTATATTATTTAAATTTTTATATGGGTCATGAAATACGAAATCGAATTTGCCTTCGTCTTTTGACCATTAGCTTTAAATGTCCTCCTCATTATAAAAAAAGCATTTAATCAAGCTCCAAAAACAGCTCGTTTTGATATTGGGTGACGTGACATCACACGGTCAAATATATTTGCATATGCCCGCCTCCAGAGCAAGACATGGAGGAATAGTTATACATCATCTCACCATAGGCCCCGCCCACTGACCTTCATTATCTTAACAGCTGACATTTGCCTACACTGGATATAAGCATCGCGTCAAAAGCAAACAGAACCCATTATAATGTCTGACATTAAACAGATGTGTGTTCAGTTTCTGATAGACTCCAGACGCTTAAAGGAACACTTTTTTTGGAAATAGGCTCATTTTCCAACTCCCCTAGAGTTAAACAGTTTTACTGTTTTTGAACACATTCAGCCGATCTCCGGGTCTGGCGCTAGCACTTTTAGCATAGCTTAGCATAGATCATTGAATCTGATTAGACCGTTAGCATCTCTCTCAAAAAAATGACCAAAGAGTTTTGATATTTTGCCTATTTAAAACTTGCCTCTTCTGTAGTTACATCGTGAACTAAGACCGACGGAAAATGAAAAGTGATTTTCTAGGACACTATGGCTAGGAACTATACTCATTCCTGCGTAATAATCAAGGAGCTTTGCTGCAGTACCATGGTAAGCAGGTGCAATGATATTATGCAGCCGCTGATGCAGAAGAGTCAAGTTTTAAATAGGAAAAATATCTAAACTCTTTTGTAATTTTTTTGAGAGAGATGCTAACGGTCTAATCAGATTCAATGATCTATGCTAAGCTATGCTAAAAGTGCTGCGCCAGACCCGGAGATCGGCTGAATGGGTTCGAAAACGGTAAAACTGTTTAACTCTAGGGGAGCTGGAAAATGAGCCTATTTCCAAAAAAACGTGGAGTGTTTCTTTAAGTCTGCCAATAACAGGACAAATGGAAGAGTGAAATTTTGTTCGTCCAGTTTAAACAGCTGTTTTGAATCTCTGTACAGACTTTAGAAGATCCTAGCGTCAGAAACAAGTGGATGGTTTATTTTAATGGCGTCACGGATTGTGTTGAGGGATTATAAGTGTTACTTAACTGCTCTGAGACACAAGGTTCAGGATTCAAATGCAGCATTTGATAAAGGGTAATGTAATCCAATAAACAGACAAGAGGTCATAAACACATGCAAACAACCCCAAACAAACACCGGGCAGGAAACTCAGGCAAACAGGGAAATCCAGAAAACAGGCAAAGGGTCAAAACCACAGAACAAGAAACCAGAAAAGCGCTCCGAAATGCAGTGTAACACATACAAGACTTCACAAAGAGTGACTGGGTTAACCAGGTTTATATAGACAAAGTTAGCAAGGGTAAATGAGACACAGCTGAAACTAATCAGGGATAATGAGTCCCGGCAAAGGATTCTGGGAAATGCAGTTCATGATGGGATGACAATGGTCTGGGGAGGAGTGCCCCCTGGTGGATATCATGGGCACTTCAGCTGGTGATCGTGACAATGGGCCTGTTTACAGCTGGTCATTTCATAATACTAGCAATAGCAACTTTATGTATATAGCACAATTAAAACAACACAAGTTGACCTAATATGCAAATGAGCCCCGCCTCCACTCACTCACTCACTCAGAGATCCACTGGTTGACGATCACACGTTGATCTGATTGGTTACAAGGTAGTTTGTGACGACAGAAACACCAGCGATTTCAAAGCGTGTTTTTGAGACTGTCTTTGGTTCACTGCAGTTTTAAGCAGAAAATACTCAGCAATGCTGGCGACTTATGAATTTAGGCAAGGCAGGGCAAGGCAAGTTTATTTATATAGCACATTTCATACACAATGGTAATTCAAAGTGCTTTACATAGAAGAAATTAAAACAAAAGAAATCAGAATAATTAAAACAGTTTAGAATAAAAGATAAAATACAGAAATAATCAAATAAAATTAGAATAATTAAAACATTAAATAAAATACAGTACAAACAGTCGGACGAGCAGTGGCACAGTGCTCATTCAGTAAATGCATGGGTTAACAGATGTGTTTTGAGTCTGGATTTGAATGTGACTACTGTAGGAGCCCATCTGATCTCTTCTGGAAGCTGGTTCCAGCTACGGCTCCACCATGCTTAGAGTGAACCCTTGGTATTTCTAGCTGATGTGATCCTAGTGATCTGAGTGATCTGTTGGGTTTATATTCAGTGAGCATATCTGCAATGTATTGAGGTCCTAGGGCATTGAATGATTTATATACCAGTAATAATACTTTAAAATCAATTCTATATGTAACTGGCAGCCAGTGTAAAGACCTGAGGACTGGTGTGATGTGTTCATATGTTCTGGTTCTGCTCAGCGTTCTGTATGAGCTGACACTGTCTAATGGTCTTTTTAGGAAGGCCAGTGAGGAGTCCATTACAGTAATCCACCCTGCTGGTGATGAAAGCATGCACAAGTTTCTCTAAGTCTTAACTGGAGACAAAGCATCTAATTCTTGCAATATTTTTCAGATGAAGCTGATTTAGTTATTGCTTTGACATGACTACTGAAACTAAGGTCTGACTCTAGAGACACACCCAGATTCCTGACTTGATTTCTAGTTGTTTGACCCCTAGACTGAAGGTAAGCGTTCACCTTGAGAACTTCATCTTTGTTTCCAAACGCAATGACTTCAGTTTTGTCTTTGTTTAACTGAAGAAAGTTTTGGCACATCCAATTGTTTACTTCATCAATGCATTGGCAAAGGGAGTCAATGGGGCTGTAATCGTTAGGAGATATGGCTAAGTAGAGCTGTGTGTCGTCTGCATAGCTGTGGTAAGAGATTTGGTTCTTTCTCATTATTTGGCTCATTGGGAGCATGTACAGGTTGAATAGGAGTGGCGCAAGGATTGAGCCTTGAGGGACTCCGCATGTCATGGATGTCCACTCAGAAGGGAGAGGTTATTATGTGAGTATAGGAGAGCATAAGTCTAAGTATGACCTGAACCATTTTAGGACTATCCCAGAAAGCCCGACCCAGTTTTCCAGCCTGTCAAGAAGTATGTTGTGATCGACAGTGTCAAATGCAGCACTGAGGTCGAGTAGTACTAGAACTGATAATTTGCTTGTGTCAGTATTTAAGCGAATATCGTTTATTATCTTTATGAGCGCTGTCTCTGTGCTGTGATGCGGTCGGAAACCAGATTGAAAGTATTCAAAGTATCCATTCGAGCTAAAGAATTTGTTCAGCTGATTGAAGACAACTTTTTCAATGATCTGGCCTATGGAAGGAAGATTTGAGATCGGTCTATAGTTGTTTAATATGGTCTTATCCAGATTGCTCTTTTTCAGGAGGGGCTTGACAACTGCAGTTTTCAGGGGGTTCGGAAATCTCCCAGAGAGAAGTGAGACATTTACCACTTCTAGGAGATCTGCTTTTAAGCTGTGTAACACAGTTTTGAAGAAAGATGTGGGAAGTGCGTCAAGGGCGCAGGTTGATGTTTTAAGGTGCTGTACGATTTCTTCCAAAATTTTGCCATCAATTTCTTTGAAATCAGACATAGTGACTACTTTCTCAGGCTGTTGTCTGATCTGTCTGAACCCAGTGCGGCTCAAAGATGTGCTGATCACCTTTCAGATATTATTGATTTTCTCAGAGAAGAAAGAAGCAAACTCACTGCACTTGCTCTCTGAGAGCATTTCACTGGGAATCTGGCTTGGGGGGGTTTGTCAGTCTCTCTACAGTAGCAAAAAGAGTGCGTGTGTTGTTTATATTGCTGTTTATAATATTTGAGAAGCAAGTCTGTCTAGCTTTGCCTAGTTCCTTATTGAAAGCATGGATGCTGTATTTGTAGATGTTATAATGGACTACAAGTTTTGTCTTCCGCCACATGTGCTCTGCTTTTCTGCATTGTCTTTTCATATTTTGCACTGCTGTTGAGTTTCTCCAAGGTGCTTTCTGTCTGCCATTCTTCTTCCTGACTTTCACAGGAGCAATATCATCAATTATACTCTTAACTTTTGAGTTAAAAGAATCAAGGAGAAAATCAACAGAGTCAGCAGATATGCTTGGTGTTAAAGATATAGCCTTCATAAATAGTACACTAGTGTTCTCATTTAAGCATCTCTTCTTGACAGACACAGATCTAGCTTCAGTGGCAGGAGAGATCAATATATCAAAGAAAATACAAAAATGATCAGACAGTGCTACGTCCTTAATAACAATCGATGAAATGTTTAGACCCTTACTGATAAGTAAATCTAGAGTGTGTCCACGATTATGTGTCGGTCCATGTACATGCTGAGTCAGATCAAAAGTTTTTAAAACGGTTTTGATTTCTTTTGCCATATTGGTTTCTGCATTATCTATGTGAATGTTAAAATCTCCAGCAATAGCAAAACGGTCAAACTCTGAGGAAATTGTTGATAACAGTTCTGTAAAGTCTTCAGCAAAGGCTGGAGAGTATTTTGGAGGCCTGTAAACAATGATAAGTAAAATGCGTGGAGCACCTTTTAACACAATACCCAGATATTCGAAAGACGGGTAATTCCCAAATGATATTTGCTTACATTGTTAGACAGCTTTAAAAAGAGCAGCTAAACCTCATTACACATGCTTTGTCTTAAAGCATATTAAAAACACCACATAGACACATAAACAACATTAAACGCTGTATTTTAACCACAGGGGGACTTTAAGAAATAATATTACTGCCACTACTGTATTTATGAAGCGCCTGACAGAACCATTTACGGTTATATATAGAAGTTTTTCTTCTAAGAGTGAACTGCTAAACGAGTGTAGAAAGGGAAAAGGAAAATGAACAAAGGATGAATGAAATTTCATAAAGACAATGAGATGTTCTGTGGTAGAAAGTAAAAGGCTTTTACTCAACATCAAGCCTGGCGTGAAGCAGAACGCTAGCCGAGAGACGCGTGGGTGAAGAGCTCGTTTGGAATCAAGATTTGATGTTTATCGAGAGACATTTGCATTTGTTGTTCATCTGGGGTTGATTGTCGGCACCACACTGAGAGGATTTCACTAAACTGCTTTATAATTACATCACTGCAAAATGGGAACAAATAGGAAACAAAATATGGCCAGGAGAAATATGCCTCATATCTAATTTGCAAAACAGCAGGAAACATTGTTAGAAAGACAACCATGAGAGGAGAAAAGACACGACAATATTAGACATTTACTTTTCTAAGTGGTTTCAAGTATTATTTCTTATGTGGTTAAATGTGTAATTAAGCAATAAAAATGCAGATATTTTAGATATTTTGCCACAGGTATAACTTCATAATAACTTTAAAGTCCTCCTGTGCTGAAAATCCAGCGTTTAATGTTGTTTATGTGTCTATGTGGTGTTTTTAATATGCTTTAAGACAAAGCATGTGTAAGTTCATAAGTCGACAGCATTGCTGAGTATTTTCTGCTTAAAACTGCAGTGAACCAAAGACAGTCTCAAAAACACGGTGTGAAATCGCTGGTGTTTCTGACGTCACAAACGACCTTGTAACCAATCAGATCAACGTGTGCTCGTCAACCAGTGGATCTCTGAGTGAGTGAGTGAGTGGAGGCGGGGCTCATTTGCATATCCATAGAACCACGCATACTAAATGAGGTGAGGGTGTCGAGTTACATTGAAGCTATTTTAAGACATGAATAATTTTATGAAGAGATCCAATTATTGTCTACAGGGAGACTTTAAATAATAAATGTAATATTTTAAAGCTATACAAAGCTATACTAGCAATAATATTTCAGTTATATAAAGCTTGACATATCAATCGAACCGTGGCGTTGCTCATATTCATCACTTAAGGCAAGATACTACAGGTGATTATTTAAATGTAACTTTAAATATGCAAATTAGGCATTCTATTTTTAAACATGCACTAATTTGCATACATTTCCAGAACAGAAATTTGAACACTGGATAAAGATAATTGTTTGATTTTGTCGACATATTATAGTTAAAGGTTTTTTCAGAGGGTGTTGCATTTGACATTCATCACAGCATACCGTTTCATTTTTTAAATATAATAGTCAGTTTACAGTATATATGTACATTATTCAGTATAATATTCTATTCTGAACACGTAGTAGAGAGCAGAGATTCTCTGCAGAGCCGCGTTACGCAAGAACAGCCGCTCTGCACCAGCGCAGACGCTTATCAATGAACGAGAGAGAGATATATGAATGAACGCGCTGGCGAAAGAGGGAGATGAAGAGAAGATGACAGCGATAGAGCGAAGCAATCAAACAGGAGATACTGAGCAAGTGAAAGGAGGACAGACTAGACCGCATGAAAGCATGACTTCATACTCAGAAAAGAAATGTAATGGACAGCAAATGGAGAGGTTTCAGACTTTCTCTCCACTAGACTTGATGCCAAAATCTGCAATCAAAGGTCTCATCAAATTTACCCAAGATCAAATGATCTGAGCTGCTATCCACATTAATGTTAGAGATAATTCATTTATATTTATAGAATGAGGTAATTCGGTGTAATAAGTTAAAAAAGTGATGCATATCTGATGTGTTTTGGACCGTTTATTGATGTGTAGCTACAGACTCAGAGTTTACCCTCTGGAGTTCTTCGTCATTTTTAACCGATAAATGTTACTTTTATTTTTTAGAAATTTTTACTTAATTGGAATGGAAACTCGGTAAAGGTTTTGGCACCTGTAATGTGAACACACAAAAAAATTGTGATTTGATTTAAGAAGGTTAAATGGTCTTGAAAAAATATTCACACTTGTATTTTTCGCAGTCTAAAATGAGCTCATTGGAAATTAATGGGAGACGCATTTCCTCTAGTGGAAGCGTTCGGTACTGCAGCCAAAAACATTTTTTGAGACATCAGGCTCAAATTTGGAATACAACTTGTTCAGATTTATGGCTTTGATTTTCTCACAGTTTTAGAGTAGACATGTTTTGGAAAATATATATTTTATATAATTCTTTTTAAATACAACCCACATTTCAAGTTTCAAGTTTTTTTTCACTTTAGCAATAATCTGCCAGGTGTCGTCTTTATGACAGTTTAAAATTCGAATAATGGATTATAACTACTGCATAAATATAATTTAGTAGCATAAATTACTTAAAAATACAAAATATTACATAAAAAACATTATTGATCTAAAATATAATACAATATTTTAGATGAAGAGGAAATGACACGTAAAGGAAGAGGAAATGACACGTAGATGAAGAGGAAATGACACGTAGATGAAGAGGAAATGACACGTAAAGGAAGAGGAAATGACACGCCGATGAAGAGGAAATGACACGTAAAGGAAGAGGAAATGACACGTAGATGAAGAGGAAATGACATGTAAAGGAAGAGGAAATGACACGCAGATGAAGAGGAAATGACACGCAGATGAAGAGGAAATGACACGTAAAGGAAGAGGAAATGACACGCAGATGAAGAGGAAATGACACGTAAAGGAAGAGGAAATGACACGTAGATGAAGAGGAAATGACATGTAAAGGAAGAGGAAATGACATGTAAAGGAAGAGGAAATGACACGCAGATGAAGAGGAAGTTACACGCAGATGAAGAGGAAATGACACGCAGATGAAGAGGAAGTTACACGCAGATGAAGAGGAAATGATACGCA
>CM060617.1:2067099-2224599 GCA_030578275.1 Meda fulgida | reverse complement strand
CACACACACACAGACATACACACCCACACACACATAGAGAGGGACACACACTGCTTGCCCTCTATAAACGCTTTGTGTGGTTTTCATCTTCACTCTTATCTAAAGTGAGTTGCATTCTGGGTAATCATTCCTATAGTGCTGTTGCGGTATCTGTGCTGCAGTGATTCTGATTCCGGCCAATAAAACCATTTGAAAAGATTAGAGCCTAGAGGAGCGCGCCGCCATTAGTTACTCAAGAGAGCAATTACACACTCGGGCCCTGAGAAAGCTCACATCAGCGCTGCAGGATATGACATCAGACAAGGAGGAAGTTCCGGGTCAATTTGACCCACAGAAACACTGATTAAACTAGGAGGTTTCCCCACAAGTCTCGGTTAACTATAGACCGATATAATCCTATGAGTAACACACTTCTAGCCTAAATAACCTCGAATTTGGTTACATGTCATGTTTGCCTTGTGAGATGTATGATATTAAATCATGTAAACTAAGTCAACAAGGTGTTTAGTTTCATGTCTTCACTCATTTCTTCATCTAATTGATGACTAGTCTATTATTTGGTTATGGTTTAGACTATTACATTTTCACTGACAGCCCAAATTTTGCCTTGTTTTAGCCTAGACGTCTGGGCTGTGTTTGGACGGCTATTAGACGTCTTTTAAACGCAAAATTGCTTTCTGGGTTTTCTTGAAATTGTGTAACTATACCTCGTTTAGGGTCATGAACATGCCTGCAAAGTGTTGTGGGATTTGTACGAAATTTCTATTAAATTTTCTATTAATGGGTCAATTTGACCAGCAAAATTTCATGTTTTAAAGGCAGGTGCACCAACCCAGAATAAAAATAAAAAATAAGATTTTTCTATTTCTAGATCAACTGAGGGTATTTAAATTCACAATGATGCATTTGACACTTTCAGTGGTTGAAAATATGCAGCGCTGAAGTTGTAATAAGGTCTAAATATTCATCAGTTCATGCAGTTCAAACACATAATCATGCTGTTTTTTAGCACCATGCTCTACTGTTTGAGCTTTAGTGCAAAAAAAACAACTAATAAAAAATACTGTTCATAATATTCATGGTGTGAAAAACAAATGTTAAAAAAATAGTTTTAAAATATCATGTTTGATTTTTTTTTCTAATTTTCTAGTAGTTTTTACCTGATTTTTATTTATATACATTTATTTAGTCAATTGTATTGAAAATAATTAGGGTCAATGTGACACAGATAGGGATGCACCGATATGCAAATGTTGGCATATAAAGAACAATATAACCGATAATTATAACAATTACTGATAATTCTTTATATTTGAAAGCCGATAACCAATATATTGCCCGATAAATCTTAATCCAAGTTTTTATATAATTTTTAAGAGCCTGATTACAAAAACAAAAGTCACACCATTAAAATCCATGTCCCAAGCACACAATTATAATGATATTCTCATTATAATTTTATATAGCCAATGTACACTTAACTAGCCTATTTTTTCCTTTTCCTGTGATTTCAATCATATTTCAAGCAATTCAAAACCATCATGTTGAACAGTGCGTATCTGAAGTGTCTCAGCTGATGGAAACAATCCATTATCTATCGGATTTAATATATCGGACACATTTGTTTTTATCGGGCCGATACCGATAACATTAAATATGAACATATATCGGGCCGATGCCGATAACATAAAAAAGTTTACATATATCGGGCCGATACGATAACATTAAAAATGAACATATATCGGGCCGATACCGATAACATTAAAAATTAACATATATCGGGCCGATCCGTTAACATTAAAAAATGAACATATATCGGGCCGATACCGATAACATTAAAAATGAACATATATCGGGCCGATACCGTTAACATTAAAAAATGAGCATATATCGTGCCGATACCGATAACATTAAAAATGAACAAATATCGGGCTGATACCGATAACATTAAAAATGAACACATATCGGGCCAATACCGATAACATTAAAAATGAACATATATCGGGCCGATACCGATAACATTAAAAATGAACATATATCGGGCCAATACCGATAACATTAAAAATTAACATATATCGGGCCGATGCCGATAACATTAAAAATGAACACATATCGGGCCGATACCGATAACATTAAAAATGAACATATATCGGGCTGATACCGATAACATTAAAAATGAACACATATCGGGCCGATACCGATATGGTGGCCGATATATCGTGCATCTCTAGACACAGAACATAACGATCGTACCCAGAAGCTTAACGTAATGCAAGAGTTAGGAGACTATTCAATTTGTTCAACGCTCAATGGAAGGAAAACACACACAACGAAACTTCAGAGCATGTGGAAAAAAGAAGGAAAGTCAACAGGGAATAGTTGAAATATTCCAAACCTGTGTGACTTCCTTTCTTCTGAAAAACACAAAAGGAGATTTTTCAAACAATAAAAGCATACAGTGGCCAGAGGCTGTCAAGCACAAAATAGCACTACAAAAGTCCATAAGACTGATATAAAATATTAAGGAAGCCATACAATAGTAAGGAGTAAGGATTGCACCAATATTTAAGCCTTGGGACACAAGGATCATCATCCAAACACAATAAATGCTGGTCTTTCCAGCAGGAAAAGTAAAAACTTCAACTTGAACTTAATTCTGTTTTCATCAGCAAATTCCTTTTATCAGACTCGTTCGATGTTTGTTTCTTGGGTTCTGAGTCATCGTGTCTCTTTTCGTGGTTTTCCTCCGCAGGGCTTCCAGTGTCTCTGATGAATCCGGATGCTTCTTTCTGTCCTATTAGATCATCTGCAGATTATGTCATTTATCAGACTCTCCTCCACATTTCTTTTCATTTCATCACTCAGAAAAAAACAAGAGTTTCACAGTTAAAAATACACTCATTCATTCATATGCTTTACTCCAAGAAAGAGTGCTTAAGTGGAATATCATTTGTAAATGTGAGAGTGAGTCGATGGATGGATGGGTGGATGGATGGACCGACCGACAGACAGACAGACAGACAGACAGACAGACAGACAGACAGACAGATAGATAGATAGATAGATAGATAGATAGACAGATATATAGATAGAAAGATAGACAGACAGACCGACAGACAGATAGATAGACCGACAGACAGATAGATAGATAGATAGACAGACAGACAGACAGACAGACAGACAGACAGACAGACAGACAGATAGATAGATAGATAGATAGATAGATAGATAGATAGATAGATAGATAGACAGACAGATTGACATAGAGACAGATTGATGGATGGATGTATGGAGGGATGGATGGATAGATGAATGATGGATAAATGGATGGATGATGGATGGATGGATGATGGATGGATGGATGATGGATGGATGATGAATGGATGATGAATGGATAAATGGATGGATGGATGGATAAATGGATGGATGATGGATGGATGGATGATGAATGGATAAATGGATGGATAGATGGATGGATGGATGGATGATGAATGGATAGATGGATGGATGATGAATGGATAGATGGATGGATGATGAATGGATAGATGGATGGATGATGAATGGATAGATGGATGATGGATGGATAAATGGATGGATAGATGGATGGATGGATGATGGATGGATGATGGATGGATAAATGAATGGATAAATGGATGGATGATGGATGATGAATGGATAAATGGATGGACGATGGATGGATGATGAATGGATATATGGATGGATGGATGATGGATGATAGATGGATGGATGAATGGATGATGAATGGATAAATGGATGGATGGATGGATTGGTGGATGATGGATTGATGGATGGATTTATGGATGGATTGATGGATGGATGGATGATGGATGATGGATGGATGATGAATGGATACATGGATGGATGATGGATGAATGGATAAATGGATGGATGGATGGATGATGGATGATGAATGGATAAATGGATGATGGATGATGAATGGATAAATGGATGGATAGATGGATGGATGATGAATGGATAAATGGATGGATAGATGGATGGATGATGGATGGATGGATGGATAGATGGATGGATGATGAATGGATAAATGGATGATGGATGATGAATGGATAAATGGATGGATAGATGGATGGATAAAAAGACTGAAGAACTGCTGAAGAACTGCTGAAGAACTGCTGAAGAACTGCTGAAGAACTGCTGAAGAACTGCTGAAGAACTGCTGAAGAACTGGGACAAACTGAAAGCAATCTTTGCCATGCATCTCCACCTCAGAGTTATAGAGCGGTGCAGATCCATCATGTGGTGTTTCAGTGAGTGCAGTTAAAACAGACCGCTGTAATATATCAGTACAGAGGCCAGATCAATGAAGAGGACGCTGGATCCCTGAACCCAGGAAACTAGTGCTTAATAATAGCTCAAAATCATAAATCACTGCCAATATAAATAATTCAGAGTTGGATCTGTTGCCCACAAACAACACATCGTAATCAATGAGGCCCCATTTATTCGCCACAGTCTAGAGGAAAACAACCAGCTGACGGTGGAAAAGGAAATTAAGCAAAGAAGTTAAAAACAATTCACAGATGCAGCGCTGCTGTTTGATGAACACATCTAGTGTATAAGTGTGTGTGTGTGTGTGTGTGTGTGCATTTTACAACACAAGAACGCTTTACAATGTTCTCAAATAATGAGGTTTGGCTGAACACATTGAAAAATAATGTGTGTGAAATCAAAACACTCACTCTAAAATCTAATGGCCTCTTGAATGGGTTTGATACTCATGGCCAGAGGAAAATGTTATTGTTTCTCCTTTATAACTGAGTCTGAGAACTCCATTACCTCTCCAGAGTTGCTTCCGTTAAATCAACATTGATTCAGAAGCTTCTCCTAAAACACAAACGAGTCACAAATGTCATAAAGTAAGAGTTCAGAGCCGTAAAATCAATATGGACAGCAGCACAAATAATGAAGGATTTGATGAGAAACGTTTGAGTTCATATTGAGATTTATGACTTTCTCATTACTAGTGCAAAGTGCAAACTCGTTTATGTGTGTGTTTTTAGTAATTGTTGGTTTGGTGTGTTTGAGTGCTACTACAAATGATGGCCGTGAATAAAGTATAATATTCAGAAGTAAACAGTGTAGCAGACAGTGTTTATGTCAGAATGTTTATTTTGAAACCACAACCTTCTAAACATCTTCAATGTGTTCTTCTTTTACCGATATATTTACCGATATCTTTTGCATTTCTAATCCAAACAACGTCAAACTTGGCACTGCATTTACTCGTGCCCGTAGCAAGACACCCGTCAAGTTTGAAATCCATCGGACTAACGGTTCGAGAGATATGCGAATAACAGGCACACACACACGCACACGTTCCTGTAATTTATAGATTGTAAGCTTTAGTGTTCTTCTTACTATTATTATTCCGCTCTGGAAGTCTATGGCAGCCCATAGAACCGCTTGTGGGAAAGTTGTGAAAATTGGCACACTGATAGAGGATAGTCTGAATTGTCACCATAGCAAATTTGGAGTCTCTATCTCAATCGCACCAGCGCCACCAACTGTCCAAACTGGAAACATAAGGGCTAGAAACAAAACAAAATTCCCCTCTGATTCCATTCCAATTCAATTTAATTTTTCCATTTTTAATTTTCCGAAAAAATCTTCTCTTTCAAACTGCTCCTAGAATTTTCACGAAAATTTTACTCAGATCATGCTGACAAAAAGATATAGAATTCATCTGGATTCATCGAACCGTTCTCGAATAACGCGTGAATGAATTTGACGAAGAGCACGCCAAAATGAACGTGAGGCATTATCTCTGCATCGCTTTAGTGTACATGACCAAACTTGGTGTGTGTTATGACAACCATGACCTGAGGATACCTATACAGTTCTGGCACAGTGCCACCTAGTGGTCAGGAGATATGAACAAGGGCTCTTTTTGCATCTACCCTCTGAATGGTTTTCCCATATCAGCCATCATGGGTGAATTTAGTCACTTAGTCATTTAGTTAATTATATATTTTACGAGCGCATTGGTGTATCATTACAAAACTTGGAATGTGTCTTTGGCACCATGCCCTAAAGGTACTCAAAAAGTTTTGAGACAGTGCCACCTTGTGGTCGAAAGTTATGACATTTTCAAAAATGCTAATAGCTTTTGATTATTTTTGCTTATTGTAATAACTTTGATGTAATAATATTGTAAAAACTGGTCTTAATAGTTTCTTTGGTCATGCTGAGAATAAAGATACCAATTTTGCCATAGTTGGTCAAACTTCCTGTCAGACAATGCCGGCCAAAATGTATTTATTTCAAGTCGATAAACAAAACAGTTTTCATATACTGCATTACAAGTTTGATGGCATGATGGCAAAACGACTCTGACTGATTCT
The DNA here is from genome assembly GCA_030578275.1 of Meda fulgida. Classification (NCBI taxonomy): domain Eukaryota; kingdom Metazoa; phylum Chordata; class Actinopteri; order Cypriniformes; family Leuciscidae; genus Meda; species Meda fulgida. Next base: position 2,218,216 of record CM060617.1, on the reverse strand, counting down.
CTGCAATGCTTTGGCATATTGACACCAAACCTTGCATTGTCAACTTACTCTGACCACATTACATCAGTTTGATCAAAGCGCCACCTATTGGTTAAAAGTGATAAACCATTAAATCAATTTACTAGTGATTGTATTCATGATTTTTCAGCCATTTTGCCTGAAATCATATTAATTTTTCTTTGTTGCAGTTGCTCTGATGCTTCCAGCCATGATTTATCATGCCTTCTTTGTGTTTGACCCCTTAATTGCTGCTTGAGGATATCTTTTGTTTCTGTTTTAATCATAATGGCCAAGTATTTTAAAAAGCATTTGGACATGATTTATTTACAATAAAACTCCACATAAACATCAAAACACATTACAAACTGTAAAGATTTTTTTTTCATACAATAAGCTTAAAATAAATAAGGACTGCCACACAAAATAATTTAAGAATATGATAAGAAATGTTTGAGTTCATATTGAGATTTTGACTTTTGAATGCAGATGTTGAGATCTTGGCTAATCTGAACACAGTTTGAGATATTATTGAGTCTTCTGAAACAAATGTGAGATTACAGGGTCGATCATTTTTTAGAAAAATTTGCTCTCCATCTCATTGCAATCTAGTAGAAACAACTGAGAAAATAAAGATTTTTATTTCATTATGGCCAAGTATCTTTAAAAATGAGCATTTGGACATTATTTGTGAGCAATAAAACTCCTGATACACACGGACACACATTACTAACTGTGAAGACTTTGCTTTTTCCTGAGATGTTTGGCTGAAAACAGGAGGTGGGATGTTATCCACCCATGCCGGCTGCTAAAGCGTTTTCAATATTACATAAGTGTGAAACACTCCTACATTAAGCATCCGTAGAGAGATGCCAACACCACCTGACATCATACGAGTTATATCACACAACAGCAGAAAAAGTTGAGGTATTATGTAATGCATTAATTTAAGACGTGTTCAGAATTCATTACACAAACTGTTAAAGGCTTTATACGCAAATCTGACAATACCCTTTCTGCTATCTTAAGTAAGAGCTTGATTCAGTCATGCTCCACACTCTCTCCTGTAATGAACATTGATCCAGCACCTCTGTCATGACCAACAGCACATCAAGAATACGAGTTTCATTCATCTCACAGAGCAATAAACCCATGACCCTTCTCGCTGTGCCTTTACTCAGGGACTACTCTAAATCAAAGCTCCTGGTTCATGCAGGGAACGAGAGAGTGGATTGAGACACAATTCCCAGACGAGGAAATATATTCCTATTTCCATTAGTGTAATGCAAAACATATCATCTCAATATCATAATACAAAAAGAATACTAATGTATAATATAATATATTTATATTAAGTTTCTTTGATTTTGGGATAACATATGATCCAGTATATATATACACTCCTATTCCCTCAAGTGTAATGCAAAACATCTCATCTCAATATCATAATGCAAAAAGAATACTAATGTATACTATAATATATATTAAGTTTCTTTGATTTTAAGGATAATATGATCCAGGCATGATCTTGGCAGATGCTCACAAGGATGACCAGCACTACTGGAGCGAGAGCAGATAGTACAGTGTGTGTTATATAGGCTACTGGTGCGGCACAGAATAAGAACGAGCCGTCCACACGTGTCATTGCATCGGAGCTAAATCAGCCTTGCTGGAATCAATTTTTTACGTTTTTTACAGTGCATTTGACGCATAAGAGTCTCTATGACTATTACGCAGTACAGAACACGTATTGCTTTCAGAGCATGTACACACAACTATAAAGGTCATAACTGACCTGTCAATCAATCTGCATTTATTATCTACATAGCTAACGTGGGTGAAGCTGAAGAAACGTGACGCGCTGAAAGATTCCACCGGTTAGAGCGTGACCAGAATGATCTTCACCAGAAATGTCATTTCATCAAGCTCACACACCCACACACACGCTCAGGATTCCCTCACGAGCTCGTTTCACATGCCGCTCTAGAGATTTCCCAGAGCACTGAGCAATATGAGCAAACTAACACATTTCAACATATCATATCCTTAAAATACTGCAACGCTTTAATATAGTCTGCATTAATTCTAATATTCACTGGTTGATTAACAGGTGAATGAATTTTAAGAGGGGAAAAACTATAAACATTAAAAAGAAGCCAAACACAAATGAAAAACTGCATGGCAAACATTAGTAAGACAAAGCTTTTTTATATGTGTACCATGGTAAAACACCTGGCAACATTCCCTTATAAAACACTCCCTTTTTGGACATGCACCATAATAGTACCATGGTATTCATGATATTTAAAGATATGGTGCATGTCCCAAAAATGTGGTACAAAACACAGTGACGGCATACCACATTTTTTGGACATGCACCATATCTTTGCATGGTAATTCAAGGGTTAGTACATTGATACCATTGTACTATTATGGTGCATGTCCAAAAAATGTGTTATGCCATCACTATGCTTTGTACACCACTGTGCCACATTTTTTGGACATTCATGCACTATCCTTTGGATTAAAAACCATGATATTGTCCAATGGTACTACAACAGTACTTTTTCATGAAGGATACCATGTATTTACACGTACTAAGCAATCAAAATGCCATGGTACTTATTTGTTTAAAGCAAAAAGTACTATGCAAATACCATGCCATCCTGTGAAGAAGTACCACGAATATGCTGATAATGAATTAATCTTCTGATACTGTAATTTGGTACTTTTTGTAAGGCACTCATTATGATGATATGATTAATTTGGCAGAGAACATTCTGTCCCAACAAAGGGCAAATATAAGCCTCCACTCACCCCCGACGCACAGCAGAGACATCGCGCCGCGTCGCGTCGACCTCCGCCGGAACGGGACAGTCCGTTTACCGTGCTGTGATTTGATTCAGCCGCTTTCCCTCAACATTCAGCCATGACTACAGCTTTTTCTAAAACAATCGCATAAATAAACAGACTAACTAACAGAAAATGTTGATGTGAAGCACTTTTCCTCTCAGTTTATCGGGCGTTTAGCGCACTGCCATCTTGCTTCAGCACCAGCGCCGCGCGGACAGCTCGCGCGCACCAGCGTGACGTCACGCGGACGAGAAGCAGACCGAGCATCATCATCACGGCACAATATAAAAATAAATAAATAAAAGAAAATACGTGGGACTCCCACACAATCCGCATGCGGAGCTGCCCCTACGTGCTGAAAATACATAACAGAAATCGTAGAACAGAAGCATTCAAGTTTCATAATCATGCAATAAATATCGTGATGGAATCCGGCTGAATCTGTCAGATATATGGGAGGCGTCTACATTATTTAAAAGGATAATTTACACTAATAAATAAAAAATACCAGGCAGGATTTCTCTGTCTTTTTGGATGCTAAACGGATAAATGTAAAATGCAGGATATGTGTTCATTCATGTTGCATTTCCAATGTCTCAAAAAACATAGGTTTATTTTACGCAGATAACACTGCAGCTATGGCAAGCCGTGTTGGCATATAAAACTACGTTCGTTTTGACTTTCTTTCTTTCTTTCTTTCTTTCCGAGTATGCCAGATGGAATAGCATCCATAACTGTGGCAAACTCTTTGGGAATTACCAGTATATTATATTCTGAAAGAAATTCTGCATACCTAAAAAGCAGACCTTCGTTATTAAAGATGCTGTCTAACATGAAATATAACTGAACCAGTGATTATAGAACAAAGAATTATTCTTAAATAAAATATTCCTGTTGTTCAATATTGTAACAGTCACCAGCTGGAGTGCCCTTGAGAGACACCAGAGGATCATGTTTCACTCACAAACTACATTTCCCATAACTCACTGCCCGGACTCATCAGCACTCATCTCATTCACCTGTTTCTCATTCTCTTGTTTAGTTCACACCATAAATACCTGGTGTTCACATTCACTTATTGCGAAGTCTTGTTGTACTGTGTGTCCGCATTTCTGAGTGTTTTCCCGTGTTTGTTTTTCTGTTTTTGACTTTGGATTGTTCTTGGACTCTGATTGCTGCCTGCCCTGACCTCTGCCGGTTTTTTGGATTCGCTGTGTATTCTCCATTGTCCTGTCTGCTGATTCTTGACCCTGCCTATACGACTATTCTTGAATAAAGCTGTATTTAGATCTTCATGTCTCGGAGCAGTTCGTAACACAACACCGATGAGGAGAAAAGTTATGCTTGTAAATGAGAGTCCATGCCAAAATAACTTGTTGGTGAAAGTTAAATAGATATAAGGAGTTAATAAATATCAATTACACATTAGAGCAAACCTTTGCGCCATCAATTTGCGAGAAGGCAAACTGAGGGAAAATATTCCAAGGAGTTGGGATTTTTAAGGAATCGATTAAGCCAATTTATTTTAATTTTGTTATTTAGTGAACTTAAAGGAACAGTATGTAAGAAATGCATTTCAATTAATCATAAAATGGCCCAGATTTGTCACTAGACATTAAGAAATCATGTTCATTTCAAATACTTATATCACTGACAACAGTAGTCCAGCCAGGATATTGTCATTTAAAAAGTGAAGTTGCAGCCCTCAACTGATGTTGTGTTTTGGTCTGATGCACCACCCTCCACCTATCTGCCAATCACAAAGCCAGTATTGTTGCCAGCTCTGCTCTAGTAAGCACAGCTGCAGCTACAAATGTGGTGGATAAAATGTCAAACGTTACGAATCCAAAAAAAACTTGTTATAATTTCCGAAATACTTCATGACAAGGTCCAAAATAAAACAAGGATTTGCATAGGAGATGCCTTTGAAAGATGGAGACGGCTGAAACGGAGGAGAATTTGAAGACAGACGCCAAAGTTGCTAATTTTCTCCTGGACAGGTAACGTTAAGATTCCACGGTCAAATAACTTTATCTAACGTCCATAACACCAATGAAAAGCACATTGTATATCATGATGTGAATAATTTGTCCCACTTGAAACATTTTGTAGCCTACTTGTTTATCATGCAAGATCTACAGCCAAAAATAGTAGAATGACATATCACATATTTTAGCGTTATGAACGTATACTGCAGGGTAAGTTAAAAAATACAGCTACTTGCTTTCACTTATAGCGTCAGCTAAATGAATAACTTAGCTGTATCTTTGATATCGGTTAGCCTACACACAGTGACAGAGGCTTGTGCTTGTGTTAATGACAGATACCTACCGTTACAAGTTAGACTAACAGCTACTGTTCTAACAATGACCTGTCACATACATCTTTACAATTATATTTACATTTTTGCGATATATAATTACTTAGCAAAACATCTCTCATGAAGCATAAACATAATTAACAGAAAAAAAAACGTACTGTGTAGGACTCGTCACTTGCCATTGGAAGCTCCTTGTAGCAGCCTACGTTCCTACAGTAATTTGAAAGTGATTGCAGTACCAGTTTTGGCCACAATCCTACATACGGTTCCTTTAAATCAATTAAGTTTGAGCCACCCTTTTTGTTGAGAATTTAGTATCACTGACTTTAAAAAAAAAAGGGATTTTTTTCCCATAAAAATGTCATTAAGATTCATTGATAATTTTACAACTTAAGGCTGAAACGGCTTGCCATATGCTGCAGCTTTTCCATGAGTCCCAAGCGTTTTAATCTGACATGGTGTTAAATAGCCTTTGTATTTTGTAATTTGCACAAATGCATGGACACAATAGCGGCAATCAGCAGGTAAACAAGATCCAGGATACAGACAACAGAGATCTTTTTTCCATTTTTGCATCAATGTTTATGCAGAATTACACACACGCAAGAGGAGTTAAGACGTACGAAGATACGTTCAAAATGTCATCAAATTCTTTAATTATACTAAAAATGGAAGATTGGGGTTTATGAAACTACATGGAATAGCGTATACAATGAAGTTAAAGTGGACCACTTTTTGTTAAACGTGTAATTTAGATACCTAGATGTTTTTATCTTTTCTTTTCTTTATTATTTCTGTTAACTTTAAGGTCCAGCAATAATATTTCAATTTGAACTGTTGATATAATGTGTTATTTGCATGAGATACACCAATAAACTCTTTGAGATCATGCACTCAAGACAAAATTATTTTCAGGTAAAGTGGGCCATCCCTGATTCAGCAAAAACTCTCCTCTATCTTCATTAAAAACACATGATTTATTACCACATATTATCAAACAAACATATTCCACAATATATTTAACAAACCCAAGAGCATATCAAGGCTATGATGTGTAAAATTCATCAGTTTACAATGCATGTGTAAAATTTAAAACAACTGATAGAACATGCCGTGTTGACATTAAATTGGATCATTCAGAAATCAGAATATGGATGAAAATTAACTACAGCATGTAAAAAATGGGACTACAGCACATGCAACAATAAATAGGCTAACATAAATTCCATAAGAGGAACATTAAAAACTTTTTCAGTTTTCTCTAAACACTTTAAATTAACTTAAATTGTGTCCATGTTTTAAAGCATTATATTCTGCATCTAAATTTTGCTCCTCTCATATTTTCCATATAAACTCTCTCCACAGATTGAACGTAATGCCTAGTCTTATTTTCATATATATATATTCATATTTCATATATATATATATATTCATATTTCATATATATATATATATATTCATATTTCATATATATATATATACAATTTTATATACAGCATGTACTCTACAGTGTGCTCTTAAAGAGATAGTTCACCCTAAAATTAAAATTGTGTCATCATTTACTTACACTCGTGTTGTTTAAAACCTGTATGAGTTTCTTTATTCTGTTGAACACAAAAGCTGATATATAGAATAACTTTTTTGTTGCTAGTCCCCACTGACTTCCATAGTATGAATAAAAATACTATATGAGGCAATGGGGACCAGAAACCGTTTGGTTACCAATATTCTTCAAAATATATAGGAAAGTTTATTTATATAGCCCATTTCATACACTATGGTAATTCAAAGTGCTTTACACAGAAAGGAATTAAAATAATACAAATAAAATAAAAATGAAAGCAAGGAGAATTAAAACGGTTATAAAAGGAATTAAAAGAGATATATAGATGATACAATTATTAAAAGAGTACAAAGATGATACATAGATACACTTCTCATCTGGCAAAACACCGGTGTATCATATTTTTTCACAGCTTCCAGTTCTACTCTGAGATTTGTTCTTTCGGCAAGAAAAATATATTATTCTGGGAACAAAAAACTCACAACAACTTGAGGGTGAGAAAATTATGACATACCGATAATTTCCATTTTTGCGTGAACTATCCCTTTAAGACCGGATGTTGTGCGCCTGTAATGACAGGATTACTGACATTGCGCGTGCTTTGTTTACTCATTCAGCGAGTACGCGCCTCAGTCCAAGATGGCTACTGGAGACAATAGCGGTCGGGTTCCGTGTTTAAATTTCTCCGGACACGGCCCTTTGGGTAACAGCCAACCGAGTAACAGTCCTTACGCCTTGGCCTCGAGTCAAGGAGGATCCGTCGGAGGCGGTGGAGGCTCTCTTGGTGTAACGAGACGTTCAAACCCGCAAACCGGGCCCGCGGGAATCGAAAGCCCCGGTGTCGCGTCTGGACCTCCGCCGAATCTGATGAACTCTCTCCCGGCTGCCGCTGCGGTAATGGGCCCGCTGGCTCCGCCCGCCTCGAATATGACCGGAAGCCCGTCTAACGCAGTGATGACACCGGCCACACACCCGTCTCTTTCCGCAGCTGCCGTGCTCGTGTACCGGGAGCCCGTTTATAACTGGCAGGCGACGAAAAGCACCGTTAAAGAGAGATTTGCGTTCTTGTTCAATAATGAAGTGCTGAGTGATGTTCACTTTCTAGTGGGTAAAGGAATGGGAGTCCAGCGGATACCTGCACACAGGTGATTAACTAAATGCACTGATGATATTATTATTCCATCAAACTATTAAAATGAAAGTTCTGTCATCATTTACTAACTCACACACACACACACACACACACACACACACACACACACACACACACACACACACACACACACACACACACACACACAATTATATTTATTGTACAGGTCTAGTCATTTTATCTTAGAATAATGCATTGCAAAACGAATCATACAAATAATATAATTAGCTTTATTACTTCAATGTATTATTTTAGTTGTATTACTTTTAATAACATTGACATTATTTTTACTACAAACACATTTCAGTTTGCTCTGATTACCGTAACACGTCCATATTGTTTTTACTCCTGAGTTTGCGTGTGATTTTCATTCAAATATTTTTTTAATTGAAACCAGAATAAATTAAAGGCAAAGCTAATGGCAAATACTACCTGTAAACATATTTTGATTTACCTGGTTATGTGCATATCTGTCATAAAGTAATTGTATTTATTAAATATATGTACAGTATTATTCATGTTTTAATTATAATATGCCTATTCCAGGTTTGTTCTGGCAGCTGGCAGTGCAGTATTTGATGCCATGTTTAATGGAGGCATGGCCACCACGTCCACCGAGATCGAGCTTCCTGATGTAGAAGCTGCTGCGTTCCTCTCATTGCTCAAGTATGATCAGGTTTCTTATTATGCATGTATATGGACACTGTTGTTCAAAAGTTTGGGATCAGTTCGATTTTTAAAATCCTCTTCTGCTCACCAAGACGGCATTTATTGTATAAAAAATGCCACAAAAAAACAGGAATATTGTGAAATATTATTACAATTTAAAATAATTATTTTCTATTTTAATATATTTTCAAATGTAATTTATTTCTGTGATCAAAGCTGAGTTTTCAGCATCATTACTCCAGTCTTCAGTGTCACATGATCCTTCAGAAATGCTCAAGAAACGTGTATTATTATTATCAATGTTGAAAACATCTATGTAAAAAAAAAATGGATTCTTTGATAAATAGATTAGAAAGTTCAAAAGAACAGCATTTATCTGAAATATAAAGCTTTTGTAACATTATACACTACCGTTCAAATGTTTGGGGTCAGTAAGATTATTTTTGTAATTTTTGGGGGCGTAAAAGAAACCAATAGTTTTAATCTGCAATGATGCATTAAAATTGATATAAAGTGACAGTAAAGACATTTATAATGTTACAAAAGATTCTATTTCAAATAAATGTTTTTTGTAAACTTTCTATTCATCAAAAAATCCTGAATTTTAATTTTTTTCAACATTATAATAATGAATGTTTTTTGATCATCATATTCTCCTGATTTCTGAAGGATCATGTGACACTGAAGACTGGAGTAATGATGCTGAAAATTCAGCTTTGATCACAGGAATAAATTACATTGTAAAATCTATTAAAATAGAAAAAAGTAATTTTAAATTGTAATAATATTTCACAATATTACTGTACTTTTAGTATTTAGGATTAAATAGATGCAGCCTTGGTGAGCATAAGAGACTTCTTTTAGAAACATAAAAAATCGTACGGATCCCAAGCTTTTAAATGCAGTGTATTTTCCAGAGAGATGTAGACGTTGACCTTCTCTCCAGGTTCCTGTACTCTGATGAAGTCCAGATCGGCCCGGAGACGGTGATGACGACTCTCTACACCGCGAAGAAATACGCCGTCCCGGCCCTGGAGGCTCACTGTGTGGAGTTCCTCAAGAAGAACCTGCGGGCGGACAACGCGTTCATGCTGCTTACACAGGTGTGTGTGCAGGGTCTGAAACAGAGATGCACCATTTGATTGGCTGGTGACCGGAATTGGACGATTTTCATGTGATCGGTCAGTCTGACATATGCCGATTTTATGCCGGTCACATTGCACTGGGGCGCCGCATGATTAACATCGCCCAACATCAGCATCACACGTGCACACAGAACGCACATGTAGGAAACCTCGTGAATTACGGCCGTTTCACACCGCAAGCATGAGCGGCGTGTATTTTTTTCAGCGTGCGTGTTAATCAAGCGGAAACTTCCCCGTCTCTCTCTTGAAACCGACACGGAGTGAATTAAACTGCAATTCAACGACTGGCCGCTTGAGGCTGGCAGCAAAAGTGAGTCTTATCTGTATCTCCCGCATGTTAAAATGACCAACTTTACAGCAGAAAAACATGTTTACAGCCTGTTCTCTAAAGTTGTTTTGGTCTATAGCTAATTTTGCCCTTCAGGGGCATTCAGCGACTGTGAGGGGGTCAATTTTTTTATAACTCATCCGTTTAAATGATATTAAGCCTTACAGAAACTCTACGGGTGATGTCACGGGCACTACGCCCACTCTTTTCTACAGTCTATGGTGTTAATCAATGAGTGCATTCACACCGCGAGCAGGAGCGTCGCGTGAGCAGCAGGGAAGCGGGTTCGGCGCCGGGTCTATTTTTGCTGCACTGCTCGTGCTCAATTAAAGTGAAAGCACACTTTTGATGGACAAAATGAATATGATTTCACACAAAAAGTGCCCAAAATGCACAGACAAGAACTGGAGTAGGCTATGTCGGAAAAGAAAATTAAGAATCTTTATAGAAAATATTTATAGAAACGTAACCCACTTGTTTTATTATTCAGTTTGGGTAAAAGTATATGGTGTTTTATTAAAAAATAAATATTTATGTTATGGAAAATAAAAAAGTGGTTAGAAAAAATTAAATCGGTATCGAGAAGTCAAACTCAATGGAAAAACCGGAAATCGGAATAGGCCTAGAAAATTGTAATCGGTGCATCTCTAGTTTGAAATGAACTTTTTCACTCACCGGCCAATTTGGCTACTAAGTTATCCGGCCATTCAGAACCTCTACTAGCCAAAAGAAGAAGAAAAAGAAGTAATAAACCAGATTAACTATGTCACAGTTATATATTTATTTATTGTAAAATTTGGATTTCATGCATTCATTTCTTATTAAACTAAATCCTGTCATCCAGCATCTCTTCCTCTTTCATCTATTTCATCTTTTCACTAAAAAATGTATTTTAGGTGGACAGATCAATACAGTCCACAGAACATCAAACTCCACACAGAACAAACCTGTGGTCTCAGGATAAGTCAGGGTCTGCTAAAAATGTAGGATGTTAGCATTTTTCTGTTCACCAGATGCTTATTAATCTTCGCTGTTGCTTCAGTGCAAATGAATCGCGCGCCGGTATGTGTCGTGTAGTGACGTGTGTGTTCAAGTACGCCAGATATGAGCAGATTCTGCACAATACGCTGGATTTAATATATCGTGACGACTCACGAGTATTTGTGCTAAATCTGCGCAGATTTGTCTCACACGAACTTCCAGCAAAGCGAGTAAATATAATAAGTAACTCACCAAATTGGCAGCGTATGTTGATTTTTACACTCATTTGGCAGGTGTTCATTTCAAACCGCGCGTGTGTGTGTGTGTGTGCGCGTGTGTGTGAGATGTTTCCACTCCCAGCTCCTGTGCTTCTGATAGGCTGATTGTGTTGTTTGTGTCCAGGCGAGACTCTTCGACGAGCCTCAGCTGGCCAGTCTGTGCCTGGAGAACATCGACAAGAACACAGGAGACGCTCTGGCTGCGGAAGGATTCACAGATATTGATCTCGGTACTGTATCATGGATTCAAGCCCACAGTACACCACATTACAGGCCTGCTGCTCAGGCAAACCACGGAGAAAAATGATTCTCCGACGCATTCGGAAAGTTTCAGAATCGATTGTGAGTTTAGTTTTTAACCGCAGATGCACGATGCCGTTATTATATACACACACTAACACAAACCCCCCAAACATCCATAAAATAGTCTTCCATAAAGATAAAAAATTGAGAAATTGAAGCAAATTACAAAGGCATAAGACAGTGTTTCCCAACCACTGTGTGGAAAATTATCAAACGGCAAAAAATGAAATAATTTAATTAAGAATATAGGTCACTTTCAGGCAGAAACCGTGTATCTATATTTTGTCATTTTTTTTATTTGTTTTAAAAAATCAATGCTATTGGTCATCCTTTACCTCTGTATGTGGGTTTTACAAATATTCAACCAATGAAAAGCATTTAAAAGAGCCTGTGACTAAACCTCGTGACTCCATTGGCTCCTTAAACTGTCAGTCAAACCGCATAACTCCACCAATATGAAGTATTGTAATAATTAATAAGAAAAAAAAAGTAGATCAAGAATCTTTATGGATTGGAATCAGATCGTGACTCCCAGAATCGAAACATTCCCACCGCTAATCAATATATCTCATTATCATGCCAATAACTTAAGTCATTTTATGTATTTATTTGACTTCATCTTATTGTTTTCTTTAGTTGCATTGCTTCTAATTATTTTTTTGTTCTTAAATTTGTTAGTGTTGACTTAAAAAAAATTCAAGCAATGTTTTCTTTTACTTTACTGATAAATAAAGGTCCGCACCATTATTTTAAAATTATATACTCTACTGCCTAAAATTTCAATATGATTTTTTCCCCCTGCTTTTATTCAGCAAGGATGCATTAAATGATCAAACATGATGATAATTATAATGTTACATAATTTCAAAATTCTGTTCTTTTGAACTCTATGCATCAAAAAAATCCTGAATATATATTTACATGGTTTCCACAAAAATATGAAGCAGCACGACTGTTTTCAACTGATAATAACGAGAGCAGCAAATCAGCATATTGGAATGATTTCTGAAGGATCATGTGACCCATAGAAAACAGCCATTTTGAATTATAATAATATTTAACTTTTCTAACTGTATTTTTTTTTACGGTATTAATGTTAACACTTTACAAAAAGGTTAGTTAGTTAACATGAATGTATTGACTAACATAAACTAACAATGAGCTATACATTTGTTACAGTATTTATTAATGTCTAATTTGTTAATGTCAGTTAATAAAAATACAGCTGTTCATGTTAGTTCACAGTGCATTCACAGTAACTAATGTTAACAAATACAACCTTTGATTTTAATAACGTATTAGCAAATGTTGAAATTAATATGAACTAAGATGTAGTAGAAGTAATGCTGTAGAAGTATTGTTCATTCTCAGTTCATGCTAACTAAAGAACCTTATTGTAAAGTGTTATCGCATTAATGTACATGTTAAATGGAGTTTGTTCTGTAGCACATCAGTTTTACTGTGGTATTGGAATCGGTATCAACAACGGAAATACAACTTTAGTCAGCATCCTCACAGATGTCGATCTCTCCCTCTCTCTCTCTCTCTCCCTATCTCTGCCCTCTCTCTCTCTCTCCCTCCCTATCTCTGCCCTCTCTCTCTCCCTATCTCTGCCCTCTCTCTCTCCCTATCTCTGCCCTCTCTCTCTCCCTATCTCTGCCCTCTCTCTCTCTCTCTCTCCCTATCTCTGCCCTCTCTCTCTCTCTCCCTCCCTATCTCTGCCCTCTCTCTCTCTCTCCCTCCCTATCTCTGCCCTCTCTCTCTCTCTCTCTCCCTATCTCTGCCCTCTCTCTCTCTCTCTCTCCCTATCTCTGCCCTCTCTCTCTCCCTCCCTATCTCTGCCCTCTCTCTCTCCCTATCTCTGCCCTCTCTCTCTCCCTATCTCTGCCCTCTCTCTCTCCCTATCTCTGCCCTCTCTCTCTCTCTCTCTCTCCCTATCTCTGCCCTCTCTCTCTCCCTATCTCTGCCCTCTCTCTCTCCCTATCTCTGCCCTCTCTCTCTCTCTCCCTCCCTATCTCTGCCCTCTCTCTCTCCCTATCTCTGCCCTCTCTCTCTCCCTATCTCTGCCCTCTCTCTCTCCCTATCTCTGCCCTCTCTCTCTCTCTCTCTCCCTATCTCTGCCCTCTCTCTCTCTCTCCCTCCCTATCTCTGCCCTCTCTCTCTCCCTATCTCTGCCCTCTCTCTCTCTCTCCCTCAGACACACTGTTTGCGGTGTTGGAGAGAGATACTCTGGGCGTGCGAGAGGTGCGTTTGTTCGTGGCGGCGGTTCGCTGGGCGGAGGCCGAGACACATCGGCAGCAGCTTCAGCCTACGCCGGAGAACAAGAGACGTGTGCTGGGAAAAGCCCTCAGCCTCATCCGCTTCCCTCTCATGACTATAGAGGAGTTCGCCGCAGGTCTCTATACGCTCTGTTTATCAGGTTTTTGTGGCTTCGGGTTTATAGAGGTAAATACAGGGTTTGTCCTGGAAAACCCTTGAAAACAGACATATTTATGAAAAGTTACTTGAAAAGCGCTTGAATTATTGAAAGACAATAAATGTGAAATTAGTGTTTAATTTTATCAATAAAATAACCTTTTCACTCAAAATTAATGCTGCAGCCCCTCTGATATAGATATAGAGGTATTTCGCATGGCTATGAGCGTGATATTGCTCATAAATATCCAGGTATATGATACACATTTAATTTTTCAAGTCAATCATATACTCATATTGGGGGAAATCAGTTTGAATAAGAAAGCGATATGTTTGTCATAGTGTCCTTTCAGTAGTTAAAGTTACCGCAGTCCTTGCATGTGCTGCACTTAATTTGTACCATTTTGTTTTATTTTTATCTATTTATTTTTGAAAAATTTGAAAGATAAACATATTGTTTGATAAGTGAGATCTCTGATTGAAGTCCTTGAAAACCAAAAAAGTAGTGCTTAAATTTCATTTTACAGTATCGGTACAAACCCTGTAAATGTGTGTTTCACTCAGGTCCTGCTCAATCAGCCATTCTGACGGACCGAGAGGTGGTGAGTCTCTTCCTGCACTTCACGGTGAACCCTAAACCCCGCGTGGAGTTCATCGACCGGCCGCGCTGCTGTCTGCGGGGCAAAGAGTGCAGCATCACGCGCTTCGGGCAGGTGGAGAGCCGCTGGGGCTACAGCGGGACCAGCGACCGCATCCGGTGAGCCGCGCTTCCATTACCCTGCAAATCAAAATACGCCCAATGGAAACACGTCAATTTCGGGGGAAAATCATTTATATTCGCAATTTTTTACGCTCGCATGAAGTGGTTTTTCAGGCTATTCAAAAAAGAATATTTTGCAAAACTGCAATGAAAACAGTTTTTGCGCATTTACAGGTCAGCTGACGTAGATGACGCGGTCTCATATATCTAATCTCATAAAAGTATTACGGTAATACTGGATTCTAAACAAAGAAATGCCACAGTTTATCAAGATCTTGAAGCAGAATTGAGGAGAAACACGCAGAAACTCCTCATGAGCCGCTGGACCACAGAACCAGTCACATGTCGCATGCGTATATCTGTGGCATTCGCCAACAATACATTGTATGGGTCAAAATTATCGATTTTTCTTTCATGCCAAAAATCATTAGGATATTAAGTAAAGATCATGTTCCATGAAGATATTTTGTACATTTCCTACCGTAAATATATAAAACATTTATTTCTGTGAGTGAATGCAGCACAATCGCCAACATAAATGCACAACTTTGTTGTTGACCCATGTGACTGGTTTTGTGGTTCAGGGTCACATATCGCAAAAAAAAATTTCCGCTCGCATGAGGAGGTTTTTCAGGCAATTCGAAAAATAAATATTTTGCAAAACTGCAATGGAAACAGTTTTTGTGCATCTACAGTCACCTGACGTAGATAACGCGGTGTGTTTGGACAGAATACGAGACAGAGTTCTTTATTAAACTCATAAAAGACAAAAGAATTACAGGAATACTGGATTCTGAACCTCAAAGAAACGCCACAATCAAGATCTGGAAGCAGAAATGAGGAGAAACACCAGAAACTCCTCATATGAGCCGCTCACAGTATAAGAGGCTTTCCTGGCCATTAATGCTGGATAACACACACATACACACACACACGTCTCCTTCCATTAATAATAATGGCCAGTGCAGTGGCTGGGATATACATAAACCCACCAACATCCGTCGCCATGATTTCTGGAGTGACTTATCACAAGAGGAAAAAACTAAGTTTTAGCCCTATAACATCGGTTAATGATTTCGCAATAGTGTTTTATCGACATTTAGAAAATATCGCAAAAGTTTTGCGCAAACCTGTAATGGGCTGCAGTCACGGCCCGTGTGAAGTCCACTAACTCAATGACTGTGTTTGCAGGTTCTCTGTAAACCGCAGGATATTTATTGTGGGTTTCGGGCTTTATGGATCCATACACGGCCCTACAGACTATCAGGTCAACATACAGGTACGTCTGGCCAACAGATCGTGTTTTGTCATCAATGCAAGTTCATTTAAAGGGGAAGTGTGTCATTTATATTTATATATATGTTGTGATTTTGTGTTTTTACACTATTATTTTTTTATATTTAAAATATATATTTTATTTTAATAAATATTCATTGGTATTTCAGTTTTATTATTTCAGTAGAAGTTAAACTAAATGAAAATGAGTAGTTTCATTTCACTGTTATTTTAGGATCATTGAGATGTATATATATATTAATTAATAAAAACTACAATGTGTAGTTTTCAATGTATAAAATGTGTTGTAATTTTGTGTTTTTGTCACTATTATTTTATATTAGATTTTAAAATATATTTAATTTGATTTATTTTTAGAAAATTATTTATTATTTCAGGTTTATTTTTAGTAGATGGTAAACTAAATTAAAATTATGTTTTTAAAAAGTTTTTATTTATATTTTTTTATAAAGTGTTTCCAAACTTGTCATTTCTGTTATTTTAGATTATTATTATAGATTATATTAATAATTTAAATTAGTTTTATTTTAGTGTTTTTGTCACTACTATTTTATATTATATTTTAAATATATATTTTTAAATACATTTGATTTATTTGTTTAAAAAAAGGTAAATATGAATTATTATTTCAGTGTTAGTTATGAATTTAGTTATGAATATAATATAGTTTATTATTTCAGTATTCAGTTGAAGTTATATTTATTTTATTACAAGTTAAACTAAAATGAGAAATGTTTTTGGAATTTAAAATGGAATTTTTAAATATTTTATTTCCGTTAATAAAGTAATAAAAAAAACTTTTTATCGTGAATTTAGTTTTAGTTAACTAATAATAACAACGCTGTTCAGTTGATCGTTGCATCAGATGTTGACGTGTCTGGCTGCTCTATTAAACAGATCAATGTTTGTCAAACTATTATAGATTTACATTTATGCTTTTGGCTCACTTTTAAATGTGACTTCAGGGTTTATGTTTTATCAGTGCATGTATTCCCTGTGAACCGAACCCATGATCTTAGAGTTTCCAGTGGCCTGATCTACTGTTTAAATTACCGGAATAACTAGCATATGGTTTTTTAACTCTCCAAAAATGACCCACTTGATCATTTACATAATTATTCTAATAGTAAACACTGCTTGTAAGTGCATGTGTGCTTCACAGATCCTGATTGAGTGAATTTCTTTCAGATCATCCACACAGACAGCAACACGGTTCTGGGTCAGAACGACACCGGCTTCAGCTGCGACGGGTCGGCCAACACGTTCAGGGTCATGTTCAAGGAACCGGTGGAGGTTCTGCCCAATGTTAATTACACCGCCTGCGCTACATTAAAGGTGAGGCCGTGTGTTTATCAGCTCATCTGCTTAAACTAGCAGTTTGATGCAGTGATTTCATCCATACCAAGACTTCTGTTATTTTAGTTCCCTTTTCCATTTCCTTCTTGCCTGAAACGAGTCGTCAGATATTCAGTCTCACTTCCTGCTGAACCTGCGTAGGTTTGGAACTAATTAGCATAATGCCAGCCTCTGGTCGTGATTGGCTGAACAGCGTCTCTTTGCTCCGCCCTCAAACACTAGTTGTATCTGAGACTGGAAGAGCTTGTGTTGTTCATGTGGAGAAGACGCTGTTTTCTGCTGACAAAGCAAATCCACTGTGATGAGATTGATACGGTAAAACCCACGACATCGTTACTGTTCGTATCACTGAGTATCAAGAGCTGAGATCAGATATGATAATGAGCGTTTGACCAATCACAGCAGAGCTGCTCTCAGAGAGGCGGGGTTTAGAGAGACTGAATCTTCCAACGAACCGTTTCAGACACTGAGAGAAAAGAGCTGATGATGCAGTGATTATGAAGAAAACTAAAGTGTTTTTTGATCTTGGATGCATGGAAACCTGTTGTAGGAGAAAACGTTTAAAAACACGTTTAAAATGGCACTGCTAATGTACATTTATTAAATATGGAGTTTTTCATGACCTCTAAAACGAGTCCTAAGGATCAGCTTGATGCTCAGTGAATGTGTGTTTGTAACGTTCCTCTCTCTCCTCTCGCAGGGGCCGGACTCGCACTACGGCACTAAAGGCATGAGGAAGGTCACGCACGAGTCCTCCGGCACCGGCACCAAAACCTGCTTCACGTTCTGCTACGCTGCGGGCAACAACAACGGCACGTCCGTAGAGGACGGCCAGATCCCAGAAGTCATCTTCTACACGTAGTTAGAAGATTCGATTGGCACATAATATTGCACTTGACCGTAACACTGACAGTACGTAACTGTTACAGGACGAACGTTTCTCTTCAGGAGCTTCTGTGTTTAATAGCTGACTTTGGAGGGCTTATATTTACACTGACTGTTAACAGCAAGTGAATTACTCACCCATGACTGACTGAGATGTAACAAATGTATCTTTATTTTTGCGCATCAGTCGATCTGGGTTGCGATTAAAAAAATCTTGCCAAAAAAGCACCTCATAATGTTTCAGAGCTTTACATTTAACTCCATTATACAGGGAAAGATGACTTGATGTGTATGCAACTGATTCGTGGTTATTCAGCCCTACAGAAGTAATTACTGTACATATTTTTGTCATTGAGTTTGGACTGAAATGGTCTTTTAGATTATTATTTGAAAAAAGATAATTATATCAAATCAATCAGTTTCCATGTTGGAGTAGTTGCTGCGCTCAGCTTTGGTCTAGCAGTGTGATTGTAGACCAGAAGTCTTTGGGAACTACTTTTCTTTTGTGCCAAGTTTTCCTTAGATACATTCAGCACTTAAATGAACTAGAGGGTGTATATCCATTCAGGAACACAGTATTTATTTACAGGATGAGCCTCAGTCTGTTCAGATCAAACACGCTGATGTTTCTTGATTGTAGATGGGTTGGTTATATTGGGTCTTTGTATGACTGCTCATGTCCAATAAAGTTTATTCATTCTTTACATTTGAATGTTTTTGTCCACTTGTTTTTAGATTGGATTTAATGTTGACACACACGTGACCCATCAGTTGAGCAGTTTGAGCGACTGAATATACAAAATAAAGAAATTCTATCTTTATATTCTAACAATTTGTCTAGAAGAAATACATAGAATACTTAATTATTATTTTAATTATTATAAATTAAAGTTAAAACATTAAAATAGGCTTTAAGTCTCTGCTTTTGTCAAGTTCATTTATATTTTGCTTTATGCAATTAGCTTTACAGAAAAATCAATGTGAGCCAGTGTTATTTTTAGTATAATTGAGATACTATTATAGTTTTTATTAATATTTTTGATCAGATATTTTTATTTACATATTAAGTTAAATTGATTTTTTTGTCTTTTTTTAAGTATATAGTATTTTTTTATTGTTTTAGTTATTTTAGCACATCAAGTTAAACTAAATTAAAATGAGAAACATTGCTATTCCAGTGATTTCCATTGTTTTATGTCTTCAAGACATTCATCACATTTAATCAATTTTATTCCTGACCATAAACATTCACGGGCATTTTTTTTTTTTTGCTTTCGAAGCCGTTGAGTCATTATCACCTCAAGTTTAGGGAAACTAATCCCGCAATCGTGGCAGATACTGTAATGCTTTTATACTCCCGGGGCTTTGGGAATATTTGTCTTTAGTTACTGTCTGTGGTTTACGGTCTTTTAGTTCTTTTCTGGATTTGGGTTTACTTTTAGCTGGCCCATCCCACCAGATATACAGGATTTTCCAAAACTACCACACTGTAATTTTTTTGTAGTAATTTTAATGGTAAAAAAACTGTATAAATGCAAGGGAAAAGACATGACTCATAGGACATTTCATCTAATTTTACAGTAAAATACAGTTAAATGTAAGGATTTTGGAAGTACACTGTAAAAAAACAAAAAAAACATACCGTTGCATTTTCCGTACCTTACCGTAAAAAATACGGTAGCAATTTTTATGTTTTACCTCATTGAATTTAAATTTACGGTAAAAAACTGGCAGCTGTGGTTGCCAGTACTTTACCGTAAAAAATACGGTAGAAATATTTTAGGTTTTACGGCATTGAACTAAATTTTACGGTAACAAAATGGCAGCTGGTTGCAAGTGCTTTACTATAAAAATACGATGGTAATATTTTAGGTTTTATGGCATTGAACTTAAATTTACGGTGAAAAAAAAACCAAACACTGGCAGCTGTGGTTGCCAGCAATTTACCTAAAAAAGATTGTATTACAAACCAATTTGTTACAAAAGTTGTTATTGAGAATTACCAGAGGTTTAGATGTTGATTGTTTTATTGAAAATAATAAAGTTTGAAGTCACCATTATGGAGCTGCAGTGTTTGCTTTAGTTTGCTAATGCGATGGCGTATTGTTGTGTTTAATGTAGAAATTGGTTATTCTAAAACTGTACATATGTTTCTTTCATACTTTAGACTGTATACAGTGAAATTCATTTATATATATATATATATATATATATATATATATTTTATATATATAATTCAGAAAGTAAAAAAAGAAGCAGGAACGAACTATACACATATCCTATATTGGATATTAACATCTAATAGTGTAAATCGCGGCAGCAGCTTCAGGTTGGCAGTCCAAGGCATTGTTGTTTATCTTTACTTCCGGGGTTCTTCCCACCGGAGCCTCACTTTCGATTTCAAAATGGCGGTTGCGTGAAATCAGCGTATTGCATGCGAGCCAGTAGTGACAAACAGATAATCTGAAGAACCTTAACAACACAGTGTAGTGTACAAACATAATTTTGAACTTTTGTATGATTTAGACCAACACAGACATCAACAATCAGCATATCAGCGAATCTCAACAAAATAATCAGATAAAATTCTGAACATCACAAAACAAGCTACTAAAAAGTTGCAACAAAAACAACAGCAAAATATAAAAGCAGATAATAATAATAAAAGAAAATATTATGGCAATTCAGTATAATTTATTCATGCTGCAATGCATGCTGGGAGATATTGATGAGTTTTGATTGATGGCTCCCATCATGCACTACACTTATCATCACCATTGTTTAGATTCATACCTGATTCTTGATGTCTGTGTGTGTCTGAAAGATACAGTAGTTCAAATCTTTATTGTGCACAATGTTTTGAAAATTCTTCAGATTATCACAACATGATGGTTCTCGTGCTGTAGAATCAATAATGTAAAATGTATGAACCATATAATCAAAAATAAGACTTTAAATGAGATCAGTGCATCGAGCCACTACATGATGATTATGACACTGATCACCATCATGGTAACTTCAAATGAAACAATAAATCATCAACAACATCTAAACCTCTGTTAATTCTCATTAAGAACTAGACGTCTGACAGAAATAAAGTCACTCTGGTTATTAAGTGAAGCTGGTAATGCTGTCTTCTTTTATCTTCAGTTGATGATAAAACTGTCAGTTATCTGTGGCTGAAGTCAGTTGTAGATCTTGTGTTTCTGCTCGTCGCTTCTCTTTTTTTCTGTTCTGGTTGTTTCTCTAAATTGACATTGCCAAAATTCCCTGCGTGACACTTCACATTTGATCTTATT
This sequence comes from Meda fulgida, assembly GCA_030578275.1. Lineage (NCBI taxonomy): Eukaryota > Metazoa > Chordata > Actinopteri > Cypriniformes > Leuciscidae > Meda > Meda fulgida. The sequence continues at coordinate 2,196,614 of CM060617.1, read as the reverse complement.
TTGTTTGTTCTTCTTAGTTTTTGCTATCAGTTATGTACAATTGGGGTTTATATTACATCATATAGTTTAATGAATGTTTATGCCATTATTTTGGAGTCATGTGTGTGTCACCATGATGGTGTTTTGTATTTGTGTGTATGACACTATGCACCCTCATATTAATATGTGCCTCAGCTTGGGGAAAACCAATGGTGGTGAACGTGAATCATCATGTGGTTTACTTTTTATATCACCTGTATTATCATGGTGGTTATCAAAATATTACAAAGGTATGAGGTAAATTTTAATAATACCCACTTTAATAAAATGGAATGATATCATTTATCAGTTAATGAATATAAGGGTAGTCTCGTAAAAACTAAAAAGTTACTACTGTGTATTTTTTTTGGCACTAAATTTAAGTCCCAAGAAAGGTTGGTACCGTATTTTTTACAGTAAAATACGCCCAAACAAGCTGCTAGTTTTTTTACATTGTGTTTTTTCCCCCGTAAATTTAAGTCCTGTAAAAGATAAAAGGTTGCCACCATATTTGCAACCATTATTGCCAACCGAAAATTTGCCGTTTTTTACCGTAAATTTCACAGTTTTTTTTTACTATTCACATATAACACACATTCCCCCAGAAATGCTTTATCACATTTTATCACCAATTTTAACCTGCCTGTTTTTCATGTTCAACATTTGTTAGTGTATGTTTACCTTTACATTTTGTCATTATATTAGTCTCAATTATAATAACGCCTCTTTCACTATTTATCTCCACTAACTTGAGCAGCTCTTTAACTTGTTGATGATTTTCTTAATTTCTTTGTTTGCCTTCTTATGTTCTAAAAAGGAGCTTTTATTTCAGAGGCAATTTTTAGCTAATTCTACAGTATGTTCATCAACTATCTTAATTATTTTATCTTTTTTAGTAATTAAATGGTTTATTTGTCTTTTTCTTGTCCAACCTGATCTAGACGTCATCTCCTACATGGCAACAGTCCTCTGGCTGCTTCCCGTGCTGCAGTCTTTCGTTTAATCTCTGTAAAATTAACATAAAACATCAGTTCTTCAAAAGTGCTGATCCCATTTCCCAACTTTTTGATAGTGCCTGTCGCCCTTTCAGCGATACCATTGCTCTCTGGAGCGTATCTCAAGGACAAGTCTAGATTAAATGTTTTCTGGTTAGAAAATCTTCAAACTGTCCCCAGGCAATCATTAACTCCTCTATACTGAACAAATTATAGCATTTTCTTTTGTTTCTTTTTAAGGTTTTGCCCACATTCATTCTGTAAATCCATCCATTGCCACTAATATATATTTATTACCTACTTTAGATCTAGGGTTCAACGGTCCTGCAGTATCTAAGACCATTCTTGATTTACTCTTTCCGGTGTTATAGTTCCGTAATCACTTCGTATTGTTTGATTATACCCTTTCCGCATACAACTATCAAGGTTTCACTGTTTTTCTTCATATACGTATACAAGTAAAAAGGCTGGAGACAAACTCCTTTAACATGGTTCCCTTTCAGTCGGTTACGCACGTATGCTGACGTACCGACGTTTTGGGATCACGCCAGGGAGCCTATCATCTTCGAGTGTTAACAGAACGAGCCAATCCACATCGTCGTGCGAGATTTGAATCCGCCCCGCAGCGCGGGTATAAATAGTGTCGCGTGTCAGACAGCGGTGGTCGCGAGCTACTTACAGCTCTCAACTGCTGTTTTCACACCATTTTGGGTTGGTTCGAGGGCGTTACATCTGTGAATGAGTGCTTCACTGTAACAGGCTGAACCATCCCCTGCCAGTGTTGCCGTGGCCATGTCCCCTGTGTGCTTCGGCACTGAGAGAGCTTATTCCTGAAAGAGCAAACACGGTCCCTCCAGCCGATACGAAGACCGGCCTCTACATCCCGTACTTCATTGCACCCAAGAAAGTCAAGTCACCTTCACTTATATAGCCCTTTTAACAATATAGACTTTACAGTTCTAATAGGAAATTAAATTTACAGAGATTGTTTTGGCTTTACAGCAGCTCTAAAATAAAGTTATTGTCCAGCTAAAGTTAGTTTTGATTGATTCACTTCAGTTGCAAAGATCATTAGTTATTAAATTAGGGGCTGCTAACACGACACGTTCTTACAGAAAACCCTTAATGCGCTCCGGCCCGCTCATCTGCACAACAACAGTGACTGGTGGCTCAAGAACGCAAACCTTGAAATAGGTTCCAAGGTGCAAGTGTTGAATTCACGAGTTCACACTTACATACAATTAAAGGGAATAAAGTATAATGCGTATTTGGCGTGCTGTCCGGGGGGAGGGCTCCGAGCTCGGAATTCGTCCCGAACCCAGAGTACTCCCCCCTGTATGTAAAATGGTTTAGGATTGGAAGAGTGGAGAAGGGGTTGTGGAGGGACGCTGCTAAACTATGAGAGAAATGAGACTGCTGAGTCTATATATACACGTTTTAATCATGATTGCTGAGTGCTCTCCACCTGTGTTAATTATCTGAACGTGCTTCTCCCGAACTTTAATAAAACATCATTAAAAAAAAACAAAAAAAAAACTTTATAATCCACGTATATTTAAAAAACGTGAATCTGTGAAAACGCTGAAGGCGTGCACATGCATATTTACGTGTTGAGTCTATGGGTATGTGCATTTGAATATATATGTGGGCAGGCGCATAGTCTTTCTTTACAAATTGACCTCACCAAATTACTTGTCTGGCCTTAACATTTCATAATACAGAATTTTTTGTCGCTTCCACGTATCCATGTGAACTGGAATCATTTTGACAACGTTTTATCTGTACAGAGGCACTGTAGAGACCATCCTTTGAACCACTGCAGGCATCCGAGTTAAAAATCCTGTCTATGAAAACAGTTCTCCTGCTTGCTTTGGCTTCCATCAAGAGGCTAGGGGACCTGCACGCATTTTCAGTCGACGAATCGTGCATGGAATTCAGGCCGGCCAACTCTCACATTAACTTGAGACCACATATCCGGATGTCTGCCCTCCCTTCCGGGACCAGGTAGTGAACCTGCAAGCGCTGAACCTCCACTAGGAGTGTTGCTTGTTCTTGGGTGTTGGCACAAGGTGCCTCGCTGACAGATTGGGCGACACCCAACATGTTTGCTAGGTTTTACAGCCTTCGAGTCATGCCGGTTTCCTCCCGTGTACTCGCAAGTGTCGGCTTGCTACGCCATTCCCCACCTATGGAAACGGATACGTGCGCCATTTCTGCTCCAGGTAAGTTCCCCGTTAGCCGAACCCTATTCCTCCACACCCTCTGGCAGGCCTAACACTCGTATGCATTGGAGGAACTAGAGCCTAGGTATCGCCGTATATGACGCATATATACCGCCGATATTAACTTTTTTTTTACAGAACATATAACACGGATAAAACGTAGTTTGTCCAGCAGAGCGCGCTCCATTGTTTGCTACTGGCGACCCAGGTCACTGTGGTGACCCTTTCACCTCAGAAATGAGGACTCTTCAGACATAGTGTAAGATGCGCGCACACATTAGCTTCCACTTCACTGACAAGGTATGAAACATGGCTAGCAAGCTAATGTAGCAAACGAGTATGATAACCTCATTGTGAGAGTAAAAGACGGGAACATTGTTTATTTACTTTATAGTGTTTCACCTGGTGACAACGTAGCTTTAAAATCACCATTCAACAGACTCACTCAAGCCACCATCGCACCAATCCATATCGGTCGGGCTCTAGGAGGAACCTGTGGTAGGCTGGGTCCCATATGTTGTGATCCGTACGGCGATCCCATGTGTGTATTCTTCCATGGTACATAAAGATACTAAAAAAGAGAGTAATTGCATAATCCCCATATTCATCAACAAATCACAAATGTTCTGTTTCTGTGTGAACCAAATTTCTGCAATGAAGTGAATACTCCATTCCCTGACCCATTTAGAGTCGACATAAAGTTGACCATCTGAATTAATTACAATCACATGAACTGATGAATATATTCCTCCAATGCCATGTCTGTCGCTTTGGATAAAAGTTTCTGTCAAATGCATTAATGTAAATGTTCTACTGATCTGCTCTCTGCTTTCATTATTATTGAGTGGAGATGATGGATCTGATTCATGGTCTGTGGGAAGTTCTGCTTATGGTTCATTCAGATCACGATTAGGAGTAATTTCCAGTTCATCATATTCCAGAGATTCATCTCACACACGTTACGAGTCTAGTATGGCAAGCCGTTTTAACTTTTATTCATTTCCAGGATACTAGTTCTTGATATCAACAATTACATTTTTACTAGTTAAAATGATAGTTATTGATATCAGGAATTAGATTTATACTATAACAGTGGCAATTTTTTATATCAGAAATTACATTTCCACTAGTAACAATGCTAATTCTTGATATCCACAATTCCATTTCCACTAGTAACAATGCTAATTCTTGATATCAACAATTAAATTTCAACTAGTAAAAACTATCATTCTTGATATATGTATTTGTATTTTCACTAGTGAAATGTCACCATAGGCTGCCATTCAAAATCAATTGTTGATATCAAGAATTGATTTCTTACTAGTTGAAATTCAAATTTCGCATATCAGAAATACAATTCTTACTAGTAAACACCTTTATTTTTGATACCAATGATTCAATTTTCACTAGTGATAATGTTAATTTCTGATATCATGAATGTGATTGTTACTAGTAAGAAAGCCATTTTAGATATCTGAAATAATATTGATATCAGAAATACATTTTCAGATATCAAAAATGAAAAATTTGACTAGAAATTCAATTATTGATATCAAGAATAGACATTTCAACTAGTGACAATTGAATGATTGATATCAGGAATTCGCATTTTTAACAATGTAATTATTGAAATATATTAAAATTATATTTCTATTAGTAAAAAATAAATTCTTGATATAAACAATTGATTTTGAATGACATGGTGACATTTCACTATAGTGAAAATACAATTACAGAAATCAGCAATTAAGTTGTTGATATCAACAATTCATATCCTGGAAATCGATAAAAGCTTAGACTAATTTGCTCATATACTAAATGAAGCAAAGGTGAAGAGTTACACAAGATATTTTAGGGCATGAAGAAATTATTTTCAATAATTATGAAATATGAGTTTTAGTGGATATAATTATCGACTGCTGGGAGACTAAATAATCTGTTAATGCGACTGTTAATACGGTATTTACTTATAAAAAAAAGAAGTACATCTAGTATTCATTGTGGGATTAAGAGTAGTTTATATGTTTAAGTTTGCCAAGTAGTCACGTCACACAAAAACGAAACATCTGGATTTAAAGATTATCACTTTTGAAAAAATTGTCAACGTCATATTTTTGTGCATGTGTAAAATAACCATGAACATCACCTTTGCACGTACACCTACAGCTAGACCCGCCCATGCAGGCCACTGTTCAGAAGAACCTGTCCGTCCAGTCAAACATTCATCGAAAGATAATCACTACTAGTGCTGGTAAACTCACATTTACTCTGGAACTCCGCCTGAGACAGTGTGAATGAAAATGGACTTAAGTAAGCATTTATTATTTTAAAAACTAATCGTCTTTTCCTTGTTAATTCATAGTAAATATCACTTTTTAAACTCTACGTGTTTAGCCTACTGTTTCTGTGAGACATTGCTACTGCTTTCACTTTCATTTTGGTCTAGCTAAGATTTTTTTGAAGACTCTTAGGGCTTGCTTTTTGTTCTCCATAGTTGTTTATGCTTATACATATGGTTTGTCACAGATTGCGTTTTAGGTTTCTTTGCAGAATACAGCCATGTATTTTAAAATGCGTTGCTATGTACAATTATGCGTGTGCGCCCAAGAGAAATTTATTCATTAATTTAGTTTACATGTTGCATATTTTTAAAAGTATATACACTCACCTAAAGGACTATTAGGAACACCATAGTAATACTGTGTTTGACCCCCTTTCGCCTTCAGAACTGCCTTAATTCTACGTGGCATTGATTCAACAAGGTGCTGAAAGCATTCTTTAGAAATGTTGGCCCATATTGATAGGATAGCATCTTGCAGTTGATGGAGATTTGCGGGATGCACATCCAGTGCACGAAGCTCCCGTTCCACCACATCCCAAAGATGCTCTATTGGGTTGAGATCTGGTGACTGTGGGGGCCATTTTAGTACATTGAACTCATTGTCATGTTCAAGAAATCAATTTGAAATGATTCGAGCTTAGTGACATGGTGCATTATCCTGCTGGAAGTAGCCATCAGAGGATGGGTACATGGTGGCCATAAAGGGATGGACATGGTCAGAAACAATGCTCAGGTAGGCCGTGGCATTTAAACGATGCCCAATTGGCACTAAGGGGCCTAAAGTGTGCCAAGAAAACATCCCCCACACCATTACACCACCACCACCAGCCTGCACCGTGGTAACAAGGCATGATGGATCCATGTTCTCATTCTATTTACGCCAAATTCTGACTCTACCATCTGAATGTCTCAACAGAAATCGAGACTCATCAGACCAGGCAACATTTTTCCAGTCTTCAACTGTCCAATTTTGGTGAGCTCTTGCAAATCGCAGCCTCTTTTTCCTATTTGTAGTGGAGATGAGTGGTACCCGGTGGGGTCTTCTGCTGTTGCAGCCCATCCGCCTCAAGGTTGTGCGTGTTGTGGCTTCACAAATGCTTTGCTGCATACCTTGGTTGTAACGAGTGGTTATTTCAGTCAAAGTTGCTCTTCTATCAGCTTGAACCAGTTGGCCCATTCTCCTCTGACCTCTTGCATTTTCGCCCACAGGACTGCCGCATACTGGATGTTTTTCCCTTTTCACACCATTCTTTGTAAACCCTAGAAATGGTTGTGCGTGAAAATCCCAGTAACTGAGCAGATTGTGAAATACTCAGACCGGCCCGTCTGGCACCAACAACCATGCCACGCTAAAAATTGCCAAAATTCTGACATTCAGTTTGGAGTTCAGGAGATTGTCTTGACCAGGACCACACCCCTAAATGCATTGAAGCAACTGCCATATGATTGGTTGATTAGATAATTGCATTAATGAGAAATTGAACAGGTGTTCCTAATAATCCTTTAGGTGAGTGTGTATGTGTATATATATATATATATATATATTATATATATACACTACCGTTCAAAAGTTTGGGGTTGGTAAGATTTTTTATGTTTTTAAAAGAAGTCTCTTCTGCTCACCAAGGCTGCATTTATTTGATTAAAAATACAAAACAAACCCAGTAATATTGTTAAATATTATTTCAATGTAAAACAGCTGTTTTGTATGTGAATATATTTTAAAATGTAATTTATTCCTGTGATCAAAGCTGAATTTTCAGCATCATTCCAGTCTTCAGTGTCACATGATCCTTCAGAAATCACTCTAATATGATTATTTGATGCTCAAGAAACATTAATGATTATTATCACAGTTGACAACAGTTGTGCTGCTTCATATTTTTGTGCAAACAGTGATTCATTTTTTTCAGGATTCTTTGAAAGTTCAAGAGAAAAACATTTCATTAAAAATAAATATTTTGCATTATTATAAATGTCTTTACTGTCACTTTATATCATTTTATGCGTCCTTTCTGAAGAAAAATATTAATTTCTTTAAAAAAAACAAAAAAAACAAATTGACCCCAAACTTTTGAACGGTAGTATATATATATATATATATAAATATATACTGAAAATTTTATTTTGCAACAAATGGCATTTTAGCCCTGAGTTTTATGTAATCTGTGTCTTTGTTTTCTCTTGATTGAGAAAATTAAACAATTCTCATTTCTTCATATTTTAGTTAACCATGGTCCATGGATGATGATTAACGCAACTCCATTCATGGGGCATTTGTATTATTATGATTAGAATATTTTTAGCAAAGCTTTCTTGTTAACTTACATTTAAAGCGACTTAAAAATTAACTGTTCAGAAAGCACACACAACGGAATAGCCTCAGTGTGTTTGTTCTGTATTTGTTGCAGGTGACGCCCAACATCTCTCAGAGCTCAGGATTGTGTTGATGGGATATAGAGGAGCTGGTAAGAGTTCAGCTGGAAACACCATCCTGGGCCGAGAGGAGTTTGACTTGAAGAAATCTGCTCAGTGTGTGAAGAGACATGGAGAAGTAGCAGACAGACACATCACTGTCATTAAAGCTCCAGGATGGTGGAGTAATATCTCTGTAGAGTTCAGTCCTGAGTTACTGAAACAGGAGATTTTGCTCAGTGTGTCTCTGTGTCCTCCAGGACCACACGCTGTACTACTGATCATACGTGTGGACTACATATTTAAAGAGACTGAGAGAAAAGCATTGCAGGAGCATCTGGATCTTCTCAGTGAGAGAGTCTGGAGACACACAATAGTGCTGTTCACTGCTGGAGACTCTCTGTTAGACACATCTATAGAGCAGCACATCGAGAGTGAAGGGCAGGATCTCCAGTGGCTGCTGGACAAATGTGGGAACAGGTTTCATGTTCTCAACAATCACAACAGGAGTGACGACACTCAGATCAAGGAGCTGCTGGAGAAGATTGAGGAGACAGTGGCACAGAACAGCGGCTGCCATTTTGAAATAGACAGAAAGATTTTACAGGAGGTGAAAGAGAGAAGAAGAGCAGAGGAAGAGAGAGCAGAAGAACGAATGAAGAGGATGCAAAAAAGGAGAGAAAACATCAGATCACAGATGAGTGAGTCCATATACTTTATAGTGCAGATACACACTGAGCATATTAAGTAAATCATGAACATCTAACAGTCACAGCAATTATAGCCAGAAACTTCTTGTCATTAACCGCTATTTGTAGAGGCATTCCCAATAGATGTGTTCAAAGCAGCTCACAGTGACGGCCCCTAAACTCTGTTACTGAAGGAAATAAGCGCTTTCGTTTCTTAAATTATCCTGTTCTTCATGTGTGCTCCTGATAACGGAAATCCCTTTGCCTAATCCATAGAAAACAATAAAAAAAAATAAAACTGCAAAGATCTTGTCTTGAATATAATCTTAAACATCAGCTTTAGACCTATAGACACGCCTCATGTTTGTCCCGTCAAACACACTTTGAAAGTACATTATAAGTAAAACTACTAGACTGCTGGTGGATCTAAATTTTATTTGGAGCTCCAACAAAGGCAAAAATATGTCATGTAAAATGGACATTTGAAAATTAGAAGCTATTTTTATGAAAGAAAAAATGTCAACATGTTCAGTTTTTGCGAGACACTTTTACTGCTTTCATTTTGGTCAATACAGATACGATTTTGGATCTGTTAATGCCAATTTAGGCTGGGGTTTTTTTTCATGAAGTCTTTTATAAATATAAGCAGTCACAAATGGTCTTTTTTTACATTAATTTACTGGATGGAAAGAATGTAAATGTAATAGTCATGTATTTGCTGGTGCTAATAGCCACCAGTGCATTGATAATGCTTTCTCAGGTGAGAACGCACACGAGAGAGAGATTTATTCATTGGTTTGGAGGAAACATTTAATTTCAGGAACCGCTTCTTCTCAAAGAGAGATTATTTAAGATGTCACCAACCTTAGGAAGTGTGTTTGTTTCTGTATTTGTTGCAGGTGACGCTCAACATCTCTCAGAGCTCAGGATTGTGTTGATGGGATATAGAAAAGCTGGTAAGAGTTCAGCTGGAAACACCATCCTGGGCCGAGAGGAGTTTGGCTTGAAGAAATCTGCTCAGTGTGTGAAGAGTCATGGAGAAGTAGCAGACAGACACATCACTGTCATTGAAGCTCCAGGATGGTGGAGTAATATCTCTGTAGAGAAGAGTCCTGAGTTACTGAAACAGGAGATTTTGCTCAGTGTGTCTCTGTGTCCTCCAGGACCACACGCTGTACTACTGATCATACGTGTGGACGACACATTTAAAGAGAATAAGAGAAAAGCTTTGCAGGAGCATCTGGATCTTCTCAGTGAGAGAGTCTGGAGTCACACTATAGTGCTGTTCACTGCTGGAGACTCTCTGTTAGACACATCTATAGAGCAGCACATCGAGAGTGAAGGGCAGGATCTCCAGTGGCTGCTGGACAAATGTGGGAACAGGTTTCATGTTCTCAACAATCACAACAGGAGTGACGACACTCAGATCAAGGAGCTGCTGGAGAAGATTGAGGAGACAGTGGCACAGAACAGCGGCTGCCATTTTGAAATAGACAGAAAGATTTTACAGGAGGTGAAAGAGAGAAGAAGAGCAGAGGAAGAGAGAGCAGAAGAACGAATGAAGAGGATGCAAAAAAGGAGAGAAAACATCAGATCACAGATGAGTGAGTCCATATACTTCATATTGCAGATACACACTGAGCATATTAAGTAAATCATGAACATCTAACAGTCACAGCAATTATAGCCAGAAACTTCTTGTCATTAACCGCTATCTGTAGAGGCATTCCCAATAGATGTGTTCAAAGCAGCTCACAGTAACGGCCCCTAAACTCTGTTACTGAAGGAAATAAGCGCTTTCGTTTCTTAAATTATCCTGTTCTTCATGTGTGCTTCTGATAACAGAAATCCCTTTACCTAATTCATAGAAAACAATACAAAAGAAAAATACAATAAAACTGCAAAGATCTTGTCTTGAATATAATCTTAAACATCAGCTTTAGACCTATAGACACGCCTCATGTTTGTCCCGTCAAACACACTTTGAAAGTACATTATAAGTAAAAACTACTAGACTGCTGGTGGATCTAAATTTTATTTGGAGCTCCAACTAAGGCAAAATTTGTCATGTAAAATGGACATTTGTAAGATTAGAAGCTATTTTTATGAAAGAAAAAATGTCAACATGTTCACAGTTTTTGCGAGACACTTTTACTGCTTTCATTTTGGTCAATACCATAGACTGTAAAAAAAGATGGACGACGCCCCTTCGCTCTCTTCCATTGGTGAGAAGTGAAGCCGCCAGTGTCCCGATATGGCGCTGATATCTTGGGACCAGACCTGCGCAGTAGTGACCAGGAAGTAAAGCCGCAAAATCAAGGTCCCGCCCTTACTCTCGCAGAATCAATCGCAAGCACACGCCTCTGCACCATTATGTCGGTGTAAAATAATTAATTATACCAATTTATATATTAAATTTAAAGCTCCAATCTCCCCAGATCCTGCAAAAAAGTCCGTTGGTGCTTCAGTGCCTACTTCGCTCAGAGAACCTCTCAATCACAGCTGTCAATCATGACATCACCCCACCATTTTTATAGCATCCACTAACTAACTAAAAACAAACTTATTTTAAAAACAGACACTTGAACTTGCATCAGCGTGATAAAAACGACAGCAAATGACAGAAACCACCTTTGGAAAAAAGGGTATTTGAAGTGTAATTTAATTGTTTAGTTGGTCTTGTGTCCCGTTGAATAACATGGGGAGGCGGGGTTTATGACCTATACTAGGACCGGTCACTGGGGGACGATCGAGACGTTTTGGCTTCACTTTTCAGGGCTTGTGCGGCACGCTTGGTCAATACAGATAAGATTTTGAACCTGTTAAAGGGACACTCCACCCATTTGCATTAAGCTTTCCATTGTTAGAAACCCAGTCATACTATTGAATGGTCGTGCAACACTCTCATTTTCCCCTGAGACGAGAGAAATCCGCTATTTACCTTTTTCACTTCCTCCTACAATGACGCAAAAATGGTCAATTTTACGTCATTGTAGGAGGAAGTGTGTGTGTGTGTGTGTGGGGGGGGGGGGTGTTTCTGTAAAGACTACAAGCACTAGCTCCCACCCTTTCAAACCCGCCCATAGGGGGTTGGACCTAATGCGCTAACAGACCTATCACAGATCAGTGCCAGTGCGTTTGATTTCACCGGCAGAAACTTTTTGAAAATTTGTAAACAGACGAAATCATAGAAGATGTGTTGCTTTACAGCAAAGACGCCAATAGATGCATCATTCGCGCCGGGCGTTGAGAATGACGTGTATTGGGCGACGTGTTTGCCGCGAATGTCTTCCGCGCAATTTGAAAAATTTGAACTCGAGCGAATGTTCAAGGGTCTAACTAGAGGCGATAGAGGCGTATTTGACGCTCTATTAGCGTTCGGTGTGAACACACCATAAGGGGTTGGGTTCGAAATCTTCTGGATTGAAATGTAGACTGCACACCGTCAGATGTTTTAGTGCTTCAATGACTGTGTCCTGTCCGAACTTCGGGTTATTGATAGCCCGTAGCCACTTTTTTCCAAATCTTTGGGTAATCTATGAAAACTTACTACGTGTATTTTCCTTGTGCTGGCTGAACATGCCGGTACTATGCAAGTGCACACCATTTTGAAACAAAAACGAGGAGTCATTCAATAATTAGTTCGCAAAGTAACTCTTCACAAGAAATTGTGTAATGATTTCCAGGCGGTAACGTAGAGGTGGGAGTGGCCTGCAGAGCTGAGCATTGCAATGCACTATGGGGATTGTTGTCTACAATCCACAAGCACTAAAAAGTCATTTTCTGCCTTTTATCGGCCAAGGAGGACCCAAATGTGAAATTTATGCTACTATTCTACTACATATATCACCCACTTTCAATACATATTCATGTCTCCACCGGTGGAATTACCCTTTAATGCCAATTTAGGCTGGGGTTTTTTTTGTAGTCTTTTATAAATATAAGCAGCCACTAATGGTCTTTTTTGACTTTCTTTCCATCTAGTAAATGAATGTAAATGTAATAGTCATGTATTTGCTGGTGCTTATAGCCACCAGTGCATTGATGATGCTTTCCCAGGTGACAACGCACACGAGAGAGAGATTTATTCATTGGTTTGGAGGGAACATTTAATTTCAGGAACCCCTTTTTCTCAAAGAGATATTATTTAAGAAGACTTAATGTCACCCACCTTAAGAAGTGTGTTTGTTCTGTATTTGTTGCAGGTGACGCTCAACATCTCTCAGAGCTCAGGATTGTGTTGATGGGATATAGAGGAGCTGGTAAGAGTTCAGCTGGAAACACCATCCTGGGCCGAGAGGAGTTTGGCTTGAAGAAATCTGCTCAGTGTGTGAAGAGACATGGAGAAGTAGCAGACAGACACATCACTGTCATTGAAGCTCCAGGATGGTGGAGGAATATCTCTGTAGAGAAGAGTCCTGAGTTACTGAAACAGGAGATTTTGCTCAGTGTGTCTCGGTGTCCTCCAGGACCACACGCTGTACTACTGATCATACGTGTGGACTACACATTTAAAGAGACTGAGAGAAAAGCTTTGCAGGAGCATCTGGATCTTCTCAGTGAGAGAGTCTGGAGTCACACAATAGTGCTGTTCACTGCTGGAGACTCTCTGTTAGACACATCTATAGAGCAGCACATCGAGAGTGAAGGGCAGGATCTCCAGTGGCTGCTGGACAAATGTGGGAACAGGTTTCATGTTCTCAACAATCACAACAGGAGTGACGACACTCAGATCAAGGAGCTGCTGGAGAAGATTGAGGAGACAGTGGCACAGAACAGCGGCTGCCATTTTGAAATAGACAGAAAGATTTTACAGGAGGTGAAAGAGAGAAGAAGAGCAGAGGAAGAGAGAGCAGAAGAACGAATGAAGAGGATGCAAAAAAGGAGAGAAAACATCAGATCACAGATGAGTGAGTCCATATACTTTATAGTGCAGATACACACTGAGTATATTAAGTAAATCATGAACATCTAACAGTCACAGCAATTATAGCCAGAAACTTCTTGTCATTAACCGCTATTTGTAGAGGCATTCCCAATAGATGTGTTCAAAGCAGCTCACAGTGACGGCCCCTAAACTCTGTTACTGAAGGAAATAAGCGCTTTCGTTTCTTAAATTATCCTGTTCTTCATGTGTGCTCCTGATAACGGAAATCCCTTTACCTAATCCATAGAAAACAATTAAAAAAAAACTGCAAAGATCTTGTCTTAAATATAATCTTAAACATCAGCTTTAGACCTATAGACACGCCTCATGTTTGTCCCGTCAGACACACTTTGAAAGTACATTTTAAGTAAAAACTACTAGACTGCTGGTGGATCTAAATTTTCTTTGGAGCTCCAACTAAGGCAAAATATGTCATGTAAAATGGACATTTGTAAGATTAGAAGCTATTTTTATGAAAGAAAAAATGTCAACATGTTCACAGTTTTTGCGAGACACTTTTACTGCTTTCATTTTGGTCAATACCATAGACTGTAAAAAAAGATGGACGACGCCCCTTCGCTCTCTTCCATTGGTGAGAAGTGAAGCCGCCAGTGTCCCGATATGGCGCTGACATCTTGGGACCAGACCTGCGCAGTAGTGACCAGGAAGTAAAGCCGCAAAATCAAGGTTCCGCCCTTACTCTCGCAGAATCAATCGCAAGCACACGCCTCTGCACAATTATGTCGGTGTAAAATAATTAATTATACCAATTTATATATTAAATTTAAAGCTCCAATCTCCCCAGTACTCCAAAGATCCTGCACAAAAGTCCGTTGGTGCTTCAGTAACTACTTCGCTCAGAGAACCTCTCAATCCCAGCTGTCAATCATGACATCACCCGACCATTTTTATAGCATCAACTAACTAACTAAAAACAAACTTATTTTAAAAACAGACACTTGAACTTGCATCAGCGTGATAAAAACGACAGCAAATGACAGAAACCACCTTTGGAAAAAAGGGTATTTGAAGTGTAATTTAATTGTTTAGTTGGTCTTGTGTCCCGTTGAATAACATGGGGAGGCGGGGTTTATGACCTATACTAGGACCGGTCACTGGGGGACGATCGAGACGTTTTGGCTTCACTTTTCAGGGCTTGTGCGGCACGCTTGGTCAATATAGATAAGATTTTGAACCTGTTAAAGGGACACTCCACCCATTTGCATTAAGCTTTCCATTGTTAGAAACCCAGTCATACTATTGAATGGTCGTGCAACACTCTCTCATTTTCCCCTGAGACGAGAGAAATCCGCTATTTACCTTTTTCACTTCCTCCTACAATGACGCAAAAATTGTCAATTTTACGTCATTGTAGGAGGAAGTGTGTGTGTGTGTGTGTGTGTGTGGGGGGGGGGTGTTTCTGTAAAGACTACAAGCACTAGCTCCCACCCTTTCAAACCCGCCCATAGGGGGTTGGACCTAATGCGCTAACAGACCTATCACAGATCAGTGCCAGTGCGTTTGATTTCACTGGCAGAGACTTTTTGAAAATTTGTAAACAGACGAAATCATAGGAGATGTGTTGCTTTACAGCAAAGACGCCAATAGATGCATCATTCGCGCCGGGCGTTGCGAATGACGCGAATTGGGCGACGCGTTTGCCGCGAATGTCTTCCGTGCAATTTGAAAAATTTGAACTCGAGCGAATGTTCAAGGGTCTAACTAGAGGCGATAGAGGCGTATTTGACGCTCTATTAGCATTCGGTGTGAACACACCATAAGGGGTTGGGTTCGAAATCTTGAAATGTAGACTGCACACCGTCAGATGTTTTAGTGCTTCAATGGCTGTGTCCTGTCCAAACTTCGGGTTATTGATAGCCCTTAGCCACTTTTTTCCAAATCTTTGGGTAATCTATGAAAACTTACTACGTGTATTTTCCTTGTGCTGGCTGAACATGCCGGTACTATGCAAGTGCACACCATTTCGAAACAAAAACGAGGAGTCATTCAATAATTAGTTCGCAAAGTAACTCTTCACAAGAAATTGTGTGAAATGATTTCCAGGCGGTAGCGTAGAGGTGGGAGTGGCCTGCGGAGCTGAGCATTGCAATGCACTATGGGGATTGTTGTCTACAATCCACAAGCACTAAAAAGTCATTTTCTGCCTTTTATCGGCCAAGGAGGACCCAAATTTGAAATTTATGCTACTATTCTACTACATATATCACCCACTTTCAATACATATTCATGTCTCCACCGGTGGAATTACCCTTTAATGCCAATTTAGGCTGGGTTTTTTTTTTTGTAGTCTTTTATAAATATAAGCAGTCACTAATGGTCTTTTTTTACTTTCTTTCCATCTAGTAAATGAATGTAAATGTAATAGTCATGTATTTGCTGGTGCTTATAGCCGCCAGTGCATTGATGATGCTTTCCCAGGTGACAACGCACACGAGAGAGAGATTTATTCATTGGTTTGGAGGGAACATTTAATTTCAGGAACCCCTTCTTCTCAAAGAGATATTATTTAAGAAGACTTAATGTCACCCACCTTAAGAAGTGTGTTTGTTCTGTATTTGTTGCAGGTGACGCCCAACATCTCTCAGAGCTCAGGATTGTGTTGATGGGATATAGAGGAGCTGGTAAGAGTTCAGCTGGAAACACCATCCTGGGCCGAGAGGAGTTTGGCTTGAAGAAATCTGCTCAGTGTGTGAAGAGTCATGGAGAAGTAGCAGACAGACACATCACTGTCATTGAAGCTCCAGGATGGTGGAGTAATATCTCTGTAGAGAAGAGTCCTGAGTTACTGAAACAGGAGATTTTGCTCAGTGTGTCTCTGTGTCCTCCAGGACCACACGCTGTACTACTGATCATACGTGTGGACTACATATTTAAAGAGACTGAGAGAAAAGCATTGCAGGAGCATCTGGATCTTCTCAGTGAGAGAGTCTGGAGTCACACTATAGTGCTGTTCACTGCTGGAGACTCTCTGTTAGACACATCTATAGAGCAGCACATCGAGAGTGAAGGGCAGGATCTCCAGTGGCTGCTGGACAAATGTGGGAACAGGTTTCATGTTCTCAACAATCACAACAGGAGTGACAACACTCAGATCAAGGAGCTGCTGGAGAAGATTGAGGAGACAGTGGCACAGAACAGCGGCTGCCATTTTGAAATAGACAGAAAGATTTTACAGGAGGTGAAAGAGAGAAGAAGAGCAGAGGAAGAGAGAGCAGAAGAACGAATGAAGAGGATGCAAAAAAGGAGAGAAAACATCAGATCACAGATGAGTGAGTCCATATACTTTATAGTGCAGATACACACTGAGCATATTAAGTAATCATGAAAATGTATCAGTCACAGCAATAATAGCCAGAAACTTCTTGTCATTAACCGCTATTTGTAGAGGCATTCCCAATAGATGTGTTCAAAGCAGCTCACAGTGACGGCCCGTTACTGAAGGAAATAAGCGCTTTCATAGCTTAAACAATCCTGTTCTTAATAGGATGTGGTTTTGATAACAGAAATCCCTTTACATAATTCATAGTAAACAATACAAAAATGAAAAAGAAAAGAAAACTGAAAAGATTTAGTCTTGAATATAATCTTCAACATCAGCTTTAGACCTTTAGACACGCCTCATGTTTGTCCCGTCAAACACACTTTGAAAGTACAAGTAAAAACTACTAGACTGCTGGAGGAACTATATTTGATTTGGAGCTCCAACTAAGGCAAAATATGACATGTAAAATCAATGGACATTTGTGAGATTAGAAGCTATTTTTATTAAAGAAAAAATGTCAACATATTCAGTTTTTTGCGAGACACTTTTACTGCTTCCATATTGGTCAATATAGATAAGATTTTGGATCTGTTTATGCCAATTTAGGCTGTTTCTTCCCCCAAAAAGTCTTTTATAAATATAAGCAATTTTTTTTTCTGTCTTTTATAAATAGCAGTCACACATGGTCTTTTTTGGCTTTCTTTCCATCTAGTAAATGAATGTAAATGTAATAGTCATGTATTTGCTGGTGCTTATAGCCACCAGTGCATTGATAATGCTTTCCCAGGTGAGAACGCACACGAGAGAGACATTTATTCATTGGTTTAGAGGAATAATTTAGCCTAATAATTTTTAAAGAATATACTTTCTGAAAACATTATTCTGAAGCTGTTCGGAATTTAGTCTTGCTTAATCGTGTGTTCTGTGATCTGTTGTTTTGTCTGCACATCATTAAAATTAAGCTATTTTCTTTTCTTTATAATTATTCTCCATTGATAACCTTTTTTCAACTCTGATTTAAGAGTTTAATTAATGTGATACATTTAAATTTAATTTTTAACCAATAATGTGTAGTTTGACACCCATACAGATAAGGTGAACCTTATTTCAGGAACGCTTTTTTAACAAAAAGAGATTATTTAAGATGGCACCCACCTTAGGAAGTGTGTTTGTTCTGTATTTGTTGCAGGTGACGCCCAACATCTCTCAGAGCTCAGGATTGTGTTGATGGGATATAGAAAAGCTGGTAAGAGTTCAGCTGGAAACACCATCCTGGGCCGAGAGGAGTTTGGCTTGAAGAAATCTGCTCAGTGTGTGAAGAGACATGGAGAAGTAGCAGACAGACACATCACTGTCATTGAAGCTCCAGGATGGTGGAGTAATATCTCTGTAGAGAAGAGTCCTGAGTTACTGAAACAGGAGATTTTGCTCAGTGTGTCTCTGTGTCCTCCAGGACCACACGCTGTACTACTGATCATACACGTGGACATGAGATTTAAAGAGAATAAGAGAAAAGCATTGCAGGAGCATCTGGATCTTCTCAGTGAGAGAGTCTGGAGACACACTATAGTGCTGTTCACTGCTGGAGACTCTCTGTTAGACACATCTATAGAGCAGCACATCGAGAGTGAAGGGCAGGATCTCCAGTGGCTGCTGGACAAATGTGGGAACAGGTTTCATGTTCTCAACAATCACAACAGGAGTGACGACACTCAAATCAAGGAGCTGCTGGAGAAGATTGAGGAGACAGTGGCACAGAACAGCGGCTGCCATTTTGAAATAGACAGAAAGTTTTTACAAGAGATGGATGGTAAAAATAAAACAGAAGAGCGACTGGACAAATGGAGAGAGGAATCCAGATCACAGACTAGTGAGTGACAAACTTTTATGAATATTGTCTACATATAGTCTAAGATGTTTCCTCCTCATTATTCTAGACCAGTGGTTCTCAACCTTTTTTTCAGTGGGCCACACTATGTCTAAGTTCAAGTTTCATGGGCCGTGTCACGGTTTGGGTTTTGTTTCTTGTTCCTGGTTCTTGTCTGTCATGTGTTCCCCTGTTCTAGTCATGTGATTTTGCCTTGTGTTCCCCTGTCTGTTGCGTCATTGGTTGATTGTTTAAATGTTCACAGCTGTCCCTTTACTCGTTGTTAGTCCAGTATGTATTTAAGCCCTGTGACTTGTTCAGTCTTTGTGAGATCTTAATGATGTAGTGTTGTATGTTGGCTGTCCAGAATCTGGTTCTTGTCTGTATTTGTTAGTTTCTAGATTATTGAAATAAAACCCCCTGCTGCACTTGGATCCTACTTTTTGCCTCTGCTGCAGCCGCATCATAACAGGCCGCATATCATTTACATTTGGCGTCACCAATGCAAACTAAGATATTGAGCATTAAGGTATCTAAATGATTGCAGTTAGATTTATTATTATTATTATTATTAGAGAGTATAATTCTACTTACCATTAATGGGACACCTGATGTTGTCGGGAGCAGACCAATTTGGTGAAATTTGGCTCAAAAGGAGTAACAGCACAATGAAGTTGTGACTGTAAGTTGCAGTCTGTAAGACGCGCACGAAAACTTGCAGAAAATGTGCGTTCGCAAATTTATGTCGACCCAGATATGGAAAGCACTTTTGAACTTAATAATCTGAGGTTTTGTCCAGAGATGTTTCGCTACATTTCTGTAACTGAGGATGACTGTTACGCGGTATGGCTGTGTGCTCTTGCCTGAACATCCATCAGTTCATCTTCGAGTACGCGGCGGGACAAACCGAAAGTTGCAACCAAGTCCGTAAGATCAAACGTAGGAAGGTTTAAAATCTGGTTACATGGGAACTTCCTAAAATGTAATAATGATAAAACCGAGGTTATTGTTTTTGGTCCACCACCCCTTTTAACCCTAAAAGGGGCAACGTATCCTGGGTGATACAACATTTGAGAGGCTGTGGGGAGAGGCAGGGAAAGTCTAGGACTCATTTCTTGGTTTCATGTTGAAAGGGTGTTTGTTGTGAATATTTAGATCTGGTGACTTCTTTCATACATTCTTTGTTTAGCTCACAGGCAGCATTTAAAATCAACATGACCACCTGTAGTGGGAAATCTAATAACCTTCAGAAAAGTTTATACAGTTACAATATTTGGAGGGGATGTACATGTTTAAAAAGTTTAGAATTTTATTAATTTAATTATTTAGATTTTTCATAAATCCGTCTGTAAATGTTTGTATGTCCCATGTCAAGTCACCTGTATCATATTGAATACGTACATGTATTTCTAGGGCCTATAAACGATCAATATGACCAAAACTTCGCTGAAAAAAATCTACATCTTGCCTTTTGTTCTCTGATTGATAGTTTATACTTTTAAGACTATATGTCTTTTTGCTCAGAAGTCTATCACAATTTTTACAAAGTATATGTAAGATAAACATTTTCTGGTCTGAAGCAACTTGGGTTTACTTGGTTATTCTACATAATGTATTTGTCCATATCTCAATTATCATTAGCCTATATATATTGGTAATGGTAAGCCATAAATGCGCGTGTGTATATATACAGTATATATAAAAAATATGTGCAAGTGTGTGTGTATGAAATATGATCCTCAACTAAAAACACATGCAAACTGTGTTTTTTGTCGAGTGTCATCAGGCTTTTATGACTCAAATATATGAAAAAATATATCAAATCAATGATAATTGAGAAATTGTCAAATAAATGTTCCCCAAAAGCCTGTTATGTCATATTTGACATTTAAATTAACATGAAAAAATTAAAAAAGAATTTTAATCTGAGCAAAAAGACTTTTATTGATAGTTTATACTTTTTTTTATCAAGTAGAGGACAGAAGGCATGATGTAGAAGCTCAGATTTTTAAATCAGCTATGCTAGGGTGACCATATTGTAGTTTTCAGAAAAAAGGACGGGGGCATGGTTGATGGGTGGGGGTGTGGTTTGGGGAGGCGTGGTTAAGGGGTGGAGGTGTGGTTTGGGGAGGCGTGGTTAAGGGGTGGGGACGTGGTTTGGGGAGGCGTGGTTAAGGGGTGTTTACATTTGGGCTTTTTTTTTAAAGGGTACATTTCAAGCTTTTAAATGTTCCCTTTTACATATAAATCATACATTTGTGGTCTATATGAAGCAGAACAGCAATGCTTGGGTCTAAATTTCTCATTATTATAGCTCCACAGGCCCCTTACCTACCCCTTTTCTGATGTGCGTCTGAGAGCAACTCTTTTTGGTGCGGTCTCTTTAAATGAGACGCTCTCCAGGTTGCAGAGGTGACACTCGGTTCAACTCCAACCTCCACGCCATTTTTGCCGTTTGAGAAATATTTTGACGCAGAAAAACGAAAAAACTTTTATTATTATTATTATTAATAATTATTATTTGCGAATTTCCCCACCACTTTTTGCCAGGGTCGATATTGTCCCCACCACTTTTAAACATCTTGCGGCACGGATGTACCAATACAAATAAATAAAACATCACCAGTTAACTAGCAGAGCATTCATTTATTAAATAAGAGGCGATCTAGCACGCTGAAATGTATTGTTTTTGAAATCAAGTGATCAAAGTGCTCTTTGACTGCGATCAGTGGTGCTGATAAAGTGTTCTCTTGTGGCTCGCGCTGCCGCGCACAGTCTTCACACGGATGCGCGTTTTAATCCGTTGCGGAGAAATCTCTATTCGTTCCGGTGAAATCACAAAGTAAAATGCATACAAACGTCACGTGTCCCTGCTTGATATACAACCACTGATAAACATAATCAGTTTTAATGAGGAGAAAAAAACTATACGAGTGCGGATTAGAACCCAGAATCTGTGACATGTTAGTCTAAAGTTCTGCCAATGGACCATTAAAGCACATACAAAAAAAGTCGGATTGGATATATCTATTTCTTCATGTGACATTTTTTTGGCACCAACACATAATTAGGTCTCATTAAACGACAGATTAAACACAATGTACTATTTAAATAGATTGCTGGACATCGGTATTGTATAGCCTACATCTGATTAATGATTTAGCATTGTATTAGCAACTGTGGTAGGAGGGGCATCAATGACCGCTAGGGGGGCACGGCCCTCGAATGCCCCACCATAGCGCCGGCACTGATACGAATGGAATGTTATTATGTGTCATGAAACATTGCGCTCCCCAACTCACGAAAGGTCAGATTTGCTCTATTGATGATGATGAGTTTTGTTTAGAAAACCTTGAATCCATGTTAGACACAATGTCACTAGACTCAATCCAAGTCATTAGAATCAATGACTTAGAACTGATTCTCTTTGATATACAATCACACGTGTCTGTAATCAGATGGATATTTATTGCATTATTCAATATTCCGATGCACGGAAAAAAAGCTGTCTCTGCGTCCATTTTAAACCCCTTCAAAATACGGAGTTTGCGCTACCTTTTAAAAGCCCTTCCGATATTTATCTATCCATACTGAACGCTCACCTGCTTCTCTCACTTGCTCTCTACTACCTGTTAAATGAACTACCGTTACCAGAGTTCTCTGTGTTGTCTCCTTCTGTACGCTGACAGTGAGTTGCTTTGGATAAAACTGTCTGTCAAATGCAGTAATGTTGTAAATGTTCTACTGATCTGCTCTCTGCTTTCATTATAACAGTGAGTGGAGATGATGGATCTGATTCATGGTCTGTGGGAAGTTCTGCTTATGGTTCATTCAGATCACGATCAGGAGCAGACTCAATTTTCAGTTCATCACAATCCAGAGATTCATCTCTCAGAAGTTACGAGTCAGGGGCCATAAAACGATATAACAGCATGGAATTTCCACCACCAAACAGTGAGTGTCTTTTTTTTTTTTTTTTGGCAATTTCAGTACATTTTGGTCTCCATCTGTTTTGTTGTGAAAATATAAGGTTTAGTCTACATTTTCACCACATATTTTCCCCCGTTAGTTTGATCTTCTTAGGTTCATGATCAACATTTTCAGGAGTTTGAGCACCTGTTACTGATAAATTTCTTCTTCTCTATAAATCTATATGCTCAACTTTAAATACTTGCAAAAAAATAGGGATCAGGCTTGCAATAAAGATATTTCATTGATAAAACAAGGACAAAGCATTAAAATCCTGTCTAATTAATAAAGTATTTGTGAGATGTTTTGATTACCAAAAGGTTGCATTATTTTTAGGAACGTATTGAAAGTTTTAAATTTCATAATTTTGTTCTATAAGAGTTTAAAACCTTTTTCTGATTTAAATGTTTGTTTTTTCCCCAGTGAGTGGAGATGAGCGGTCTGACACATGGTCTGTGGGAAGATCTGCTTACAGTTCATTCAGATCACGATCAGGAGCAGACAGCGATTCAGTTTGTAGCTCATCACGCTCAGAAGTCTCATCTCACAGCTCAGGATTCGGGTCTTTGCGGTCCATCCCGGAGTCTGTGGAACATTCAGGAACCAGACGAGCACATGCTGGGAACATCATCTCAAAACTTTTTCCAGGAAGATCAAAGCAGCATGATAAGCATGAAGACGCAAAGAAAACGTGAATTATATCAAATTAATGAAAGAGAAATTGTGTCTTTATAATGTTGACATTTACATTTTGACAACATATGTCGTAATTATGTCATAATGTTATTATATTATGAGATGTATAAACATAAATCATATGGATATGTAGAATAATTAACATTGAGTTTTTTTTGTTTATTTTAGTCAAAAATGTGTTTATTTTTTAACTTAATTTAATCAATATATATATATATATATACACACACACACGGAGGATATAGAAGCGCTGTTCCAATGCTTTGCTGTCTACTGTTGCAGCTCGCTTCCAACGTGCCATAAGCCAACGTGTACGTTATATATACATATAGCCTACATAAATATATATATATATAAACAGGTACACATAGCAAACTATATAGGCTACATTTTTCTAGGGGTACTTAAATGTAACAAATCATGTAAAAAAGTATCATCTTTCACAAATGTCTGTCAAAATATATTGAATGAATGATGTTCACTAACCCGTAAAGTTTTTCAAGTGGATTGCCGTTTTTTTCTTTTTATCCTGTAGTGTAAATGGTTTCACTCGATTCCCTGATCATTCTGATTAAATTTCAGCGAGTAAAGATCAAAATCTCATGTATTATGTACAGACGTGCTCAAATTTGTTGGTACCCCTCCACAAAAAACGAAGAATGCACAATTTTCTCTGAAATAACTTGAAACTGACAAAAGTAATTGGCATCCACCATTGTTTATTCCACATTTAATAGAAATCAGACTTTGCTTTTGATTGTTTATTCAACATAATATTGTAAATAATAAAACAAATGAAAATGGCATGGACAAAAATGATGGGACCGCTAACCTAATATTTTGTTGCACAACCTTTAGAGGCAATCACTGCAATCAAACGTTTTCTGTAGCTCTCAATAACACTTCTGCACCTGTTAACAGGTAGTTTGGCCTACTCTTCCTGAGCAAACTGCTCCAGCTGTCTCAGGTTTGATGGGTGCCTTCTCCAGACTGCAAGTTTCAGCTCTTTCCATAGATGTTCGATAGGATTCAGATCAGGACTCATAGAAGGCCACTTCAGAATAGTCCAATATTTTGTTCTTATCCATTCTTGGGTGCTTTTAGCTGTGTGTTTTGGGTCATTATCCTGTTGGAGGACCCATGACCTGCGACTGAGACAGAGCTTTCTGACACTGGGCAGTACGTTTCGCTCCAGAATGTCTTGATAGTCTTGAGATTTCATTGTGCCCTGCACAGATTCAAGGCACCCTGTGCCAGGCGCAGCAAAGCAGTCCCAAAACATAACCGAGCCTCCTACATGTTTCACTGTAGGTATGGTGTTCTTTTCTTTGAAAGCTTCATTTTTTCGTCTGTGAACATAGAGCTGATGTGACTTGCCAAAAAGCTCCAGTTTTGACTCATCTGTCCAAAGGACATTCTCCCAGAAGGATTGTGGCTTGCCAATATGCATTTTAGCAAATTCCAGTCTGGCTTTTTTATGTTTTTCTTTCAGAAGTGAAGTCCTCCTGGGTCTTCTTCCATGGAATCCACTTTCGCTCAAAAAGCGACGGATGGTGCGATCAGAAACTGACGTACCCTCACCTTGGAGTTCAGCTTGTATCTCTTTGGCAGTTATCCTTGGTTCTTTTTCTAC
Source organism: Meda fulgida (assembly GCA_030578275.1). Taxonomy (NCBI): domain Eukaryota; kingdom Metazoa; phylum Chordata; class Actinopteri; order Cypriniformes; family Leuciscidae; genus Meda; species Meda fulgida. Next base: position 2,171,559 of record CM060617.1, on the reverse strand, counting down.
CATTCGCACTATCCTTCTGTTCAATCTAGGGTCGATTTTCCTCTTGCGGCCGCGCCCAGGGAGGTTGGCTACAGTTCCATGGACCTTAAACTTCTTAATAATATTTGCAACTGTTGTCACAGGAACATCAAGCTGCTTGGAGATGGTCTTGTAGCCTTTGCCTTTACCATGCTTGTCTATTATTTTCTTTCGGATCTCCTCAGACAACTCTCTCCTTTGCTTTCTCTGGTCCATGTTCAGTGTGGTGCACCAAACAGCACAGTGACTACTTTTCTCCATTTAAATAGGCTGAATGACTGATTACAAGATTGTAGACATGTGTGATGCTAATTAAAGAAACTAATTAGTTGGAAATATCACTATTAGGGATGCTCCGATCCACCTTTTTTGCTTCCGATACCGATTCCGATACCTGCAATTCAGTATCAGCCGATACTGAGTACCGATCCGATACAAAGGAACATTTTTAAAAGTGCTGAATTACTTAATAAGCTGTATGCATTACTTTGCAAGATATCAGGCTCGACTTAAACAATAATTCTTTAGCCTTGTAAAACAAAATGACAAACAATGTATTCACAAGTTTAGTGATTTATTTATTGCACCAGAGCAACAAGTGCAAAATAAAATAAGTTCAGTAGCTTGAACTTGACATTCAAAATTAAAGTGCAAAATTTGCTCAGGTTGCTTAAAGAATGCTATTTACACTGCAAAAAGGAATTAAGCATTCAAAACAAAAGCAGCTGAATAAAACAACAGCTTTGCTAGCTTGGTAAATGTGTACAAATAAATGGAAACAAAATCTCTTTATAACCGTTTAGTTAGTGCAAAGTTAGTGCAAATATAACTTCAAAATCAATGCACAATAAACAATAAAACAGCTGAAATTTAGCAAAAAAGCAATAGCTTTACTGCTTAAGATATTCAAAATAACAGGATTCAGCTCTTTTCAATGCTTTAGTGGAAATAATATTTAACATCCAACACAGAAACAGATAAATAAAACACTGGCTTCCATAAACTGAAATTTAACATCCCCGTTTAACAATTTAACATATCAATCTCAGTCTTAAGCATCACTGGCAGGTTCTTGCATAGGAAAGCAAGCATCTCTGCTCTCTCAGCTGTCAGTCTGTTTCACTTTTCATCCAAGATACAGGAAACTGTGCTGAAGAGTCTCTCACTTTCTATGCTAGTGCAGGGTGCACAGAGGTGAATCAAGGCAGCGACAGAAAGGCTAGGAAAGCGCTGGCGGTTGACTTCCCAGTATTTGTATGGGTCGTGTGTGACGAGGATAGTTTCCTCTGTAAAAAATCCATGCATTTGGACAGCAGTGCTGGAGCAGCTTGCTGCACCACCAGGTTCCTCACGCTCCTCCGGAATTTGATCAAATTCTTTCATGAAGCTACTGCTGCTCTTACTTCTGCATGGAGCTACTGCTGCTTCTAGTTCTGCCCGGGAGGTTTTTTCTGGTGGCTCTGAAATGTCTGATGACTCTGCCTCATCATCTGTGGTGGTCCTCAAGTCTTCCTCCAGTTTTTTGGCCAGTGCATCTTTACCATGTTTTGCAGACTCTGCACTGGTAAAGAATCTGAAAAAGAAAAAAGATACATGCATAAGTTACATAGTACATCATACCAACCAGATGGTAGCACATTTATCCTTTAAATCTGACATCAAAGTTAATCTATAGTGCACATGTACTATGTTGTTCAATATTCATATTCTCAGTTCTATTAAAAGTATTTTTACATCATGGCATCTTATTACAATTAAATTTACAGTCACAGACTAGTATACGTGTCACAGTGTGAGAAAGAACATGAAAAACAAAGAAAATAATAAAAACAGCTCAATAACGAAGTCTCAAAAATTATTTAGTCATTTACTGCATAATTATCTCTCACGGAGGAGCAGAAGCATAAAAGGAGCTACGACGGTGAAGGACGAGAGAGGAACAGCAGGCCTGATTTTGTTGTGTTTTGTTTCTGTGGCCAGCAGTCGTCCGCAAGGGGCTGCTGGCTTATACTTTCATTTTTGTATGCGTTTTATTTATTTATTAAAATGTTTGAATGTTCGCCGGTTCCCGTCTCCTTCCCATAACATCTTAACTGCGTTACAGTCAGCTACACAATACACATGTCAATTGAATATATACTTATTTATTACATGGCTTGGTTGAATTCTAATGTAGAATGCGGTCTGTTATTTCTTGATAACAGACCGCTGGCGCTGCATGAAAAACAGAGCGTTGCCATGGACGCAGGATTTTAACCGTAGAGGGTTAACGGACTATTTTCTTTAGCGGAAGCAATATAAATCGTTTTTAAATCAATAAACTCCTTTTTAAAATCAATATTTTGTGTCAAATTAGTGATTTATTTGGTTGGTAGCCATGTAATAAGACATTATTTACATATTACATTATCCCTTACATATAAAATAATTATTGTTTACAGTCTTACCTGTCTTTGTATCTTGGGTCCAGGAGGGTTGAAAGTGCAAACAGAGGTTCATCTTCCACTGTGCTGAAGCGTTTATCGATAGCTTCTAGGAGGGTCTTTTTCATAGTTTTAATCCCAGAGTCTGCATCGGTTTCCATGGAGAGGACACGTTTGAGAACAGTGACACTTGGGAGTACATCAGCAGCAGAGGCAGTGGCTGAGCTCACCTTCCTGGTAAACTCCTCATACGGTTCCAGGCAGGTCTTTGTTTTTTCAAGCAAGGCCCACTGGTTTCCGTGTGTGTTGTGGGTAGGTCATGGTCCGCAGCATAGGCTGACAGGACTCGCTTCTGTTCCAGCAGACTCTCTATCATGAAGTAGGTGCCATTCCACCTCGTTCGCACGTCTTGTTGGAGGCGTTTTGGTTCCATGTTCATTTCGAGCTGTATATCTTGCAGACGGGAATATGCTAGAGGAGAGTGTTTAAAATGCCCAACTATGTGTCTCCCACCTGCAACAGCATCACTCACACTGCATTGTGAGAGAAGTCCCTCGTTAACAACAAGCTGCATTGTGTGAGCAACGCATCCTAGACTGCGCACTCCCATGACTTCCACTGCTCTTTTCATGTTACTGGCGTTGTCTCGAAGAACTCTGCTCAGCGGGATTTGCCACTTGTCAAGCATTTCCTTTAGAGTAGCTGCAATCGCGTCGCTGGTGTGTGACCCGCGAAAGTTTGTTGCATTTAACATGGCACTTTTTGGCACAAAATTCACGTCCAACCAGTGTGCCGTTAAACTTAAAAGTGACATGGGAGACACGTCAGAGCTCCAGATATCTGTTGTAAAACTCATGACTTTGACATCTTTCATTTGTTCTGATATGTGTTTGCACATTTTTTGGTACAGTTCAGGTAGAGCAGTCTCGGATAAATATTTCCGCTTCACCATGTCATACCGTGGCTCTAGATGGTTTATTAGGAGTCTGAAGCCCTTGTTCTCAACGACAGACAGCAGTTGCCCATCCATAACAATGAAATTTAGTATGCTTTCAGTGATTTTTGCTGCTTTCACACTACCATGTGGAAATTTCTGAATTCTTTCCGTTGCCTCTTCCAAAGTTAGCTGCTTTGTGCCGTCACATTTTTGTTTTTTCAGCTTGTTGAACTCGGCATGCTCTTTGGGATGAAACCTCTGTAAATGCTTCATTAAATTTGTAGTATTATAATTCGAAGTTTTATCACCACCCCTCGGAACATTTACTTGGCATATACTGCAAACCGCGTTGGAACTTGTTGGCATAGCTATTGTGAAATATCTCCAAATCACAGATGTTTTGGCTCGCTCCATGCTGTTCGCTATTCTATACTCCGAATGTTAGCTTGCTGCGTACGCACGTGCGCGTTGTTAGCGTATGATGTCACACACTGCGCACAGCGGCGGCGCGAAAGCTTTTAAGCGGCGCCGGCATCTCCATAAACTTTTATATCGGATCGGAGCATCCCTAATCACTATAATCCAATTATTTATTATCTTTTCTAAGGGGTACCAACAAATGTGTCCAGGCCATTTTAGAATATCTTTGTAGAATAAGCAATAATTCATTTCTTTTCACAGCTTCTTTGCTTTATTCTATGACATACCAAAGGCATGCAAGTATACATGATAAAATAGCTTTTAATTTCATCACTTCTCAGGAGGAATGAAGCATTATTTCAATGAGCTGTAAGGGTACCAACAAATTTGAGCACGTCTGTATGTTATCGTCTCTGACAGGCAGAATGATGAAGCCGCTCTGGCTGCCATTTTCTTCCTCTTCTCGGAAAACGATAATGTAGTCGAAACATCTGGTAGTGTGTGTTTTCAGGTACTGCATGTACTCCCTGCACCGCTGTTTTTAGTTCTAATATTCCAGCCGACAGCGAGTTTTTTGACAGACATGATAACGTGTGTGAGGTGTGATTTATGTTTGATTTTTGGGTAATTATAAAATGTCCTGGAGAACATGTAGGCCTATATTTTATACAGAAATAACTAATAAAATAATTGTATTATTTTCCAAGATAAACTCTATAAAAACAAGACACCAATTACATACAAAAAGCAAACACAAAAAAAACATCTCTAAATAGTAAATACTTATTTTTAGGTTTTGCATTTGAATAACTAAGCAGTTATGACCTGCAATACTCTTGAGCAACTAGACTAGTAGATAAATGTATCTTTATTAAAGAGCCATACAGGCACCCAGTGGGTAAAACCACTACAAATTCCATTACAAATGGAAATTATTATTTTTCTAGCCACAAAATAACCCTAATTTGCCTCTTTGCATTGGAATTTAAACCCCCTTTCTCCATTTTATCCTTAAATACTACACTAATCGTAATATAAATAATACAAAATATTAGAAAAAATATATATATTAAGTGGTCATTACTGGACCATAATTATTTCAAAAATAGTATTTAGTACCAAAAGATCTCCTCAAAATATTAAATGTGTATGTGTATTTAATGTGTATGGTGACCAATAAATAAGGAATACCAGAGTGTTAAATGCAAGAAAAACGTTAACATTAATGTTGCCGCTCCATCACTCTCCACTCTCCAGAATAAAATGATACTGTAAATGTCTTCGACGTAATAATCTTTGCACACTATGCTGCAATGTTTACCAAAAATCGCTGCAAAAAATACCTGTATCCTGCTTAAAGCCATTCAAATGTATTAACAGCGCTGGTTTGTTAGCTAATGAGAGCTCCATGAACCACGTGACCGTGTGTCGGCGACGCCGGCGAGATCAAAGCATGTCGGACTCTCAACGGTCGCAACTCTGTTTTTCCAATGGCTTTTGCGCTACAGCGATCTGTAATGCCACATTAAGTGCGCTAAAACGGGATTTATTGTTTGAATTTCGTATTAAAACTTACAAAATTTGAAAGCTGAGATTTTGTTTCATATCAAAGCAGGGTTGGCAATTTGGCGTGAGAGACAGATCCTGAAAGCGTGTGTCTCACGGCAACCCTGCGGTTAGACTAGTTCAAACAACACACACACACACACACACACACACACACACACACACACACACACACACACACACACACACACACACACACACACACACACACACACACAAACTCCCACACCCACCCCCGTCCCGGTCATTAACCCATCTCGGTCATACATCACATTTTGTACATTATTGATACGGCTTTATTCAACCGTTATGCAACGGAACGGTCTACGGGACATAAAGTAAGCCTTTAAACGTTAAATAAAAGGGTTATTACGCTGTTTACACTGCCATATACAATAAAAGAGCCTGCACAGCGACAGGAAATAAAAATGAACATAAAAAACCTGATTAGTGCCTACCTTACACAACACCTACGCTGGATTTGCGCGGACGAAATCTTTCTATATCCACACACTGCAACGGTCACAATATGACGTCACGCTCTATGTTTAAAAAACGGTTAGTTCCAGTCCTTGATTTTGATTGGTCAACAGCTGTGTTTGATTCTATGCATAATACACTGCTATGACCGCTTCACCCAACGGTTCTATATATCACTACACCACCCCCTAGCAACCACTCTTAGAAACGTAAACATATGTTCACGGTGATATTGTTCATTGAGGCTTATAGTAGAGTATTGTGAGAGATCGAGTACGCGAGTGTACCTGCATTTACAGTAGATATTTTGCTTCAGATTATTCCTATATTCGTAATAAAAAAATCAGTTTGAATGTCCCCCGAGATAAAATGTTCTTTTAACAGTTAGCAGCTAAGGGGTTTTCCGTGCCTTGACACGCATCATTGTCAGTTGCTTTTCCGTGTTCACAACAAATCCTTTCAATATGAAAGTCTTCTCTACTGACTGACTCACTCATAAAGACAGTCTTTGGCGACATCTAATGGCGAAATAATGTAACTTCTGTTGCTGTTCACGGTCAGGGACTATTTCTTCCAGCGGAAGGAAGGCTTTAGCGATTTTACTTCATAAAAATGGCATTGATAAAATTTTTGTTGGCTTTAATATCTGTATCCACCTTATTCCTACGCCCCATGACGCTTTGCGCGAATTATGGGTGTAACTTCCGTTAAGCAGTAAACAATCAGTGAAAGGCTCGCTTTATGAACGCAATTATACGTTTTTCTTTTTTAAATGTTTTTTCTTCTGTACGCTGGGTTCAATGAGATGGTATTATTCTACTCACCCTTCAACCATCGAACATTAAAAGGACATTTAAAAGTGTAAAAGCATCAACAAGGTACTTTAACAAGAGACCATAAATAACCCCAAAAGCGAGATTCTTTCCACGGTATAACAGACGGGTTAAATATCAGTAATACATATTATGTAACACATGTTGCCTTAATAAAAAATGCTAATTTCTTCAGCATTGCGTGATACTATTTCAAAGTTATTTCCGTAATTTTGACAGAAAATAAATTGTGAAAACAAACCTGGAAAGAAGACGTTAGGATCGAGGAGAAAAATTAGAGATTCTTCGTGCATTCCAGTGAATTATTAATGGGATATATCGTATACTAAATCTGGAGAACAGACCACTAATGTGCAGTACCTAGGCTATATGTTGTAATTTTAAGGGGAAAAAGAAAATCGTCACGAGGAAACGAAAGCGACTGAAACGAGGTCTTGCCATAGATATTCTTGTTATAACGTCACGTTAAAAATACCAAGTGTTACGTTATTCTCATGATGTCTGAAAATAAATCATGAAGGAAAATTGAGAATTGTTTTTTATTTCTTTCTTGTGAACCCATTTTTATTTATGTTATGTTTCGGTATAGTTGTAAATGTCCTAGTTCTTAAATGGTTTATAAAAAATAAAATGATTACTTATTTGATTCTCTTTAGAAAAACATACATTGATAAGTGTATATTGTTTCAATTAAGGGCAACGAGATATAGTAAACTATATAAAAAAATAACTTCAACTATTGATTGAAAAAGTTAATTAAAAAAAAGTCATATATTCAACTTGTACTAAAATAACTGAAATTAAATATATACGCACTAATTAAAATGAAAACTAAAACAAATAAAAAAATTTATACTTTCTTGCCTATAAAAGTAAAATTATGGACTGAAATAACTAGAATTGAGTCGACTTTACAATTAGGTTCAACTTAACATTACCAATGAAAAAAACTAAAGCATTTAGTAATCCTTTTCAACATTTACTGATACTGAGTTTTATCAGGTTAATAGACATGAGCTAACATTAACAGTTGTATTTATAAACCGTCAACAAACTGTAAAAGGTATCACTCAATGCATTAACATTATGCCTTCATTATAAATCAAAAGTAGTTTTTTTTTAAATAAAGTCTGAATGTGATCTATAATGGGGAAACTTCAGGAGTCAACGTTTGAAGTGGATCAAAAGTTAAAAGTTGTGCTAAGACAAGAACAGTATTGTTCAAAATTCATGTATAACTTTGATGAAAGGTTTTGATCCACTTCAAATGTTGACTATAATCATCACCAGAACTTTAAACGCTTTAAAAATGATCTAGGACATTAATTCCGGTCTAATAATGAACATGGCTCATAAAGACTACATTTTAATAATAATAAAAAGAAGAAAGTTATACTATGGAACCGTTTAACAGCAACTAAAAAAGACAAAATGGTCTTAAAGCCGATAAACACATGAAATCAACATCTGAACTGACCAGCAATGAAACGCCACACACTCCAGTAATTTTCAATTTTTATTTTCTTTATTTAGATTTACATAATCCACTCGACTTTCCTGTTTGCGTGTGAGAAATGTGATGTTTGTGCCCTGTACAGTCCAGTCCCTCTCGTGTCCTCTGAGGGAAGGAAGCGAGTGCAGGAGGGAAGGAATGAAACGGGAATGAGGAGAGTAAAGCGCCGAGGTTGGGTTACAGTGGGAGACGTGTCGTTCAGCGGTTTATAACTTGTCCAGGAAGTTGTCGAGTGCCGGCATGCCCTCTTTCAGGCCCTTGCGTTTGCGTGTGTCGGCGACGATCTGGAAAGGCTTGGATGCGGCGTCTTTGGGGTCGCCGGGCAGAATCTGCCAGTGGTCGAACACACACTGAGGGAACGCCTGGCCGCCGGTGTTGGAGCGCAGGTCAGCTGTGAAACCTGCACACACAGAACATTAGCGTTCCTCACGTTAGCAATCAGACAAGTTTTTATATTAATAAAATGTGACTTAAACGTGTCGCTAAAGCTACACTGTGTGGGATTTTCTCCCATCTAGTGGTGAAATTGTATATGAATATTCATTTCTAGCTCCTCCCACTCCAAGGGCGTTTTAACTCCAGTATTATTCAAAATCTGCCGGCAGTCGCGAGTAATCTCCCGCTCGCATTCGTCACGGCGCCACTGAGTGCAACAACGCAAAGCTTGAATTTCCAGGTATGTCCCTCTTTGGCTACTGTATTTTCAAGATGGATGCGCAACATGGCCGCCGCTATTCTCGTATGTATCAGAGAATGTCTAATAGAAAGAGAATTGGCACTGTCTGGTTACTTCCGGTTTCTGGACTGGCTGCAGTAACACGTCTGTCCATGCGGGGGCGCTGCAGGCGAGTGCAGAATGAATGGGAGTCTATGGGGTTTCACCCCCAGAAATCCACTTTTCTCAGGATGTCACTTTTTGTCAAGTAATTTGAAAGTTGCATTCAAAAGTGAGGGCTAAGATAATACACTCAGCTGAAAATAGCATTTTTAAGTTAACTTATCCGTTCAAAAATGTGATGACGTCACATAATAGCAGAATGCTAGCGTGTTCTGGCCAACAACGGCCTAACCTGTACGAAATCGAAAGGACATAAGTACTCGTTCATTCGACTTTGTCTATAATCTATATTGAACTTGCGGAATCAACAATAAAATCTGTTTATTCAACGACAAGCAGGAGAAAGACACATTTAGCCGTCTAGCTCCACAGACTCCCATTCATTCTGCACTCGTCCGCCATCACCTCCAGTGGAGCTCTAATGGAACTGCAGCCAAGATGAAACACAATGGCGCTAATAGCCAAGGCTCTCCGTCAGACGGGCTCTGTATGTATTCTAAATGGCAGATTCTACGCTTGCGAGAATACTTGATTAGTTGGTAGAAGTAATTACACATTAATGGGCATATAATTTTGAAATAATTGTTTTTTTTTGTTAAGAATCAACTTAAATTACACAGTGTAGCTTTAAATAGCCGTAATAACAAAAAGTGCATTTTGGTAAAAATCTACTTCTAGTACAATGCTTTTGTCTGATAAAGATAAAATAAAAGTCATTAAATGCAATGAAGAAAGCAGCGGTTACTCACCGAAAGACTCGTTGACGGGAAGGAAGGCCTTAACGATAAACATGGGCGTTCCCATGACCTGAGACTCCTCGAACACGTGGCCTCGCTTTCTGTTCAACACACCGTAGATGCCGCCGACCACCTGCTCTGGGCACTGTGTGTGTGTGTGAGAGAGAGCGTGTGCGTGTGTGTGAGAGAGAGCGTGTGTGTGTGTGTGTGTGTGTGTGTGAAAGAGAGAGAGAGAGATGCAGGTGAGAAACATGTTTGAATCGGTTCAAGATTATTGGTAACACTTTATTGTGAACTGTTGAATATACGCAACTTTAAACCACAGGTCAACTAACTCTCATTAGAGAGTTAGTAGACTTTATTACTAGTCTTCATTGTGATGCTGCTCCAACAGACATTCTGCTGTCCATAAGTCACTTTGGTACGGTTAGAATAAGTTGACGCAGTTGCAGTCTACTAATACTATACTTACACTAATGAGAGTTAGTCGTCATGTAGGTGCAATGTTACTTGTAGTCAACAATGTCTTAAAGGGACCATCAAAATAAAGTGACACCAGATGATTTACAGGAAGTTGAGGGGATTACAATTCATTGATTTGAAGGATTTGGCCCCTCACCTGATGAAAAGTTTTATAAAAAAATACCATGAAAATAGCCTTAGATGCTGACATGGCATTAATTACAAAAATACAAATATCATATAAATAAAACCATTATCTCATTAAAATACAAGACATAATGTTAAATATAATGTATAATGCAGAGGGGGAATATTTGTGGGCTCTGATAGTAATAGTTTAATAAAAACTTTACTTAACTCCCGATATGATACTATCCCAATATTTCAGTATTTGTATCGAATCGACACCCCTAATTATAAGTTAATATTCAAAATTAATGTCCAGGAACACTTCCCCTTCAAGACACCAGTGTAGATGTGTTCGTGTCTGGCGGTCTCAGATAACAGTGGTAGGGGTTATCCATCACTTCATCAGAGTGGTGCATGATTTCTCCTCATAGACCAGCCAGGACATCAACCAGGGCTCACACACCTTGGCTAACCTCAAGGACTTTCCAGGTCCAATACCCTCAAATTCAAGGACTTAACGTTTGTTGTTGGACATGAACACATTAAGGTACCATCGTAGTAGTTTTGTGTGCACGTGACATCATGGCAACGTACAATTTATTGATTTCATGTAAAATTATAATTTTCTGAGATTATTAGATTATTGTGCAAAAGTTATAATTTTGATGATTATGGCTTACACCTTATGAAAACCCCAAATTCATAGAGTTTTACCTGTATATCTATGCATGATCATTTTCAAAAACTTTCCAGGGCCTTGAATTTTTTTTTCAGTTTCACAAACTTTCAAAGATTACGGACCCGTGGGAACCCTGAGAAACCGAACCGTTTGATGAATTTCATACAGCTTATGATTCGCGTCGGCTCACCTGAATCTCCACCAGGTAGACGGGCTCCATGAGTCTGGGCTCGGCGGTGATCTGACAGGCGTACAGAACCCTGCGGGCCGTGGGGATGATCTGGCCACCGCCGCGGTGGATGGCGTCCGTGTGGAGAGTCACGTCGTGGATGTCGAAGCGGACGGCACGCATGTTCTCCTCGCACAGCACACCCTGAGGATGCAGATGCAAAAATTACATTACAAAAATCATAAATACAATAAAAACCAAAACACAAAAACAGGAAGTCATATTATACAAGTTTTTTTTTTTAATCAACTTGATGTATATACAAAAAAATAAAAATGATTCTCAGGCATAATCTTACTAAACACACCCTGAGGAAAGAGGAACAAGACCGTGAGCATGCGTCCTTCTCACTCGCAAAACCTTAATATTCCAGCAAATACAGCTGAACATCAGGAGCAAGAGAGTAAAAGAAAAAGGACAGGGAGGAAAGAGGTCTTAAAATATTAGCATTAGTTGTTAGATGCATGGGATAAAAAGCTTTTCTTTACTATTTATTAGCATTAATATTTATAACAATTATAATTAAGGATGTAATGATACATCGTTATATCAATATAAAAATGCAACTTGATTGACTAATTTTATGCAAGGCTCAGCTTTCTGTATAAGGTATTCTATATTCAGCCCAAAAGTAACCCAAGATTTCTCTCTCTCTCCATTTAAATCCATTCCTCAAACTTAGTGTCATAAAGACATTATAAAATCATGTCTAATCCAAATCTGCGGAAGAGACACGAAGGCTTAATATGAACAGATTTACAACACGCATACTGAAGATAACATGCACGTTCAAATGCTTAAGTGACATGCAAAAACATTATGAATGAGAATGCAATTTTTTTGTTGTTGGATGAATTAACCCTGTAGAGTTTAGGAAGGTATTTTTGACATGCTTTCTTGCAATTAAAACTGATTGAAACGGCACTCAAAATAAAAAGCGCAAACATTTATCACATTTAGTTTTCGAAGTATGATTATTCAAAGATTTTGGATGGTTTATTCTTATATGTAGTGTATTAATAGCGGGAGGCGGGACAAAGCGAGCACTGGGAGAGTTTGTGCAAGAGATCAAAAAAAAAGTGACATTGACACATTACTACAATAAAATACTAGATATGTTGAATATAATGTATAATGCAGTGGGGAAATATTTGTGCGTCCTGATGGTAATAAACTATTTTGGGTAAAAAAAATTAAATAATATTCAGATAGTATATTGTGAGTTCAGTTTCACAATTTGTATCAAATGTTGCTCGTCTATCGTGACAGCCCTAATTATTCTAAAATCTAAACCTGAAAGATTTCAGTCTCTTTATTTAAAGTCCACTTCTCAAACTTAAATCAAGTGTCAAATAATCAGGTCTAATCCAAATCCAAGTCTTCTGAGACACGAAGGCGATTATCATATCGTGAGTTCAGTATCTGTATCGAATCGTGACGATGTATCATGACAACCCTAATTATAATAAAATATTCAAAATGAATGTCCAGGAACAATTGTCCATCAAGACACCAGTGTAGATGTGTTCGTGTCTGGCGGTCTCAGATAACAGTGGTAGGGGTTATCCATCACTTCATCAGAGTGGTGCATGATTTCTCCTCATAGACCAGCCAGGACATCAACAGAACCGTTATTAACCCAAACCAAATCTGATTTCATCCTGAACATCTCACCTCTTTAGTGGCCCACTGGAAGCCAGCAACAACGCTGTCCTTGATCTCGTTCAGGTACTGCACTCCCTTGGTCACGTCCACCAAGACATTGGGTCCGGTTCCGTCGGGTCCGAAGCACCAGATCTTACGGGCCTCTGTGACCTCCCACTCGTATTTGTCGGCCAGATAACGGGCTCGGGTCTTGAGCTCCTGACGGGACGACACTTCACCCTTGTCGATGTCTTCAGCGAGACCGTCTGGGAACGGCCTGGCCTTCATGTAGAGACGGTTGTGTTTGTTGGGGGACTTGGACAAGCACATCTGGTCTGATTCTGCACTGACCGTCTCCCTGTATGACACAACGGGGTCCGATTTCTGTTGGAGAACGAGATCGACGGGTTATAGATTAGCTGCATTTAAACTTACTGCTAAATCAGCTTCACAGATTGATCATAACACGACAGATACAACAAATACAATAAAATGTAACAAGTTTTTCTGGGTCCATCTTACAACACGTTTTTTTTACATCTCTAAAGAAACTAGTTAAAGTGCCCATATTATGCACATTTACAAGTTGTTTATTTTTTGGGGTCTGCTAGAATACTCATGATTTTAGGATCAAGATTTTCTCAGGAATAAAACGAGTATTTGCTTTATAGGCCAAACCTGTTTTCTGCATATTAGAGAGTAAATTATGCAGCTATCATTTTGTGTGGGTGTGTTACTATGAACGTCAAGAGTGTGGTTTGTATGTGTAATAAAAACAAATTGTGTGTGCGCGTAATATTGGAGAGAAAACCTACAGCAAATCACAAATCCAACCAATTGGTTGTGACCCAGTGAGTTTTGCTGGCATCTCGTGGGGAAAATCTGGTACTGCACCCAAACAATCTTACTGAAAGTGTTATCAACTTCATAACTTCTAGAAAAATCTAAGCCATAAATCTAAACAAGTCGTGTTCAAAATTTGGAGTTCAACATGATTCATAAAATATATATTTTATATAAAATAGTTCATAATTATTTTCATAAACCTCTATAACTTTAACAAGGGGTCTTCTGTAAATGAGACCAAGCTTAAGTCTGTGCTCCCACGCTTCACATCATCCCCAGTTTTGACACATTTGTCCTCTATGGACCCGTGTAACTTTGTAAATTGACGCACAAGAGTTAAAGACAGTTGTTCATCACAAACCTTCAGTGGAATGCAAGCATGGTCCTCCTCCAGATCTTTAAGGCAGATTTCCAGGTGAAGTTCTCCAGCGCCAGCGATGATGTGTTCTCCAGACTCCTCAATGATGCACTGCACCATGGGGTCGGACTTGGCCAGACGTTTGAGTCCCTCCACTAGTTTGGGCAGGTCAGCAGGGTTCTTGGCCTCCACCGCCACTCGGACCACAGGGCTGACGCTGAACTTCATCACACGCATGTTGTGGGCCTGCTCGAAGGTCGTGATGGTCCCGGTCTTAACCAAATACTGGTCCACACCAACCAGACCCACGATGTTACCGCATGGCACGTCTTCAATGGGCTCGACGTAACGACCCATCATCAAGATGGTCCTGGAATTGACATTCAGGGTAAGAAAGGAGGTACACTTTTTATACCTGGTTTAAGAGTTAATCATAAATTTTAGCAATGAATATATACGGCTGAAACCAAAACGCCAAATATTTTGAATGCATTATATATAGCTCTGTTTGAGTTTATTACATTTGAACTTTTTCGGTTACCAAAAAACTAGGGCTGGGCCACGATAAATCACATCTAAAATAAAAGTGTGTTTACATATTACATTTATCCAAATGTTTTTTTAAATATATATAAATATGCATACAGTATATACATGCAAATATTTCTTAAATATATACACGCATGTGCATTTACATATACAAAATTACACACACATGTAATCGCACACTTTTATGTTGGATGCGATTTATCGTTGTCCAGCCTAAAAACCTCTCATTAATTATTCAATTATTTCAGTGCATCACTAGTGTTAATGCATGCGGAACGCTACAGACCTCTGGATGGGTTTTATGTAAAGATCCTCCTTTTTCCCAGGGGTGAAGTTTGGTCCCATGATTCGCACTTTCAGCCCAGTGGACACGACACCAGAGAACACACGGCCGAAAGCATAGAAACGGCCCTTATCGGTGGTTGGCACCATTTTTGAGATGTACATCATGAGGGGAGCCTTCGGGTCGCAGTTCTTAACACCTGTGACAACAACAAAATCAGACATGTAAGAGATAGGCAAAGGCTAACCATTTTAATGCACAACGTAGAAGTAATGAAGTGCATTCAAATGGTTTAATGCACACCTAGCTCTGTATTCTCCCACTTATGCCATGGTTATTTACAAGCATTGACAAGTTAAAGCTGTTATTAATGTTTGTAGCACAATATTTTGACCGGAAGTGTAAAATGTATGGTTATTTTCATCAGTTTCGGCTCATAAGATTTGACATTCTCCCTGCTATATCAGACACTGATAAAGTAGTGCAGAAGATGTTTATTTGAACAAATAGCATTAATTTCAATTAGTTACCGAGAGAGAGATGCACGAAGTATCTACTTGCATCTATGCAGCATTTTTCTACTAATCGTGCACTTAGATGAAAGCAGTGCACCAACATAGAAAGACGATTAAACTCTAAACTGTTTTAAAGCATAGCTTTCAGCCAATCAGAATAGAGTATTCAGATGAAATATGGTATAATTCAACAACAGCAAGGTATTTATCTGATTAATTTGTGACATGGGCAAAATAAATTACATACTCAAAACAACCAGTTCCTTATTTACTTTTATTTTATTTAGTAACATGCAACTACGTCACCTTACAAAAAAAAAAAAAAAAAAAAAAAAAAAAAAAAAAAAAAAGTTACCAAAAAAATGATATACATATTCTCTATATCCTAAGCATAAATGCGGCCCCTGCCGCATCACCGCCTTCAGCAGAGGCTTGCCTTCCTTCTCCTTATCCTCGGCGTCAAGCTTGATGTCCAGCTTCTCAATCAGTTTGGCGGTGTCCTCCTTCTTGAAGTTCATGATGGCATCGAACACCTGGAGGTTGAGGAAGTGAAGTATGATCACTAGAATATCGGAAAAGGGTTCGAGGCTTCGGTTGGCAATAGGGCGGAACGATTAATTGCATTTGCGATGGGGTTCGGTACCGTTTATTCACAACGGTAATTGAAATTTGGTGCCGGTACCCAACCGTAGGGCTGCTCGATTATGTCATAAAACCATAATGTTATAAAATCATAATCATGATTATTTTACGCGGATGTGCGCGTGTCATTCAGAACACAAGACAAAATAAGAGTTCTTGCAAAACAGAACCTGGCAAAATAATCGCGTTTACTCGATTGTACTATTTTGGTGATCGTTGGGAGCCGAAATTGAAATTCAATTAATTGCACAGCCCTACCCAACTGTACCCTTTTCGGTACTTTAGGGATGTTTACCTATTGTTAACCCCTGTTAACTAAAGAACACGAACACCTGGAGATTGAGGAAGTGAGGTATGATCAGCAGAGTACCGAAAACAGATTTGAGGCTTGTTCGTAGGGTTGGGTCCCGAACTCGTTACTTTTAACGGTACGGACCGAATTACGTCAGAACTACCGAATACCAATTCACATTAAATCAATCTGTCAAATTTCGGTACCTGAGAACACATCTGGGCACGAGACTATTTAAATGCGAATCCTGCATGTTGTGCGTGAATGAGTGGCGCAAACTAGAGATGCGCGGATGGGCTATTATCAAGGTTTTGAAAATAGTAACAAAGTGACTGTAAAAAACTGTAACATTGATGAAAGGTTTTGATCCACTTCAAATGTTGACTACTGTAATTAAAATCACCACCTGGGGCCCGTTCTTCGTACGTCGCTAACTCAGTTAGCTGAATTTGATTGTAGGCGATTTGGCATGATCTTGGATTGTTCGGTTCTTCGACGCTCATCCTGGACTTGATGTCAGAGCAACAGGTGCGCAAGCTTAAACCTGCTCGCGAGCAGCTTATTTCCTGTTAACAGGATTAGATCCCGGCTTTATTAGCGGAGGTGATACGGGAAGTCTTTCGCAGCCATGTCTTGTCCGTTTTTACGACAAGAACCTGTTGCTGAAGGTGCCAGAATAATTCGAAGAGCTTTTCGAATTAAATCGCGTTTTGCGAGATATAGACAGGATCCTTTAGTGCAGCGCGATAATCTACTTATTGAGAGATATCTTTTTTCTCGTGAGGGTGTCATATACATAATTAATTTGTTGGAACCACACGTTAAATGTTCGACTCGGAGTCTGGCTTTAACAGCGGCACAAACTGTTTGCATTGCATTGAGCGGCACTTTAGACTATAGGAGATGCGGAAAACTTGGGGGAAAGTGCTGTCTGTTGCAAAGTTTATCTGGCACTCAAGCAGTTTTTGGGGGTTTTGTGGTATTTCCAAGCCACTTAAGACCACAGGTTGTGAAGCAGAATTATTTTGCCATTGCAGGTACATTATAATTGTTAATGAAGATCACGCAACCATGATCATGCCAAAAGTAGGACTTCCAGTATTTGTTCCTCAGGCTTCCCTAACGTGATTGGTGCCATAGACTGCACACACGTCCCCATCAAGGCCCCACTGAAGGGGATTTTGTGGACCGAAAGGGATATCAGTGTAAATGTGCAGGTAAATTACTATTACGATTCTTAATATTCCAGATTAGTAATATATCAAATAATAAAAAAAGTAATGTAATCAAAAAGTATGCAGTTGACGGATTAAAGATATCTTAGATGGTGTGTGACTCCATGTCCTACATCACAAATGTGGAAGCAAAATGGCCTGTTTCTAGTAAAATAAGCTCTCATTTCAATATTCAAGATATCTAAAATACCTAGCTTTTAACTAAAACTTTTATGTAGGATTTTCAAAGGCAGCTTCACAGAGCCAAACAAATTTATAAAAAACATTTGATGTATGTTTTTGTTATGTTTGGTTTCTCACTTCCCTGTGAGTGAATAATGAAACTAGGTCTTATGGAACTAGAGAAAGTTAACTTAGGAAAATTAAACATTTTCTTTATACAGCAACATTTAATTGTTCAGTTATGATACAAAGCATAAAATGTAAAAAAAGATTAAAAAAAAAGGTGAAAAAGTATATGCAAAAAAGAGTCACTATACTTACTGTTTATTATCAAATTTTGTCAAAAAAGAATTTAAAAAAAAAGTGGTTAAAAAAAATTCATAAATCATGTTTTCAGATATAATTTTTTTGTAATGTTTGACAAATGTTCATATTAAAAGTTTACAGTTTGTATCTAAATCTTTGTTGTTTTTCATAGTGTGATGTGAGGAATCGTATTGAATCCAATTAGGGTCAATTTGACGCTCCATAAAGGGTGTACGCAGAAATCGAACAGTGCACAAGGGTTAAAGCAACTCAATCTCTTCTATTTCTCTCCTTATTTATTTATTTTTTTTCAGGTCAAAATACTCAATTTTCTGTTGTAGCCTCTGTTTATATAGGGTACGGATATCACCATGTGCCATTTTCGGATAAAAAAAAAAAAATACAAAACCCTGTCAGCACAAGCCTCATGACACAAAAATAAAAAGGAAAAGTGCTACACTGCCCACCTCTGTATCACTTTGTGCTGTAGGCTTTTCCATAGGCCTTTCCTCCTGCAACTCATATTGCAGTCAGAAATAATATGTACACAACTATAAATAAAGTTATTTATGCACTTACAAGTACTTCCTCCAAAGGACAGTCATCTGAGAGGGTTTCTTACTGTCCTGTGCATTGGAAACAAATGGGCATTACAAAGTGTTGCACTTTCTTCCCTTTTGATGTAAAGTTAGAAAAAGTCCACCTACTGCACATATTTCAGCCACCACTTTCTTGGGAACAGGTAAAAGTGTTGGTGTTTTGTGTTAAACTGCAGAAGAGAGGAAAACAATGGCATTACAATGAAAATGTGATCAATAACATATGGCAAAATATTTTTTACATTAAGTTCAGCAGTTTTCACCTTCACAAGTCAAAGCAATCGATCACTACTCAATATTTAACAGATGGAATGACTGTACCAGCCATTTGGATTATAGGCCTACTTAATTTAATGCAGCAACAAATTATTTTACAGTGTAGCAAGAGAATTTTAAACTCCTTTACCAGTACTGAAGGTGTTGCTGCTACTGGTCTGGCTTTTGGTCTGAGGAAGAGCTGCCCCCAGCGATGCCCTCCACAATGGGTCGGTTCACATTTAACCCAACGGCCAGCTCTTCTGCTGGGGTGTAATGCAGGACCACCACCTGCTTTTTCTGCTCAGCCTTTTTCTTGGTTGCTGTTTTAAACAGACAAACACATAATTAAACAGTGTTGTTTGTAAAAGAGACTAAGAACCGTATAAGTAGAAAAGATGACTATTTTGAAGAATATTCTTGTACTTCACTTTTACTTGCTCCCATGTTCTAGTGGGTCCCGAGGTGGCTCTGACATTAAGCAATTATGAAATTATTAAAATACAAGAATATATACTGTAAGAGGTGATAGAACCATAACACGGTGAGCACTTACCCATTTAATTTGTCTTCTACTTTTTGCCAGCCCTCTCTCCTGGCTTTTGCACACTTAAAGGTGTTCCCTGTCGTTTTAATTAAGCTTTCAAATTCAGAATAACCTTCAAGCAATAACTCTTGCTCTGCTGCGGAGAAAAACTGAGCGCGCTCTTTGGCTATGGTGACTAGCCAATAGCAACGCTGTCTACTATCGATAAATATCCCCTTTTAAACCAGCGCATGAACGCGCAATTATAGATAACTCAATCCAGCTATACTAATCATAACCGGCAGGTGTGTTCGAAGAACGTAATTAGCCAGATCATGATTAGGCCATGATATCATCTTGGGTGTCTCATTTGATCTCGGATGTTTTAAACAACGTACGAAGAACGGACCCCCGATCTTTACGAGTTGGGGGCAGTGGCGTGTCCAGGATTTTATATTTGGGATGGCAAGAGCAGAATGAGGGGTGGCAAATAGGCTTCCCATGTATACATGTAAAAAGAAAAATGTTATGGTTATGAGGGACGTGCTTATTTTCATGAATTTCTAATGCTCCGAGAGGGCTAACAGTAGTTTCTGAACTATCAGCTCTCTCGGTCTCGGCCCCCCATCGCTATCATATGGGTCTGACCCAACAAAAATCCAGTTTGGCGCTGTTTGACAGTGCGCAAGAAAAAGTGCATCAGAACAGAACGCCAATGAAATGTTTACCCGGCAAAGCTTTAAAGCACGAGCAAATAATGAACTTTTGTGATTGCGAATAAGTGCAGTGTCCCATGAGTGTAACTCTACCGCTGCATGTGATGTGAATGTACGTCGAGTTTTACAGTATTGGGACTGAGGCGCCAGAACTGCAGCTGATGTAATGTGCGCTGTAGAACGATATATTTTAGTTTCCATTCTTATTGTGTTTCCACAACAATGTTAGTGAGTAAATCTACTGAAATTGCCACCATAACAGTGGAGTGTGATGTGTTAGACGTAGGGCTGCACCTTTTTAAATTACTATTAGTATTATTTGAAGTTATAATAAAATACGTAGACCTACACCAAAAAAAACTGGTTGAGGATAAATTCTTTAAAATTGGGCAATTCCAGCGTTATGGACGTGACATTTGCAGTCAACACTTGAAATATAAATTATCAAAAAATGCATTTAATACTGAAACGTATTATATATTCATACTCCGAAAACATGATTTTTTTTTTTTCAAATCAAAAATCGTGATACGAACCGAATTGTAGGTTTGGTCTATCGTTCCAGCCCTAGTATTAATTAAAAACGTTTATATAATTAAGATATATTTTCTCCACATGCTTTTTTGTCAAGTTTTGTCTCCTGAAATCACTGTGATTTGAATGACAATTTCAATACCATTACACCTGTCAAAATGTGCGATTCAAATGAAAAAAATTGCTTTCGTGTTCGTGGAGATTCTCACAACTATAGGCTACTCGTCTCTGGGGTCCAGTCTGGACAAGACAAGCGCATTCTTCCTCCGAGTCCGACACTCAGTTACTGCAGCAGCGCTCCGTCACCCGTGCTATTCACACCGATCTGCCTGTTACACTAGCCTGCTGCAGGGGCAGAAATGCACTTTATCTACATAATAAAGACATCAGACTTAAAACTATTGAGAATTATAATCATATTTGATAAGTGCTTTTCGTGACCCAATTGATTGAAGTAAGATTTTTTTAAAAGCCGATGGGGGGAAGGTAAGCCGACGCCCCTCCATAAACCAACCGACAATTGTTTTACCAATACATCAGTATCCGAGCTGTCATCTGGGGTGGCAAAGCTATTTTTTAGGGTGACAGCTGCCACCCCGTGCCACCCTTGTGAGAAACATGGAGTAGCCTATACCACTAGACGGTATTTAGTAGTGATTATCAGGCTTTTCTATTTACAGCTTAGTAAATTAATTGCCTGGACAGAATATAGTATGATAGCATTATATTATAACAATATAATATGTAACGATAAAGTTTACAGTGGCTTCATAAATTAATTAAAAACAAAAAAAGCAAAACACACCCGATTCACATTACTTGCTCTTTTTCTGGAAAATGAAGAACAAGAACTTTGCTGTATTTTTGTGTAATTAATTAAGAGAAAGTGCACCGCCATCTTACTCCGACGAAAGTGACTTGAACGCACATGCACTAGCAAACACGACTTCCTACTTTTTACACCTGTAGACCGCCTATGCGCGCCACTGTTCTGAAGCAAGTCCTGACTCCAGTCAAACATTCATCGAAAGATAAACACTACTAGAGTGCTGGTAAACCTAAAGAAACTCCGACTGAGACAGTGTGAATGAAAATGAACGCAAGTAAGTATTTATTTTAAAACAAATAATCGTCTTTTCCTTGTTGATTCATAGTACATACGACTATTAATCAAACTCGACGTGTTTAGCCTACTGTTTCCGTTAGACATTGCTACTGCTTTCACTTTCATATTGTTCTATACAGCTAAATACATTTGGTAAGACACTTAGGGCTTGCTTTGTTCTCCAAATAGTCGTTTACTATACATATGGCTTTTCACGGATTAAGTTTTAGGTTTATTTGCAGAATACAGTCATGTATTTTAAAGTGCGTCCCTGTGCAAATATGCGTGTCAGTAGGCTAGTGCGCGCAAGAGAGAGATATTTATTCATTAATTTAGTTAGCCTTTTTCCATTTGCATATTTTTAAAGGATATATAATTACTGAAAACAACAAATGGCAATTTAGCCCTGAGTTTTATGTAATCTCTGTTTTTGTTTTCTCCTGATTGAGAAAATTAAACAATTCTCATTTCTTCATAATTTAGTTAACCATGGTCCATGGATGATGATTAACGTAACTCCATTCATGAGGCATTTGTATTATTATGATTAGCATATTTTTAGTACAGCTTTCTTGTTAATTGTTCAGAAAGCACACACAACAGAATAGCCTCAGTGTGTTTGTTCTGTATTTGTTGCAGGTGACGCCCAAGATCTCTCAGAGCTCAGGATTGTGTTGATGGGATATAGAGGAGCTGGTAAGAGTTCAGCTGGAAACACCATCCTGGGCCGAGAGGAGTTTGACTTGAAGAAATCTGCTCAGTGTGTGAAGAGACATGGAGAAGTAGCAGACAGACACATCACTGTCATTAAAGCTCCAGGATGGCGGAGGAATATCTCTGTAGAGAAGAGTCCTGAGTTACTGAAACAGGAGATTTTGCTCAGTGTGTCTCTGTGTCCTCCAGGACCACACGCTGTACTACTGATCATACCTGTGGACATTAGATTTAAAGAGACTGAGAGAAAAGCATTGCAGGAGCATCTGGATCTTCTCAGTGAGAGAGTCTGGAGTCACACTATAGTGCTGTTCACTGCTGGAGACTCTCTGTTAGACACATCTATAGAGCAGCACATCGAGAGTGAAGGGCAGGATCTCCAGTGGCTGCTGGACAAATGTGGGAACAGGTTTCATGTTCTCAACAATCACAACAGGAGTGACAACACTCAGATCAAGGAGCTGCTGGAGAAGATTGAGGAGACAGTGGCAGGGAACAGCGGCTGCCATTTTGAAATAGACAGAAAGATTTTACAGGAGGTGAAAGAGAGAAGAAGAGCAGAGGAAGAGAGAGCAGAAGAACGAATGAAGAGGATGCAAAAAAGGAGAGAAAACATCAGATCACAGATGAGTGAGTCCATATACTTTATAGTGCAGATACACTGAGTATATTAAGTCAATCATGAACATCTAACAGTCACAGCAATAATAGCCAGAAACTTGTCATTAACCGCTATTTGTAGAGGCATTCCCAATAGATGTGTTCAAAGCAGCTCACAGTGACGGCCCCTAAACTCTGTTACTGAAGGAAATAAGCGCTTTCGTTTCTTAAATTATCCTGTTCTTCATGTGTGCTTCTGATAACGGAAATCGCTTTACCTTATCCATAGAAAATACAAAAGAAAAAGAAAAGAAAACTGCAAAGATCTTGTCTTGAATATAATCTTAAACATCAGCTTTAGACCTATAGACACGCCTCATGTTTGTCCCGTCAAACACTTTGAAAGTACATTATAAGTAAAAACTACTAGACTGCTGGTGAAATTATATTTTATTTGGAGCTCCAACTAAGGCAAAAATATGTCATGTAAAAATGGACATTTGTAAGATTAGAAGCTATTTTTATTAAAAAGAAAAAATGTCAACATGTTCACAGTTTTTGCGAGACACTTTTACTGCTTTCATATTGGTCAATACAGATACGATTTTGGATCTGTTAATGCCAATTTAGGCTGATTTTTTTTCTTCATAAAGTCTTTTATAAATATAAGCAGTCACAAATGGTCTTTTTTGGCTTTCTTTCCATCTAGTAAATGAATGTAAATGTAATAGTCATGTATTTGCTGGTGCTAATAGCCACCAGTGCATTGATAATGCTTTCCCAGGAGAGAACGCACACGAGAGAGAGAGATTTATTCATTGGTTTGGAGGGACCATTTAATTTCAGGAATCCCTTTTTACAAAGAGAGATTATTTAAGAAGACTTAAGATGTCACCCACCTTAAGAAGTGTGTTTGTTCTGTATTTGTTGCAGGTGACGCCCAACATCTCTCAGAGCTCAGGATTGTGTTGATGGGATATAGAGGAGCTGGTAAGAGTTCAGCTGGAAACACCATCCTGGGCCGAGAGGAGTTTGACTTGAAGAAATCTGCTCAGTGTGTGAAGAGACATGGAGAAGTAGCAGACAGACACATCACTGTCATTGTAGCTCCAGGATGGTGGAGGAATACCTCTGTAGAGAAGAGTCCTGAGTTACTGAAACAGGAGATTTTGCTCAGTGTGTCTCTGTGTCCTCCAGGACCACACGCTGTACTACTGATCATACGTGTGGACTACATATTTAAAGAGACTGAAAGAAAAGCATTGCAGGAGCATCTGGATCTTCTCAGTGAGAGAGTCTGGAGTCACACTATAGTGCTGTTCACTGCTGTAGACTCTCTGTTAGACACATCTATAGAGCAGCACATCGAGAGTGAAGGGCAGGATCTCCAGTGGCTGCTGGACAAATGTGGGAACAGGTTTCATGTTCCCAACAATCACAACAGGAGTGACGACACTCAGATCAAGGAGCTGCTGGAGAAGATTGAGGAGACAGTGGCACAGAACAGCGGCTGCCATTTTGAAATAGACAGAAAGATTTTACAGGAGGTGAAAGAGAGAAGAAGAGCCGAGGAAGAGAGAGCAGAAGAACGAATGAAGAGGATGCAAAAAAGGAGAGAAAACATCAGATCACAGATGAGTGAGTCCATATACTTAATATACTCAGTGTGTATCTGCACTATGAAGTAAATCATGAACATCTAACAGTCACAAAAATAATATCCAGAAACTTCTTGCCATTAACCTCTATTTGTAGAGGCATTCCCAATAGATGTGTTCAAAGCAGCTCACAGTGATGGCCCCTAAACTCTGTTACTGAAGGAAATAAGCACTTTCGTAAATAACAGAAATCCCTTTACCTAATTCATAGAAAACAATACAAAAGAAAAAGAAATAAAACTGCAAAGATCTTGTCTTGAATATAATCTTCAACATCAGCTTTACACCTATAGACACGCCTCATGTTTGTCCCGTCAAACGCTTTGAAAGTAAATTATAAGTAAAAACTACTAGACTGCTGGTGGAACCAGGGCTGGACTGGGACGAAAAATCGGCCCTGGCATTTTGGCCCAGACAGGCCCACTACATATGATCATAAACACAACCGATCTTTGCACGCCCTTGAATATGTATACCAACTTCTATTCCTTAAAACCACCAATGCCATGTAATGAGTGAGTAGGAATGAGTAAGAGTTAAAGGTGGGGTATGTGATTTGCAAAACGGCCGGCAGATTTTTAAAATGCACAACTCATACCTCTTCTCCAACGCTGGCCCTGACTCCACCCATTCGAATAACATGGACGCGCAATCATGCACGAGCGAAAACTCAGATGCGCGAGAGCGAGACAGGCTAGCGTAGGTTGGAGTTTTTGCCTGACGTCATCATTTACCTGCTAGACAATTTTTCAGAGCAAATTGTTGACACAGCAGGAGGAGGGGGGTCGCATACCACTCTTGACAGGGGTAGAGCTGATTTTCTCATAACTGTAAAAAAAAATAAAAAATGAATAGCCAGCCCTGGCGTCTGTACAGCGGTCTTCTATTCAAAACAGGATTCATAGCAATGTGGAACAACCCCACTAGCACTATACAAGCTCTATTCTCCATACATAAATACAATCGCTCACATCAGATTCCTCCCCAAGCAGGTTGGTTAGCTAGCTAGTTCTACATATGGCTGGGCTATAATGTTAGAACAGCTACAATTCTAATGCGCATATGGTCAGTAAAGACCGTTCCCTAATTAGTAGTAAATACTACTAGTTCATCGGCTTCTCACCTGTCAAGCAGAAAAAATGCCACAGCAGCATCTGTTGGTAGTCCTTCCTGGTCCTTCAGTTGCCGCCAACGTTGAAAAGCATAGCCTAGAATGACCCTTGTTTTTGCCTTTTCTCTTTCGGCCGTTTTGTTCGCAATTGCTCTCTCGAAAATTTATTTACTTTTCTGTGATGGTGTCTTGTCTGCCATTCTCCAAACGGAAGCAACTATACTCTCTCTCTCTCTCTCTCTCTCTGGACCGGGGCGACTTGCACTTCCTATGACTGGGTCACGAGCTTTGATTATGCGCACGAACGGGACACGCGAGCGAGGGGGGTGGGGGGTAGAGTACGACCGTTTGATATACACATTTTCTGTCCTATGATTCTAGGTGGTCTTGGAAGTGATTGGCTGGAGTTTTTCTAGTCCTGCCCGTTCCACAGATGATTAAATTGCTTAATTTTCATTTCAGTGCTTCTAACTTACAGCCAGTAAGTGGGTTAGGAATAGGATTTCAAGTGATTTTGAAAAAATGGTCAAAAAAGAAAATCACATACCCCACCTTTAACAGATGAAATAACTACTAATTGTAAAATACAATTGGACTATACTCCACATTGATGAATCCTAAAACAAGCTAGAGGATAAGTTGCATTGGCATAGCAGTGTTTCACACAGGATTTTTGGTAAATCTGTGGTGGGTGTACCTTTATCCATCTAGGGGGGTTCGGGGACATGCTCCCCCAAAAGAAAATGTTGTGCTTTTTAATGTTAACTTCATCCATCTAGTGCACTTTGAGAGTTCAAAATTAAAAGCTCCAACCCATATTCAGTGTGCAAATTGAACAAAGAAAAACTCAAACCTCTTTTAGTTGTGATATAGTGTCTGTCTACATTACTACTAGTGTTGTCAAAAAACTCGGTACTTCGGTACCAAGTCGGTACTAAAAAAATTAAACGGTTACGGTACCAGCTTTTCTTAAGTACCGGTAGTACCGAAGTACCGGGTTAATTCGGTTCTTGATGCGCTGTCCGAAAGGTGCAGATTTGCGTCCTTTTCGTAAAAACACTGAGACATGGCGACCGATGGCGCTGCTAATGCGGTAGCTCTGAATCCACTTGTTGACAAGAAAGGAGGAAAGAGCCACATATGGAAATATTTTGAATTAGGCTAATGTCACGTTGCCATAAGGGGCAGTTCACATGGCGCATGCAAATTCGTTATTTCAAATGTAGGCGCGCGGCAAGCGCGCTCATAATAGAAGCGACGTGCGAGCTTGTTTCTCCAGGCGCACCACTGTTCATGGTTGCATAGCGGAGACACTGGAGAGCAAGGGCTTGTGGACAGAAGGAGAAAGCGGTGCGAACTGCGCTCTTCATGATGACAAGGAAGTATCAGCAAAGAATTCATTGATTTCTAGCCCTTGCATTAGAAATCAGCTACAGGGTTCTCAAGTTTTGAAGACAGACAAGAGTGACATTTTTGGCAGTTTTGGTCAAATAAAACTATCTCCTGTATAGTTTGGTAACACTACAATAAGATACCATTCATTAACATTAATTAATGCTTTATCTATCAACACATTGAGTGAACAATATATGTAGCAATGTTCAGGGAAGAAGGAGGCGGGAACCGGCGAACAATCAAAATATAATTTATTTAAAATAAAACAAACAAACGAAAATACCGCCAGCAGCCCCTCGCGGACGACTGCTGGCTACCGAAAATAAATATAACTAAAATAAAATACAAAAACAAAACACAACTAAAATACAGGCCTGTTCCTCTCTCGATCATCAACGTCGTCGCTCCTCCTTTATGCTTCCGCTCCTCCGTGAGAGATGCGAGACCGGTGTGCCTCACAGGTGTTGCTCATTAGCAATCGCACCACCGGCCTCGCGCCGTTCTATCACGTCCCTCGGCCGTCCTGTTCGCCACATACCCCCATCGCCCCTCACAGGCCGGGGGGTACCCACGAGCCTGTGCCTACTCCCCCCCCGGCGGCGGCGATCCCTGGGGAGTATGGACAGACAAACCGAGGGAAACGGAGACGGAAGCATGAGGAGCGACAGATCGAGAGAGGGGAGAGAGGAAAAAAAAAAATTGGTCCGGTTCCCACAACGCGCTGCCATCTGGTCCCCCACCAGCTAGGCGATCTCCTCCGCGGTGCCTGGCGGTGACGCTGGGTAGCTCTCGGTGGACGGCTCGACGCTCCTCCGCCGCCCGGTGGACGGCGACGGCTCCTCGGGTGCCTTGGGCAGACGGTAGGAGTCCCCCGCTCCCTGCTCCTCCCCTTCACTGGTGGACGGCAGCAGGCTCCGGCCCACGGCGAGCGGCGGCGACTCCTCCTCTCCCTCCCGGATGGCAGCCGCCCCTCCAATACCCAGGCGGTCGGCAGCGAGCTCGACCGTCCCACCGGCAACTCACTCCAGCGCCCCGCCTCGAGCGTCCGTGGCCGCGAGTCCCCCGCTCCCTGCTCCTCCCCTCGCTCGGCGGATGGCAGCAGGCTCCGGCCCACGGCGAGCGGCGGCGACTCGCGCACCATGCTCGATGGCACCGCGGATTCCCCACACCGGCAAGGACTCTCTGACAGCGCGTTCCTCCCTCTTCCCGGGTTTCGGCACCAGTGTAGCAATGTTCAGGGAAGAAGGAGGCGGGAACCGGCGAACAATCAAAATATAATTTATTTAAAATAAAACAAACAAACGAAAATACCGCCAGCAGCCCCTCGCGGACGACTGCTGGCTACCGAAAATAAATATAACTAAAATAAAATACAAAAACAAAACACAACTAAAATACAGGCCTGTTCCTCTCTCGATCATCAACATCGTCGCTCCTCCTTTATGCTTCCGCTCCTCCGTGAGAGATGCGAGACCGGTGTGCCTCACAGGTGTTGCTCATTAGCAATCGCACCACCGGCCTCGCGCCGTTCTCTCACGTCCGTCGGCCGTCCTGTTCGCCACAATATACAATAAACATTAATTAATGTTTGTGAATGTTATTTAATACAAACACTTTATTGTTCATGTTTGTTTACTTCATTCATTGTGCATTAAATAATGTTAACAGATAGAACTTTTGATTTAAAAAATGTATTAGTAGCCTACATTTTTAAATTAACCCCAAGGAGAATAATTGCTACAGTATATAACTATTGTTTATTGTTAGGTCATTTTATCTAATGTTATCTAACACATATAATCTTATTGTAAAGTGTTTTTAATACTACAGTTTCCATCTTTGTAACTGTGATATACACTTTAATAATATATGTAAATTTAATCTAAATTAAGCTTTGGTATCGAAATTGGTACAGAGAACAGTGGATTTTCACTGGTATAGGTACCGAATACTGAAATTTTGGTACCGTGACAACACTAACTACTACATAATAATAGTTATGATTTTAATCCCATGACAGTAATATACATATACACTGAAAAATAAAATAAACTTTCATAATTAGTTTTGTACTAATTTCTGGACTTGAAAGAGATAAACACATGATCTTTTATTTTGACGGAAACTGCATTAAGCTTTTATTTTGGCGGAACAAATGGTTTCCAAACGCGTCTCATTACAATTCTAGTAAAATGAGTAATCATCAACTATGCAGATGTGGAAATAATGCCTGGGTAATGGGTTCTACACTCATAGCCTATAAGTGTTAAAGTAGCCTAGTTCTGCTTACCACAGTTCTCACTAATTCCTCTCCTGATCCTCCTCACTATCCTCATCAGCCACTTGAAGGGTTTGTTTCTTTTTTACACGCTATTTCTCTGCACATTCCTTGTGTTTCTTCTCCATCGCTCTATTTAAACAGATACACACACTAATACCACCGGCTTGCTCAGAGCCCAAAGGGTGAGGTGTTTCAAGATGTGACTGGACCAGCCCAGTGTCAATCAAGAAAAGAACCAATGGGCCGCTGATCTACGTGTTTCATGGGCCGGTCTGTGAGAGGAAAAAAAAAACCATACGCTGACTTTTTTTGTCCAATGCATTACACCGGCACAAAGATCCCAGCGCCGCCAATTAAGCATAACTAAACGAATGGGCCGTTCAGATCATTTTTTATTTTTTTAAATTTGAGATGCATCGGCCCAAATAGCACATCGGCTCACTGGGAGAGTGCCCGGTATGCCCGATGGCCAGTCCAGCCCTGGGTGGAACTATATTTTATTTGGAGCTCCAACTAAGGCAAAAATATGTCATGTAAAATGGACGTTTGTAAGATTAAAAGCTATTTTTACAAAAGAAAAAATGTCAACATGTTTACAGTTTTTGCGAGACTCTTTTACTGCTTTCATATTGGTCAATACAGATACAATTTTGGATCTGTTAATGGCAATTTAGGCTGATTTTTTCCCATAAAGTTCTTTTATAAATATAAGCAGTCACAAATTGTCTCTTTTGGCTTTCTTTCCATCTAGTAAATGAATGTAAATGTAATAGTCATGTATTTGCTGGTGCTAATAGCCACCAGTGCATTGATAATGCTTTCCCAGTCGAGAACCCACTCAAGAGAGAGAGATTTATTCATTGGTTAAGAGGGAAAATGTAATTACTTTTAAAGAATATACTTTCTAAAAATCATTATTCTGAAGCTATTTGGTCTTGCTTAATCTGTGTGTTGATGTAATCTGTTGTTTTGTGTGCAGATCATTGAAATTAAGCAATTTTCTTTTCTCCATAATTCATAATTATTGCCCATTGATAACTTTTGTTCAACTCTGATTTAAGAGTTTAATTGATATGGGATACACTTATGTCATTTTTAATCAATGACGTGTAGTTTGACACCCATACAGATAAGGTGAACCTTATTTCAGGAACCCCTTTTTCACAAAGAGAGATTATTTAAGATGTCACCCACCTTAAGAAGTGTGTTTGTTCTGTATTTGTTGCAGGTGACGCACAACATCTCTCAGAGCTCAGGATTGTGTTGATGGGATATAGAGGAGCTGGTAAGAGTTCAGCTGGAAACACCATCCTGGGCCGAGAGGAGTTTGGCTTGAAGAAATCTGCTCAGTGTGTGAAGAGACATGGAGAAGTAGCAGACAGACACATCACTGTCATTGAAGCTCCAGGATGGCGGAGGAATATCTCTGTAGAGAAGAGTCCTGAGTTACTGAAACAGGAGATTTTGCTCAGTGTGTCTCTGTGTCCTCCAGGACCACACGCTGTACTACTGATCATACATGTGGACGACATATTTAACGGGACTGAGAGAAAAGCTTTGCAGGAGCATCTGGATCTTCTCAGTGAGAGAGTCTGGAGCCACACTATAGTGCTGTTCACTGCTGGAGACTCTCTGTTAGACACATCTATAGAGCAGCACATCGAGAGTGAAGGGCAGGATCTCCAGTGGCTGCTGGACAAATGTGGGAACAGGTTTCATGTTCTCAACAATCACAACAGGAGTGACGACACTCAGATCAAGGAGCTGCTGGAGAAGATTGAGGAGACAGTGGCACAGAACAGCGGCTGCCATTTTGAAATAGACAGAAAGATTTTACAGGAGGTGAAAGAGAGAAGAAGAGCAGAGGAAGAGAGAGCAGAAGAACGAATGAAGAGGATGCAAAAAAGGAGAGAAAACATCAGATCACAGATGAGTGAGTCCATATACTTCATAGTGCAGATACACACTGAGTATATTAAGTAAATCATGAACATCTAACAGTCACAAAAATAATATCCAGAAACTTCTTGCCATTAACCTCTATTTGTAGAGGCATTCCCAATAGATGTGTTCAAAGCAGCTCACAGTGATGGCCCCTAAACTCTGTTACTGAAGGAAATAAGCACTTTCGTAAATAACAGAAATCCCTTTACCTAATTCATAGAAAACAATACAAAAGAAAAAGAAATAAAACTGCAAAGATCTTGTCTTGAATATAATCTTCAACATCAGCTTTACACCTATAGACACGCCTCATGTTTGTCCCGTCAAACGCTTTGAAAGTAAATTATAAGTAAAAACTACTAGACTGCTGGTGGAACCAGGGCTGGACTGGGACGAAAAATCGGCCCTGGCATTTTGGCCCAGACAGGCCCACTACATATGATCATAAACACAACCGATCTTTGCACGCCCTTGAATATGTATACCAACTTCTATTCCTTAAAACCACCAATGCCATGTAATGAGTGAGTAGGAATGAGTAAGAGTTAAAGGTGGGGTATGTGATTTGCAAAACGGCCGGCAGATTTTTAAAATGCACAACTCATACCTCTTCTCCAACGCTGGCCCTGACTCCACCCATTCGAAT
Source organism: Meda fulgida (assembly GCA_030578275.1). Lineage (NCBI taxonomy): Eukaryota > Metazoa > Chordata > Actinopteri > Cypriniformes > Leuciscidae > Meda > Meda fulgida. The sequence goes on along the minus strand of CM060617.1, from coordinate 2,139,379 downwards.
AACATGGACGCGCAATCATGCACGAGCGAAAACTCAGATGCGCGAGAGCGAGACAGGCTAGCGTAGGTTGGAGTTTTTGCCTGACGTCATCATTTACCTGCTAGACAATTTTTCAGAGCAAATTGTTGACACAGCAGGAGGAGGGGGGTCGCATACCACTCTTGACAGGGGTAGAGCTGATTTTCTCATAACTGTAAAAAAAAATAAAAAATGAATAGCCAGCCCTGGCGTCTGTACAGCGGTCTTCTATTCAAAACAGGATTCATAGCAATGTGGAACAACCCCACTAGCACTATACAAGCTCTATTCTCCATACATAAATACAATCGCTCACATCAGATTCCTCCCCAAGCAGGTTGGTTAGCTAGCTAGTTCTACATATGGCTGGGCTATAATGTTAGAACAGCTACAATTCTCATGCGCATACGGTCAGTAAAGACCGTTCCCTAATTAGTAGTAAATACTACTAGTTCATCGGCTTCTCACCTGTCAAGCAGAAAAAATGCCACAGCAGCATCTGTTGGTAGTCCTTCCTGGTCCTTCAGTTGCCGCCAACGTTGAAAAGCATAGCCTAGAATGACCCTTGTTTTTGCCTTTTCTCTTTCGGCCGTTTTGTTCGCAATTGCTCTCTCGAAAATTTATTTACTTTTCTGTGATGGTGTCTTGTCTGCCATTCTCCAAACGGAAGCAACTATACTCTCTCTCTCTCTCTCTCTCTCTGGACCGGGGCGACTTGCACTTCCTATGACTGGGTCACGAGCTTTGATTATGCGCACGAACGGGACACGCGAGCGAGAGGGGTGGGGGGTAGAGTACGGCCGTTTGAATTTACGCATTTTCTGTCCAATGATTCTAGGTGGTCTTGGAAGTGATTGGCTGGAGTTTTTCTAGTCCTGCCCGTTCCACAGATGATTAAATTGCTTAATTTTCATTTCAGTACTTCTAACTTACAGCCAGTAAGTGGGTTAGGAATAGGATTTCAAGTGATTTTGAAAAAATGCTCAAAAAAGAAAATCACATACCCCACCTTTAACATGAAATAACTACTAATTGTAAAATACAATTGGACTATACTCCACAGTGATGAATCCTAAAACAAGCTAGAGGATAAGTTGCATTGGCATAGCAGTGTTTCACACAGGATTTTTGGTAAATCTGTGGTGGGTGTACCTTTATCCATCTAGGGGGGTTCGGGGACATGCTCCCCCAAAAGAAAATGTTGTGCTTTTTAATGTTAACTTCATCCATCTAGTGCACTTTGAGAGTTCAAAATTAAAAGCTCCAACCCATATTCAGTGTGCAAATTGAACAAAGAAAAACTCAAACCTCTTTTAGTTGTGATATAGTGTCTGTCTACATTACTACTAGTGTTGTCAAAAAACTCGGTACTTCGGTACCAAGTCGGTACTAAAAAAATTCAACGGTTACGGTACCAGCTTTTCTTAAGTACCGGTAGTACCGAAGTACCGGGTTAATTCGGTTCTTGATGCGCTGTCCGAAAGGTGCAGATTTGCGTCCTTTTCGTAAAAACACTGAGACATGGCGACCGATGGCGCTGCTAATGCGGTAGCTCTGAATCCACTTGTTGACAAGAAAGGAGGAAAGAGCCACATATGGAAATATTTTGAATTAGGCTAATGTCACGTTGCCATAAGGGGCAGTTCACATGGCGCATGCAAATTCGTTATTTCAAATGTAGGCGCGCGGCAAGCGCGCTCATAATAGAAGCGACGTGCGAGCTTGTTTCTCCAGGCGCACCACTGTTCATGGTTGCATAGCGGAGACACTGGAGAGCAAGGGCTTGTGGACAGAAGGAGAAAGCGGTGCGAACTGCGCTCTTCATGATGACAAGGAAGTATCAGCAAAGAATTCATTGATTTCTAGCCCTTGCATTAGAAATCAGCTACAGGGTTCTCAAGTTTTGAAGACAGACAAGAGTGACATTTTTGGCAGTTTTGGTCAAATAAAACTATCTCCTGTATAGTTTGGTAACACTACAATAAGATACCATTCATTAACATTAATTAATGCTTTATCTATCAACACATTGAGTGAACAATATACAATAAACATTAATTAATGTTTGTGAATGTTATTTAATACAAACACTTGATTGTTCATGTTTGTTTACTTCATTCATTGTGCATTAAATAATGTTAACAGATAGAACTTTTGATTTAAAAAATGTATTAGTAGCCTACATTTTTAAATTAACCCCAAGGAGAATAATTGCTACAGTATATAACTATTGTTTATTGTTAGGTCATTTTATCTAATGTTATCTAACACATATAATCTTATTGTAAAGTGTTTTTAATACTACAGTTTCCATCTTTGTAACTGTGATATACACTTTAATAATATATGTAAATTTAATCTAAATTAAGCTTTGGTATCGAAATTGGTACAGAGAACAGTGGATTTTCACTGGTATAGGTACCGAATACTGAAATTTTGGTACCGTGACAACACTAACTACTACATAATAATAGTTATAATTTTAATCCCATGACAGTAATATACATATACACTGAAAAATAAAATAAACTTTCATAATTAGTTTTGTACTAATTTCTGGACTTGAAAGAGATAAACACATGATCTTTTATTTTGACGGAAACTGCATCAAGCTTTTATTTTGGCGGAACAAATGGTTTCCAAACGCGTCTCATTACAATTCTAGTAAAATGAGTAATCATCAACTATGCAGATGTGGAAATAATGCCTGGGTAATGGGTTCTACACTCATAGCCTATAAGTGTTAAAGTAGCCTAGTTCTGCTTACCACAGTTCTCACTAATTCCTCTCCTGATCCTCCTCACTATCCTCATCAGCCACTTGAAGGGTTTGTTTCTTTTTTACACGCTATTTCTCTGCACATTCCTTGTGTTTCTTCTCCATCGCTCTATTTAAACAGATACACACACTAATACCACCGGCTTGCTCAGAGCCCAAAGGGTGAGGTGTTTCAAGATGTGACTGGACCAGCCCAGTGTCAATCAAGAAAAGAACCAATGGGCCGCTGATCTACGTGTTTCATGGGCCGGTCTGTGAGAGGAAAAAAAAAACCATACGCGGACTTTTTTTGTCCAATGCATTACACCGGCACAAAGATCCCAGCGCCGCCAATTAAGCATAACTAAACGAATGGGCCGTTCAGATCATTTTTTATTTTTTTAAATTTGAGATGCATCGGCCCAAATAGCACATCGGCTCACTGGGAGAGTGCCCGGTATGCCCGATGGCCAGTCCAGCCCTGGGTGGAACTATATTTTATTTGGAGCTCCAACTAAGGCAAAAATATGTCATGTAAAATGGACGTTTGTAAGATTAAAAGCTATTTTTACAAAAGAAAAAATGTCAACATGTTTACAGTTTTTGCGAGACTCTTTTACTGCTTTCATATTGGTCAATACAGATACAATTTTAGATCTGTTAATGGCAATTTAGGCTGATTTTTTCCCATAAAGTTCTTTTATAAATATAAGCAGTCACAAATTGTCTCTTTTGGCTTTCTTTCCATCTAGTAAATGAATGTAAATGTAATAGTCATGTATTTGCTGGTGCTAATAGCCACCAGTGCATTGATAATGCTTTCCCAGTCGAGAACCCACTCAAGAGAGAGAGATTTATTCATTGGTTAAGAGGGAAAATTTAATTATTTTTAAAGAATATACTTTCTAAAAATCATTATTCTGAAGCTATTTGGTCTTGCTTAATCTGTGTGTTGATGTAATCTGTTGTTTTGTGTGCAGATGATTGAAATTAAGCAATTTTCTTTTCTCCATAATTCATAATTATTGCCCATCGATAACTTTTGTTCAACTCTGATTTAAGAGTTTAATTGATATGGGATCCACTTATGTCATTTTTAATCAATGACGTGTAGTTTGACACCCATACAGATAAGGTGAACCTTATTTCAGGAACCCCTTTTTCACAAAGAGAGATTATTTAAGATGTCACCCACCTTAAGAAGTGTGTTTGTTCTGTATTTGTTGCAGGTGACGCACAACATCTCTCAGAGCTCAGGATTGTGTTGATGGGATATAGAGGAGCTGGTAAGAGTTCAGCTGGAAACACCATCCTGGGCCGAGAGGAGTTTGGCTTGAAGAAATCTGCTCAGTGTGTGAAGAGACATGGAGAAGTAGCAGACAGACACATCACTGTCATTGAAGCTCCAGGATGGCAGAGTAATATCTCTGTAGAGAAGAGTCCTGAGTTACTGAAACAGGAGATTTTGCTCAGTGTGTCTCTGTGTCCTCCAGGACCACACGCTGTACTACTGATCATACATGTGGACGACACATTTAACGGGACTGAGAGAAAAGCTTTGCAGGAGCATCTGGATCTTCTCAGTGAGAGAGTCTGGAGTCACACTATAGTGCTGTTCACTGCTGGAGACTCTCTGTTAGACACATCTATAGAGCAGCACATCGAGAGTGAAGGGCAGGATCTCCAGTGGCTGCTGGACAAATGTGGGAACAGGTTTCATGTTCTCAACAATCACAACAGGAGTGACAACACTCAGATCAAGGAGCTGCTGGAGAAGATTGAGGAGACAGTGGCACAGAACAGCGGCTGCCATTTTGAAATAGACAGAAAGATTTTACAGGAGGTGAAAGAGAGAAGAAGAGCAGAGGAAGAGAGAGCAGAAGAACGAATGAAGAGGATGCAAAAAAGGAGAGAAAACATCAGATCACAGATGAGTGAGTCCATATACTTTATAGTGCAGATACACACTGAGTATATTAAGTAAATCATGAACATCTAACAGTCACAGCAATAATATCCAGAAACTTCTTGCCATTAACCGCTATTTGTAGAGGCATTCCCAATAGATCTGTTCAAAGCAGCTCACAGTGACGGCCCCTAAACTCTGTTACTGAAGGAAATAAGCGCTTTCGTTTCTTAAATTATCCTGTTCTTCATGTGTGCTTCTGATAACGGAAATCCCTTTACCTAATTCATAGAAATCAATACAAAAATAAATAAATAAAAAAGAACACTGCAAAGATCTCGTCTTGAATATAATCTTAAACATCAGCTTTAGACCTATAGACACGCCTCATGTTTGTCCCGTCAAACACACTTTGAAAGTACATTATAAGTAAAAACTACTAGACTGCTGGTGGATCTATATTTTATTTGGAGCTCCAACTAAGGCAAAAATATGTCATGTAAAAATGGACATTTGTAAGATTAGAAGCTATTTTTATGAAAGAAAAAATGTCAACATGTTCACAGTTTTTGAGAGACACTTTTACTGCTTTCATTTTGGTCAATACAGATAAGATTTTGGATCTGTTTATGCCATTTTATGCTCTTTTTTTTTTCATAAAGTCTTTTATAAACAGAAGCAGTCACAGATGGTCTTTTTTGGCTTTCTTTCCATCTAGTAAATGAATGTAAATGTAATAGTCATGTATTTGCTGGTGCTAATAGCCACCAGTGCATTGATAGTCCTTCCCAGTCGAGAACCCACTCAAGAGAGAGAGATTTATTTATTGGTTTGGAGGGACCATTTAATTTCAGGAACCCCTTTTTCACAAAGAGAGGTTATTTAAGAAGACTTAAGATGTCACCCACCTTAAGAAGTGTGTTTGTTCTGTATTTGTTGCAGGTGACGCCCAACATCTCTCAGAGCTCAGGATTGTGTTGATGGGATATAGAGGAGCTGGTAAGAGTTCAGCTGGAAACACCATCCTGGGCCGAGAGGAGTTTGACTTGAAGAGATCTACTCAGTGTGTGAAGAGACATGGAGAAGTAGCAGACAGACACATCACTGTCATTAAAGCTCCAGGATGGCGGAGGAATATCTCTGTAGAGAAGAGTCCTGAGTTACTGAAACAGGAGATTTTGCTCAGTGTGTCTCTGTGTCCTCCAGGACCACACGCTGTACTACTGATCATACCGGTGGACATTAGATTTAAAGAGACTGAGAGAAAAGCATTGCAGGACCATCTGGATCTTCTCAGTGAGAGAGTCTGGAGCCACACTATAGTGCTGTTCACTGCTGGAGACTCTCTGTTAGACACATCTATAGAGCAGCACATCGAGAGTGAAGGGCAGGATCTCCAGTGGCTGCTGGACAAATGTGGGAACAGGTTTCAAGTTCTCAACAATCACAACAGGAGTGACGACACTCAGATCAAGGAGCTGCTGGAGAAGATTGAGGAGACAGTGGCACAGAACAGCGGCTGCCATTTTGAAATGGACAGAAAGTTTTTACAAGAGAAGGATGGTAGAAATAAAACAGAAGAGCGACTGGACAAATGGGGAGAGGAATCCAGATCACCGACTAGTGAGTGACAAACTTTTATGAATATTATCTACATATAGTCTAAGATGTTTCCTCATAGTTCTAGACTATGGGCCTAATTTTTTAAAATGTGTGAACGCACAGAATTGATCTTATAGTGTGTGTACTCTAAAATCCATGCCAGCGTTCATGTTTATAAAAACGATCTTTGACGTGGAAAAGTGCTTAGCACCATCAGGGTCTAAGCAGACATGCACACTTTTCTAAAAACTGCAGGTATTTGGAAATCTAAGCAATTCTTGCCACTCTTCATTCTCAAGTAAAAGATTTGGACGTTGACTGGTGCTTTATAAAATTTCACATCCGGAAGAGAGGCTTAAGCACGTTTTTTTGTGTCACGTACGCACATTGGAGAAATTATCGCTAGATCAAATGTAGGAAGGTTTAAAATCTGGTTACATGGGAACTTCCTAAAATGTAATAATGATAAAACTGAGGTTATTGTTTGTGGTCCACCACCCCTTTTAACCCTAAAAGGGGCAACGTATCCTGGGTGATACAACATTTGAGAGGCTGTGAGGCAGGGAAAGTCTAGGACTCATTTCTTGGTTTCATGTTGAAAGGGTGTTTGTTGTGAATATTTAGATCTGGTGACTTCTTTCATACATTCTTTGTTTAGCTCACAGGCAGCATTTAAAATCAACATGACCACCTGTAGTGGGAAATCTAATAACCTTCAGAAAAGTGTACAGTTACAATATTTGGAGGGGATGTACATGTTTAAAAAGTTTTGAATTTTATGAATATACTTATTTTGATTTTTCATAAATCTGTTTAATGTTTGTATCTCCCATGCCACGTCACCTGTATAATATTTAATACGTACATTTCTAGGGCCTATAAATGATCAATATGACCAAAACTTCACTGATAAAAATCTACATCTTGCCTTATGTTCTCTGATTGATAGTTTATACTTTATCAAGTAATGCCTTTTTGCTCCGAAATCTATCACAATTTTTATAAAGTAAATATAAGATAAACATTTTCTGGACTGAAGCAACTTGGGTTTACTTGATTATTCTACATAATTTTTAATGTTATGAATTAAAAATTATTTTCAAATATGACTTAAACAGGTTTTTGGGGAAAATGTATTTGTCATCTCTCAATTATCATTAGCCTCAGGGTTCTACACTAAGGTTTTTCCCAAGGAGCACATGTGCTCCTAAATGAAAAAATCTAGGAGCACACAAAGAAACTTTAGAGTGCAGTGAAACATTTTCAAGTAACAGAGTTTAACAAACTATTTATTATATATACTACGTGTGTGCTCCTTCTCTTTGTGTTCAATCGATTTATTTTCAATCGTTTTTGTCATTCAAAGCTAGTTTTTATTTAGTTATCGACTCATTTTCGATTATGGTAGGTTGTAGTTACTCGCACATTGTGCTCGTAAATCATTTTTCCGGTTCGCACATATCGATTTTTAGGGGCATATGCGAGCAAAATGGTCACACTGTAGAGCCCTGAGCCTATATATTGGTAATGGTAAGCCATAAATGCTTAATGACATAAAAGCCATATATATATATATATATATAAAATATGTATGAGTGTGTATGGAATATGATGTGCATATGAGCTGAAGTCCGTAGTCTCTTCTTTGTCACCATCTCCGTTCGAAATCTGTAATTGCAGTTATTCGTGGAATTATATGCGGCTGTCAGTCGCCGCGCCCGTGTGGATACTGGCATTCAGAATCACAGATTATACTTTTTGGAAGTATGACCAACATAAGAATTTTCACCGGAAAATATAATCTGATCAAATAACATCCACTTTTGTTCTGACCAACTAAGGGTAAAAAAGCATTGCAGTAAATCGCGCTGATTGAATCTAACGATCGCTTATCATATCACTTAAAACCGTGCAAATAATACTTTGTTCTCAAATTGTTGCTAACAACATCAGCATTGCATGACTACATTTAATGTGTATTAGGGCTACCTGTAGTTCAGTTTTCATTTCTGTGCAGTCTAAATAATTTTGTCATACAAATTTAATGTTCCTTAGAACTGATTCTCTTTGAAATACAATCACACGTATCTGTAATCAGATGTATATTTATTGCATTATTCAATATTCCGATGCACGGAAAAAAAGCTGTCTCTGCTTCTATTTTAAACCCCTTCAAAACACAGTTTGTACTACCTTTTAAAAGCCCTTCCGATATTTATCTATCCATACTGAACGCTCACCTGCTTCTCTCACTTGCTCTCTACTACCTGTTAAATGAACTACCGTTACCAGAGTTCTCTGTGTTGTCTCCTTCTGTACGCTGACAGTCAGTTGCTTTGGATAAAACTGTCTGTCAAATGCAGTAATGTTGTAAATGTTCTACTTATCTGCTCTCTGCTTTCATTATAACAGTGAGTGGAGATGATGGATCTGATTCATGGTCTGTGGGAAGTTCTGCTTATGGTTCATTCAGATCACGATCAGGAGCAGACTCAATTTTCAGTTCATCACAATCCAGAGATTCATCTCTCAGAAGTTACGAGTCAGGGGCCATAAAACGATATAACAGCATGGAATTTCCACCACCAAACAGTGAGTGTCTTGTTTTATTTGGCAATTTCAGTACATTTTGGTCTCCATCTGTTTTGTTGTGAAAATATAAGGTTTAGTCTACATTTTCACCACATATTTTTCCCTATTAGTTTGATCTTCTTAGGTTGATGATCAACATTTTCAGGAGTTTGAGCACCTGTTAAATGCTAATAAATTTCTTCTTCTCTATAAATCTATATGCTCAACTTTAAATACTTGCAATAAATAATGATCAGGCTTGCAATAAAGATATTTCATAGATAAAACAGGGACAAAACATTAATTTTCTTATTAATAAAGTATTCAGTGTTTCCCCTATGTTTACAGCTTTTTGGGGGGGGGGGGGGGGGGGGGGGGGTTCATTAGTTTCTTTCAATGGCAGCAGTGAATATATTATGATGGAAATTAGCACCCGCCACCAGCCAAACACGGGTGATTTTGTGTTGTGGCGGGTAAACTCGCTTCACCTAGCGGCCACCGTGGCGGGTAAATAAAAATAGCACACTGTTTCACCCGGACGGCGGACACTTTGAGGAGGCACACCTTCAACACCCGCGCGCTTCTCCCGTCGAGGCTCGAGCGCGAGAGGGGGGAGCTAGCCGCGAGCGCATGATGTAAATATGACAGAACAGGCATACCGTAAAACTTCAAATAATAGCCCGGGCTTTTATTTTCCCAAATCGTCGAACTGCACCGGCTTGTATTTGAGACAGGCCTTTATAATTTAGTGTTGAGATGTTGTTCCTAGAGTCTCTAATCACTAAAAATCCCCAAATGCTCCACGTGAAACCGCGGTCTTCCGACCTTTTACTATCGTGTCAATTGATTTTGATTAATATGCGCGAGGGAGAGAGAGCAAGACAGCGCTCGTGTTGTTTGAAGACGTGAGAGTGCGCACGCGCGGCCGGGGCTCTCTCTCTCTCTCGCTCTGCTCGTTAAGCGCCCTGTCATGCGCAGCAGTCATTCTATTCTACATCACTCACCGATCAAAAAAGGCTTTGTCGGCGCCAAAAAGCGGGCGATCTGACGGGTTTTAGAAGATTAAATACATCTCGAAACTAAAAAAACCTTTATTTACCCAAACCTGTCGCCACACCAGGCGTGTAAAAGAGACAGGCGTCTATTTGGGATTTGGCTATTATTTGAAGCTTTACGGTACTCTCGCTGAGAGAGCACCTCCAGCATAGAGTGCGGTTTAGCATCGGTTCAGTTTTTTGTTTAATCTGCCCTACTCATTTAACGAAATGTATATCAGTTCATGGTTTGTGTGTGTACAAGAGAGAAAGAGAAAATGTCAGTATTTCATTGAGACTTGAGATTAAATAAACTGGTTAAGTATTGTAGATCTTTTAGTTAATTTTCACATGCAGTTACACATTGTCGGTTAAAAACAAGAAAGTGGCTGGTAAAAACATTGAGTGGCTGGTAGATTTTGAAATCCACCAGCCACAGTGGCCGGTGGACATAAAAGTTAATTTCCATCCCTGCAGTGAAGCAATGAATCTTTCATACTATATATATATATACTTTGTTTGTTATAATTAGAGGATTTGCCAGCATACAGATTGCAGCTCTGAACAAAAAGTCAGTTTTGAGCGGAGGGGATTCTATCTTAAATGCTTCTGATTGGCCATTGCGTTCAAAAAATCAACACATGTCTGTGATCGGCTACATCACTCAACGCTGCAAACATGTTATAAAAAGCTACTCTGGCCTGTAAATCATTTCTATCTTGTTGCTTTTCTGCAACAGATGAATAAAAATGTATTAGTTTTTATGTTTTATTCATAGATATTTCTAGTTTGCGGGAGTCGTTTTATTCTCCCGCAACCCGCACACACAGAGTGAGACTGCATTACCGCCCGCGCTCGCACTCGGCCATCAAATCTAGTCCCGCGCCGCACTCTATTGCGTTGGCAGTGCACGTCTCTAGATCAAGGGCCCGCCCCGAGGATAGTGACGGGAAATATCGGGTGATATAGGCTATATGATATATCCGGTGATGACTGGACTTTTGATGCTTGTCAGGGGCAGGATGCGCAGCACTTAGACTTGGAGCAGGAGAGCTACTCCGGCTGCTACTCGCAGTAGAGCTAGTGTTGCCATCTTCAGTTCCCTGTGAGCGTTTAAAAAAAACAACGTCTCGTTGACGCGACCATAGACATAATAAATACATAGACACCCTATTGGCTACTGGAGCGTACGTCAACGGCGCCGGCATATCAAGGAGGGCAACTTGCCCATACCTCTCATTATGGGAATTGAGAAACATGGCTGTTTCGTGCGCTGCTTGGGGCTGTACAAGTCGCCACACAATTGAAAACAGGTCTCGGGGAATTACCTTTCACAAACAAGACTGAACGTTTTTTTCTGGTTGTATTTGGTAATAATATAATTAGTAATAGTAATGTACACCACGTGCAAACCACTGAAATCGGCTGATAAATGTAAACGTTATTATTGTTTTTATCCAGGAAAACCGCAGCTCACCCGTTTACTTGCACTTGTTCACAGCGCAGTCTTGCCCTCCGCAAAATGGCGGACACGTTGACGTATCGCAGCAACGTTCCAAAGCGGCCAATAGGGCGTCTTTGTATTTATTATGTCTATGGACGCGACATATTTCCCGCCGCGCGCTCTCTCTCCGCAAATGCTCATCTGTATGTGACGCAAGTGTTTGTTTGTCTGTGTGTGCGCGCGTGTGCGCACTCATTGGGATAATTGTAAACGTGCAAACACACACAGACTTATTTCCATGGTGGAAATAAGATAAATAACATATTACTTAAGGACTATTTAGTTTGTTTAATAAAATAAATTGTAATCTGGCACTATAAAGAAAATCAAATCAAATTGACTTGACCTTCAAGGTGGGCGGGGCGCCCCCCTTATATAATGGTAGGGGAAACTCTGGTATTTGTGAAATGTTTTGATTACCAATAGGTTGCATTATTTTTAGGAACATATTGAAAGTTTTAAATCTCAGTTTTAAAAAATTTGTTCTATAAGAGTTTCAAACCTTTTTCTGATTTAAATGTTTGTTTTTTCCCCAGTGAGTGGAGATGAGCGGTCTGACACATGGTCTGTGGGAAGTTCTGCTTACAGTTCATTCAGATCACGATCAGGAGCAGACAGCGATTCAGATTTTGGTTCATTACGCTCAAAAGTCTCATCTCACAGCTCAGGATTCGGGTCTTTGCGGTCCATCCCGGAGTCTGTGGAACATTCAGGAACCAGACGAGCACATGCTGCGAACATCATCTCAAAACTTTTCCCAAGAAGATCAAAGCAGCATGATAAGCATGAAGACGCTAAGAAAACGTGAATTATATCAAATTAATGAAAGAGAAATTGTCTTTATAATGTTGACATTTATATTTTGACAACATATTATGTCGTAATTATGTCATAATATTTTTATATTATGAGATGTATACATATAAATCATATGGATATGTAGGCTAATTAACATTGTTTTTTTTGTTTATTTTGTCAAAAATGTGTTTATTTAATTTTTAATCACAGATATATATATACACATAGGATATAGAAGCGCTGTTCCAATGCTTTGCTGTCTACTGTTGCAGCTCGCTTCTTTTGAAAGCCAATGTGTACGTTATATATACAGTACATATAGCCTACATATATATAAACATGTACACAAAACAAACTATATACATTTTGCTAAGGGGTACTTAAATGTAACAAATGCTGTAAAAAAGTATCATCTTTCAAAAATGTCTGTCAAAATATATTGAATGAATGATGTTCACTAACCCGTAAAGTTTTTCAATTGGATTGCCGTTTTTTTTCTTTTTAACCTGTAGTGTAAATGGTTTCACTCGATTCCCTGATCATTCTGATTCAATTTCAGCGAGTAAAGATCAAAATCTCATGTATTATGCATGTTATCGTCTCTGACAGGCAGAATGATGAAGCCGCTCTGGCTGCCATTTTCTTCCTCTTCTCGGAAAACGATAATGTAGTCGAAACATCTGGTAGTGTGTGTTTTCAGGTACTGCATGTACTCCCTGCACCGCTGTTTTTAGTTCTAATATTCCAGCCGACAGCGAGTTTTTTGACAGACATGATAACGTGTGTGAGGTGTGATTTATGTTTGATTTTTGGGTAATTATAAAATGTCCTGGAGAACATGTAGGCCTATATTTTATACAGAAATAACTAATAAAATAATTGTATTACTTTCCAAGATAAGCTCTAAAAAAACAAAACACCAATTACATACAAAAAGCAAACACAAAACAAAAAAACATGTCTAAATACTTATTTTTAGGTTTTGCATTTGAATAACTAAGCAGTTATGACCTGCAATACTCTTTTGAGCAACTAGACTAGTAGATAAATGTATCTTTATTAAAGAGCCATACAGGCACCTAGTGGGTAAAACCACTACAAATTCCATTACAAATGGAAATTATTATTTTTCTAGCCACAAAATAACCCTAATTTGCCTCTTTGCATTGGAATTTAAACCCCCTTTCTCCATTTTATCCTTAAATACTACACTAATCGTAATATAAATAATACAAAATATTAGAAAAAATATATATATTAAGTGGTCATTACTGGACCATAATTATTTCAAAAATAGTATTTAGTACCAAAAGATCTCCTCAAAATATTAAATGTGTATGTGTATTTAATGTGTATGGTGACCAATAAATAAGGAATACCAGAGTGTTAAATGCAAGAAAAACGTTAACATTAATGTTGCCGCTCCATCACTCTCCACTCTCCAGAATAAAATGATACTGTAAATGTCTTCGACGTAATAATCTTTGCACACTATGCTGCAATGTTTACCAAAAATCGTTGCAAAAAATACCTGTATCCTGCTTAAAGCCATTCAAATGTATTAACAGCGCTGGTTTGTTAGCTAATGAGAGCTCCATGAACCACGTGACCGTGTGTCGGCGACGCCGGCGAGATCAAAGCATGTCGGACTCTCAACGGTCGCAACTCTGTTTATGCAATGGCTTTTGCGCTACAGCGATCTGTAATGCCACATTAAGTGCGCTAAAACGGGATTTATTGTTTGAATTTCGTATTAAAACTTACAAAATTTGGAAGCTGAGATTTTGTTTCATATCAAAGCAGGGTTGGCAATTTGGCGTGAGATTCACTTGGGCAGCGTGAGAGACAGATCCTGAAAGCGTGTGTCTCACGGCAACCCTGCGGTTAGACTCGTTTAAACAGCACACACACACACACACACACACACACACACACACACACACACACACACACACACACACACACTCCCACACAAACTCCCACACCCACCCCCGTCTCGGTCATTGACCCATCTCGGTCATACATCACATTTTGTACATTATTGATACGGCTTTATTCAACCGTTATGCAACGGAACGGTCTACGGGACATAAAGTAAGCCTTTAAACGTTAAATAAAAGGGTTCTTACGCTGTTTACACTGCCATATACAATAAAAGAGCCTGCACAGCGACAGGAAATAAAAATGAACATAAAAAACCTGATTAGTGCCTACCTTACACAACACCTACGCTGGATTTGCGCGGACGAAATCTTTCTATATCCACACACTGCAACGGTCACAATATGACGTCACGCTCTATGTTTAAAAAACGGGTAGTTCCAGTCCTTGATTTTGATTGGTCAACAGCTGTGTTTGATTCTATGCATAATACACTGCTATGACCGCTTCACCCAACGGTTCTATATATCACTACACCACCCCCTAGCAACCACTCTTAGAAACGTAAACATATGTTCACGGTGATATTGTTCATTGAGGCTTATAGTAGAGTATTGTGAGAGATCGAGTACGCGAGTGTACCTGCATTTACAGTAGATATTTTGCTTCAGATTATTCCTATATTCGTAATAAAAAAATCAGTTTGAATCTCCCCCGAGATAAAATGTTCTTTTAACAGTTAGCAGCTAAGGGGTTTTCCGTGCCTTGACACGCATCATTGTCAGTTGCTTTTCCGTGTTCACAACAAATCCTTTCAATATGAAAGTCTTCTCTACTGACTGACTCACTCATAAAGACAGTCTTTGGCGACATCTAATGGCGAAATAATGTAACTTCTGTTGCTGTTCACGGTCAGGGACTATTTCTTCCAGCGGAAGGAAGGCTTTAGCGATTTTACTTCATAAAAATGGCATTGATAAAATTTTTGTTGGCTTTAATATCTGTATCCACCTTATTCCTACGCCCCATGACGCTTTGCGCGAATTATGGGTGTAACTTCCGTTAAGCAGTAAACAATCAGTGAAAGGCTCGCTTTATGAACGCAATTATACGTTTTTCTTTTTTAAATGTTTTTTCTTCTGTACGCTGGGTTCAATGAGATGGTATTATTCTACTCACCCTTCAACCATCGAACATTAAAAGGACATTTAAAAGTGTAAAAGCATCAACAAGGTACTTTAACAAGAGACCATAAATAACCCCAAAAGCGAGATTCTTTCCACGGTATAACAGACGGGTTAAATATCAGTAATACATATTATGTAACACATGTTGCCTTAATAAAAAATGCTAATTTCTTCAGCATTGCGTGATACTATTTCAAAGTTATTTCCGTAATTTTGACAGAAAATAAATTGTGAAAACAAACCTGGAAAGAAGACGTTAGGATCGAGGAGAAAAATTAGAGATTCTTCGTGCATTCCAGTGAATTATTAATGGGATATATCGTATACTAAATCTGGAGAACAGACCACTAATGTGCAGTACCTAGGCTATATGTTGTAATTTTAAGGGGAAAAAGAAAATCGTCACGAGGAAACGAAAGCGACTGAAACGAGGTCTTGCCATAGATATTCTTGTTATAACGTCACGTTAAAAATACCAAGTGTTACGTTATTCTCATGATGTCTGAAAATAAATCATGAAGGAAAATTGAGAATTGTTTTTTATTTCTTTCTTGTGAACCCATTTTTATTTATGTTATGTTTCGGTATAGTTGTAAATGTCCTAGTTCTTAAATGGTTTATAAAAAATAAAATGATTACTTATGATTCTCTTTAGAAAAACATACATTGATAAGTGTATATTGTTTCAATTAAGGGCAACGAGATATAGTAAACTATATAAAAAAATAACTTCAACTATTGATTGAAAAAGTTTTAATTAAAAAAAAAGTCATATATTCAACTTGTACTAAAATAACTGAAATTAAATATATACGCACTAATTAAAATGAAAACTAAAACAAATAAAAAAATTTATACTTTCTTGCTTATAAAAGTAAAATTATGGACTGAAATAACTAGAATTGAGTCGACTTTACAATTAGGTTCAACTTAACATTACCAATGAAAAAAACTAAAGCATTTAGTAATCCTTTTCAACATTTACTGATACTGAGTTATCAGGTTAATAGACCTGAGCTAACATTAACAGTTGTATTTATAAACCGTCAACAAACTGTAAAAGGTATCACTCAATGCATTAACATTATGCCTTCATTATAAATCAAAAGTAGTTTTTTTTTAAATAAAGTCTGAATGTGATCTATAATGGGGAAACTTCAGGAGTCAACGTTTGAAGTGGATCAAAAGTTAAAAGTTGTGCTAAGACAAGAACAGTATTGTTCAAAATTCATGTATAACTTTGATGAAAGGTTTTGATCCACTTCAAATGTTGACTATAATCATCACCAGAACTTTAAACGCTTTAAAAATGATCTAGGACATTAATTCCGGTCTAATAATGAACATGGCTCATAAAGACTACATTTTAATAATAATAAAAAGAAGAAAGTTATACTATGGAACCGTTTAACAGCAACTAAAAAAGACAAAATGGTCTTAAAGCCGATAAACACATGAAATCAACATCTGAACTGACCAGCAATGAAACGCCACACACTCCAGTAATTTTCAATTTTTATTTTCTTTATTTAGATTTACATAATCCACTCGACTTTCCTGTTTGCGTGTGAGAAATGTGATGTTTGTGCCCTGTACAGTCCAGTCCCTCTCGTGTCCTCTGAGGGAAGGAAGCGAGTGCAGGAGGGAAGGAATGAAACGGGAATGAGAGGAGAGTAAAGCGCCGAGGTTGGGTTACAGTGGGAGACGTGTCGTTCAGCGGTTTATAACTTGTCCAGGAAGTTGTCGAGTGCCGGCATGCCCTCTTTCAGGCCCTTGCGTTTGCGTGTGTCGGCGACGATCTGGAAAGGCTTGGATGCGGCGTCTTTGGGGTCGCCGGGCAGAATCTGCCAGTGGTCGAACACACACTGAGGGAACGCCTGGCCGCCGGTGTTGGAGCGCAGGTCAGCTGTGAAACCTGCACACACAGAACATTAGCGTTCCTCACGTTAGCAATCAGACAAGTTTTTATATTAATAAAATGTGACTTAAACGTGTCGCTAAAGCTACACTGTGTGGGATTTTCTCCCATCTAGTGGTGAAATTGTATATGAATATTCATTTCTAGCTCCTCCCACTCCAAGGGCGTTTTAACTCCAGTATTATTCAAAATCTGCCGGCAGTCGCGAGTAATCTCCCGCTCGCATTCGTCACGGCGCCACTGAGTGCAACAACGCAAAGCTTGAATTTCCAGGTATGTCTCTCTTTGGCTACTGTATTTTCAAGATGGATGCGCAACATGGCCGCCGCTATTCTCGTATGTATCAGAGAATGTCTAATAGAAAGAGAATTGGCACTGTCTGGTTACTTCCGGTTTCTGGACTGGCTGCAGTAACACGTCTGTCCATGCGGGGGCGCTGCAGGCGAGTGCAGAATGAATGGGAGTCTATGGGGTTTCACCCCCAGAAATCCACTTTTCTCAGGATGTCACTTTTTGTCAAGTAATTTGAAAGTTGCATTCAAAAGTGAGGGCTAAGATAATACACTCAGCTGAAAATAGCATTTTTAAGTTAACTTATCCGTTCAAAAATGTGATGACGTCACATAATAGCAGAATGCTAGCGTGTTCTGGCCAACAACGGCCTAACCTGTACGAAATCGAAAGGACATAAGTACTCGTTCATTCGACTTTGTCTATAATCTATATTGAACTTGCGGAATCAACAATAAAATCTGTTTATTCAACGACAAGCAGGAGAAAGACACATTTAGCCGTCTAGCTCCACAGACTCCCATTCATTCTGCACTCGTCCGCCATCACCTCCAGTGGAGCTCTAATGGAACTGCAGCCAAGATGAAACACAATGGCGCTAATAGCCAAGGCTCTCCGTCAGACGGGCTCTGTATGTATTCTAAATGGCAGATTCTACGCTTGCGAGAATACTTGATTAGTTGGTAGAAGTAATTACACATTAATGGGCATATAATTTTGAAATAATTGTTTTTTTTTGTTAAGAATCAACTTAAATTACACAGTGTAGCTTTAAATAGCCGTAATAACAAAAAGTGCATTTTGGTAAAAATCTACTTCTAGTACAATGCTTTTGTCTGATAAAGATAAAATAAAAGTCATTAAATGCAATGAAGAAAGCAGCGGTTACTCACCGAAAGACTCGTTGACGGGAAGGAAGGCCTTAACGATAAACATGGGCGTTCCCATGACCTGAGACTCCTCGAACACGTGGCCTCGCTTTCTGTTCAACACACCGTAGATGCCGCCGACCACCTGCTCTGGGCACTGTGTGTGTGTGTGAGAGAGAGCGTGTGCGTGTGTGTGAGAGAGAGCGTGTGTGTGTGTGTGTGTGTGTGTGTGAAAGAGAGAGAGAGAGATGCAGGTGAGAAACATGTTTGAATCGGTTCAAGATTATTGGTAACACTTTATTGTGAACTGTTGAATATACGCAACTTTAAACCACAGGTCAACTAACTCTCATTAGAGAGTTAGTAGACTTTATTACTAGTCTTCATTGTGATGCTGCTCCAACAGACATTCTGCTGTCCATAAGTCACTTTGGTACGGTTAGAATAAGTTGACGCAGTTGCAGTCTACTAATACTATACTTACACTAATGAGAGTTAGTCGTCATGTAGGTGCAACGTTACTTGTAGTCAACAATGTCTTAAAGGGACCATCAAAATAAAGTGACACCAGATGATTTACAGGAATTGAGGGGATTACAATTCATTGATTTGAAGGATTTGGCCCCTCACCTGATGAAAAGTTTTATAAAAAAATACCATGAAAATAGCCTTAGATGCTGACATGGCATTAATTACAAAAATACAAATATCATATAAATAAAACCATTATCTCATTAAAATACAAGACATAATGTTAAATATAATGTATAATGCAGAGGGGGAATATTTGTGGGCTCTGATAGTAATAGTTTAATAAAAACGTTACTTAACTCGCGATATGATACTATCCCAATATTTCAGTATTTGTATCGAATCGACACCCCTAATTACAAGTTAATATTCAAAATTAATGTCCAGGAACACTTCCCCTTCAAGACACCAGTGTGGATCTGCATGTGTTCGTGTCTGGCGGTCTCAGATAACAGTGGTAGGGGTTATCCATCACTTCATCAGAGTGGTGCATGATTTCTCCTCATAGACCAGCCAGGACATCAACCAGGGCTCACACACCTTGGCTAACCTCAAGGACTTTCCAGGTCCAATACCCTCAAATTCAAGGACTTAACGTTTGTTGTTGGACATGAACACATTAAGGTACCATCGTAGTAGTTTCGTGTGCACGTGACATCATGGCAACGTACAATTTATTGATTTCATGTAAAATTATAATTTTCTGAGATTATGAATTTGGGGTTTTCATAAGGTGTAAGCCATAATCATCAAAATTATAACTTTTGCACAATAATCTAATAGAGTTTTACCTGTATATCTATGCATGATCATTTTCAAAAACTTTCCAGGGCCTTGAATTTTTTTTTCAGTTTCACAAACTTTCAAAGATTACGGACCCGTGGGAACCCTGAGAAACCGAACCGTTCGATGAATTTCATACAGCTTATGATTCGCGTCGGCTCACCTGAATCTCCACCAGGTAGACGGGCTCCATGAGTCTGGGCTCGGCGGTGATCTGACAGGCGTACAGAACCCTGCGGGCCGTGGGGATGATCTGGCCACCGCCGCGGTGGATGGCGTCCGTGTGGAGAGTCACGTCGTGGATGTCGAAGCGGACGGCACGCATGTTCTCCTCGCACAGCACACCCTGAGGATGCAGATGCAAAAATTACATTACAAAAATCATAAATACAATAAAAACCAAAACACAAAAACAGGAAGTCATATTATACAAGTTTTTTTTTTTAATTAACATGATATAAAAAAAATAAAAATGATTCTCAGGCATAATCTTACTAAACACACCCTGAGGAAAGAGGAACAAGACCGTGAGCATGCGTCCTTCTCACTCGCAAAACCTTAATATTCCAGCAAATACAGCTGAACATCAGGAGCAAGAGAGTAAAAGAAAAAGGACAGGGAGGAAAGAGGTCTTAAAATATTAGCATTAGTTATTAGATGCATGGGATAAAAAGCTTTTCTTTTTTTTACTATTAATTAGCATTAATATTTATCACAATTATAATTAGGGATGTAATGATACATCGTTATATCACAATATAAAAATGCAACTTGATTGACTAATTTTATGCAAGGCTCAGCTTTCTGTATAAGGTATTCTATATTCAGCCCAAAAGTAACCCAAGATTTCTCTCTCTCTCCATTTAAATCCATTCCTCAAACTTAGTGTCATAAAGACATTATAAAATCATGTCTAATCCAAATCTGCGGAAGCATACTGTGTTTTACAACACGCATACTGAAGATAACATGCACGTTCAAATGCTTAAGTGACATGCAAAAACATTATGAATGAGAATGCAATTTTTTTGTTGTTGGATGAATTAACCCTGTAGAGTTTAGGAAGGTATTTTTGACATGCTTTCTTGCAATTAAAACTGATTGAAACGGCACTCAAAATAAAAAGCGCAAACATTTATCACATTTAGTTTTCGAAGTATGATTATTCAAAGATTTTGGATGGTTTATTCTTATATGTAGTGTATTAATAGCGGGAGGCGGGACAAAGCGAGCACTGGGAGAGTTTGTGCAAGAGATCAAAAAAAAAAAAGTGACATTGACACATTACTACAATAAAATACTAGATATGTTGAATATAATGTATAATGCAGTGGGGAAATATTTGTGCGTCCTGATGGTAATAAACTATTTTGGGTAAAAAAAATTAAATAATATTCAGATAGTATATTGTGAGTTCAGTTTCACAATTTGTATCAAATGTTGCTCGTCTATCGTGACAGCCCTAATTATTCTAAAATCTAAACCTGAAAGATTTCAGTCTCTTTATTTAAAGTCCACTTCTCAAACTTAAATCAAAAGTGTCAAAGGCATCGTCAAATAATCAGGTCTAATCCAAATCCAAGTCTTCTGAGACACGAAGGCGATTATCATATCGTGAGTTCAGTATCTGTATCGAATCGTGACGAATGTATCATGACACCCCTAATTATAATAAAATATTCAAAATGAATGTCCAGGAACAACTGTCCATCAAGACACCAGTGTAGATGTGTTCGTGTCTGGCGGTCTCAGATAACAGTGGTAGGGGTTATCCATCACTTCATCAGAGTGGTGCATGATTTCTCCTCATAGACCAGCCAGGACATCAACAGAACCGTTATTAACCCAAACCAAATCTGATTTCATCCTGAACATCTCACCTCTTTAGTGGCCCACTGGAAGCCAGCAACAACGCTGTCCTTGATCTCGTTCAGGTACTGCACTCCCTTGGTCACGTCCACCAGGACATTGGGTCCGGTTCCGTCGGGTCCGAAGCACCAGATCTTACGGGCCTCTGTGACCTCCCACTCGTATTTGTCGGCCAGATAACGGGCTCGGGTCTTGAGCTCCTGACGGGACGACACTTCACCCTTGTCGATGTCTTCAGCGAGACCGTCTGGGAACGGCCTGGCCTTCATGTAGAGACGGTTGTGTTTGTTGGGGGACTTGGACAAGCACATCTGGTCTGATTCTGCACTGACCGTCTCCCTGTATGACACAACGGGGTCCGATTTCTGTTGGAGAACGAGATCGACGGGTTATAGATTAGCTGCATTTAAACTTACTGCTAAATCAGCTTCACAGATTGATCATAACACGACAGATACAACAAATACAATAAAATGTAACAAGTTTTTCTGGGTCCATCTTACAACACGTTTTTTTTACATCTCTAAAGAAACTAGTTAAAGTGCCCATATTATGCACATTTACAAGTTGTTTATTTTTTGGGGTCTGCTAGAATACTCATGATTTTAGGATCAAGATTTTCTCAGGAATAAAACGAGTATTTGCTTTATAGGCCAAACCTGTTTTCTGCATATTAGAGAGTAAATTATGCAGCTATCATTTTGTGTGGGTGTGTTACTATGGACGTCAAGAGTGTGGTTTGTATGTGTAATAAAAACAAATTGTGTGTGCGCGTAATATTGGAGAGAAAACCTACAGCAAATCACAAATCCAGGCAATTGGTTGTGACCCAGTGAGTTTTGCTGGCATCTCGTGGGGAAAATCTGGTACTGCACCCAAACAATCTTACTGAAAGTTTGAGTTATCAACTTCATAACTTCTAGAAAAATCTAAATAGAAAAATCTAAACAAGTCGTGTTACAAATTTGTTCAACATGATTCATAAAATATATATTTTATATAAAATAGTTCATAATTATTTTCATAAACCTCTATAACTTTAACAAGGGGTCTTCTGTAAATGAGACCAAACTTAAGTCTGTGCTCCCACGCTTCACATCATCCCCAGTTGACACATTTGTCCTCTATGGACCCGTGTAACTTTGTAAATTGACGCACAAGAGTTAAAGACAGTTGTTCATCACAAACCTTCAGTGGAATGCAAGCATGGTCCTCCTCCAGATCTTTAAGGCAGATTTCCAGGTGAAGTTCTCCAGCGCCAGCGATGATGTGTTCTCCAGACTCCTCAATGATGCACTGCACCATGGGGTCGGACTTGGCCAGACGTTTGAGTCCCTCCACTAGTTTGGGCAGGTCAGCAGGGTTCTTGGCCTCCACCGCCACTCGGACCACAGGGCTGACGCTGAACTTCATCACACGCATGTTGTGGGCCTGCTCGAAGGTCGTGATGGTCCCGGTCTTAACCAAATACTGGTCCACACCAACCAGACCCACGATGTTACCGCATGGCACGTCTTCAATGGGCTCGACGTAACGACCCATCATCAAGATGGTCCTGGAATTGACATTCAGGGTAAGAAAGGAGGTACACTTTTTATACCTGGTTTAAGAGTTAATCATAAATTTTAGCAATGAATATATACGGCTGAAACCAAAACGCCAAATATTTTGAATGCATTATATATAGCTCTGTTAGAGTTTATTACATTTGAACTTTTTCGGTTACCAAAAAACTAGGGCTGGGCCACGATAAATCACATCTAAAATAAAAGTGTGTTTACATATTACATTTATCTAAATGTTTTTTTAAATATATATAAATATGCATACAGTATATACATGCAAATATTTCTTAAATATATACACGCATGTGCATTTACATATACAAAATTACACACACATATGTAATCGCACACTTTTATGTTGGATGCGATTTATCGTTGTCCAGCCTAAAAACCTCTCATTAATTATTCAATTATTTCAGTGCATCACTAGTGTTAATGCATGTGGAGCGCTACAGACCTCTGGATGGGTTTTATGTAAAGATCCTCCTTTTTCCCAGGGGTGAAGTTTGGTCCCATGATTCGCACTTTCAGCCCAGTGGACACGACACCAGAGAACACACGGCCGAAAGCATAGAAACGGCCCTTATCGGTGGTTGGCACCATTTTTGAGATGTACATCATGAGGGGAGCCTTCGGGTCGCAGTTCTTAACACCTGTGACAACAACAAAATCAGACATGTAAGAGATAGGCAAAGGCTAACCCTTTTATTGCACAACGTAGAAGTAAAGAACCACCCGACATGAAGTGCATTCAAATGGTTTAATGCACACCTAGCTCTGGATTCTCCCACTTATGCCATGGTTATTTACAAGCATTGACAAGTTAAAGCTGTTATTAATGTTTGTAGCACAATATTTTGACCGGAAGTGTAAAATGTATGGTTATTTTCATCAGTTTCGGCTCATAAGATTTGACATTCTCCCTGCTATATCAGACACTGATAAAGTAGTGCAGAAGATGTTTATTTGAACAAATAGCATTAATTTCAATTAGTTACCGAGAGAGAGATGCACGAAGTATCTACTTGCATCTATGCAGCATTTTTCTACTAATCGTGCACTTAGATGAAAGCAGTGCACCAACATAGAAAGACGATTAAACTCTAAACTGTTTTAAAGCATAGCTTTCAGCCAATCAGAATAGAGTATTCAGATGAAATATGGTATAATTCAACAACAGCAAGGGCCGGATTTATCTGATTGTGACTGATTAACTACATGTAGTTACTATAGAGTTACGTTAGGGTTAATTGTAACAATGCATAATTTTTGTTCTTATTACTATAATACAGTATATAATCAATTAATTATTCAGACACCAGGTATAATTTGATAGTTTTACTAGTGGGTGCAGGACATTCTAGATCATGTATATAAGTGAGGAGAGAAAAATAAAGTAAACTGACATTATACTCAAATATTCTTCATACAGTGACTACCAGTAAAAATTTGGGACCAAAAATGAATCAGACACTTTGACCAGACGGACCATGTTTTTCTCTTTAATTGCTCATGCGACCGTTTTACACCACAGACTGAACAAAACTAAGCATTGCTTGGTCACTGGTTGAGCTAAATTGGCATTATATAATTGTGTGGTTAAATTGAATATCTGTCAGCTGTTAAACTCCTCGTGTGTGAGAGTCTAACAGAAGGATGGACAAAAGAACTGTTATCAAATGAGTTTATATTATTTCAGTGGTTGTCACGTTTTATGACCATTTTCTAAACTACAGCGAATAAACCGTGATAATGTGAGAAAGGTTTCTGAATAAATTTGGGTTTGACTATGTAGTAACATGCAACTACATCACCTTCCAAAAAAAAAAAAAAAAAAAAAAGTTACCAAAAAACGATACATATTCTCTATATTCTAAGCAAAAATGCGGCCCTGCACACAACAGAGAAACGTATAAAAGGACTGTCGTACCCATGGCAGCCTCATCATCTCCGGGTCCCTCGTAGAGCAGCTCGCAGCGGTACTTCTGGGCCGTGACGGGAGAGGGCAGGTGGATGGTGATCATCTGAAGCAGAGCTTCTCCCGCGGGCAGCCAGCGGCGCATCAGCGCCTTCAGCAGAGGCTTGCCTTCCTTCTCCTTATCCTCGGCGTCAAGCTTGATGTCCAGCTTCTCAATCAGTTTGGCGGTGTCCTCCTTCTTGAAGTTCATGATGGCATCGAACACCTGGAGGTTGAGGAAGTGAAGTATGATCACTAGAATA
The DNA here is from genome assembly GCA_030578275.1 of Meda fulgida. NCBI lineage: Eukaryota > Metazoa > Chordata > Actinopteri > Cypriniformes > Leuciscidae > Meda > Meda fulgida. The sequence continues at coordinate 2,114,075 of CM060617.1, read as the reverse complement.
TCGGAAAAAGATTCGAGGCTTCGGTTGGCAATAGGGCTGAACGATTAATTGCATTTGCGATGGGGTTCGGTACCGTTTATTCACAACGGTAATTGAAATTTGGTGCCGGTACCCAACTGTAGGGCTGCTCGATTATGTCATAGAACCATAATGTTATAAAATCATAATCATGATTATTTTGGCCAGTATTGAAATACGATTACGTAACAATTATTTTACATGACTTTGGGAACGGGTTGCATTTATTAAAAAGACCTTTCAACAATTCAAAAATATAAATATATATACATAAATATAAATTTGAACGTTTATTGTACTTTATTAAAATATATATAACAGATAATTCTTTAAAACGTATTTTAATAATTCCCGCAGGTCTACCACTTAAAATGCAGGAAATTCCCCGCAAACATTGATTCACTTTAGCATGTAGATTGTATGAGTATCCTAAATTAATCCACAGATTATAAAATCAAATCAATCATTTTAAAATGTGTTCAGCGGCGCTGCGTCTCTCTCGGTCTCTCAGCTTGTGTTGGACAAGGCGAGCGTCGACGGAACTGTCACTTGCACAATCGATCCAGCATTGCATCATAACTAAAGTTGATCATTTTCACTTCTTTTTAAGTCTTATCAGTTTAAAGGGGGGGGGGTCATTCAGAACACAAGACAAAATAAGAGTTCTTGCAAAACAGAACCTGGCAAAATAATCGCTTTTACTCGATTGGACTATTTTGGTGATCGTTGGGAGCCGAAATTGAATTTCAATTGATTGCACAGCCCTACCCAACTGTACCCTTTTCGGTACTTTATGGATGTTTACCTCAATAACTAAAGAACACGAACACCTGGAGATTGAGGAAGTGAGGTATGATCAGCAGAGTATTGAAAACAGATTTGAGGCTTGTTCGTAGGGTTGGGTCCCGAACTCAGTAATTCTGACGTAACTCGGTCGGTACCGTTAAAAGTAACGAGTACTAATTCACATTAAATCAATCTGTCAAATTTCGGTACCTGAGAACACATCTGGGCACGAGACTATTTAAATGCGAATCCTGCATGTTGTGCGTGAATGAGTGGCGCAAACTAGAGAGGCTATTACTTCATCCGCATCACAAAACGTCACCCATCCGCCACCCATCAGCACCAACGTTTTTTTGACCAATCAAAGCCGCACCTGCCATCCGCTGATTGTTTTAAGGTCTATGGGCGATGACGCGAGCCATGAGGCTAGAAAGCTCTTGCATGTTCTAGAAAAGATACGGATGTAGGTAACAATATATTTATTTTTTTTTCATTTGATTGGTTCAACCACCACCCGCCCAAATTTAATTAAAATAATTTATCACGTCATCCGCCCGATCCACAGTTTATCCACGGAGTCTGCGGCTGTAACAGCTCTAGCGCAGACGCACGGTTTCATTTAACACACACACACTGAAGCTCTGTGTTTTTCAGCCTCCCTATATGAGAACATGAATGAATTCCCAGAGCCACTCAGTCACTGAAGTTCATCAGCATTTTACAGTTTCATTTAAGAAAAGCTAACGTTTTATCATTAACACACGGAAACGCGAAGGTCTTCACCACAACCCGTCAAAATAAAAGTTCGGTTTAACTTGATATTATATTACTGTTGTACAGTAGAATTTAGATATCTTAATATAACACCAACACTAATAACAAATCAAAAAAATTAAGGAATAATTACACTTTTTCTTCTATGTTGTAATTTCAACAGTATAAAGCTCAGTTGTGCTGCATGTTGTTTGACAAAAAAAATGAATTTATGGAATTTATAATTTTAACTGAATTTATGGAAAACATTTGTAGAATTTTATTACTGTCTGACATTGGCAGACAGAGACCAAAGCAGCTCTGGCATAATGTCAATAACACTTCTACAAATGACTTGGTTTCTTTACAGTTGTTGAGGTAAAAATGGCTTAAGTACCGAAAAAAGGTACCGGCACCGAATTTCAGCTGCTGTACTGGTTAAAATGTGAAGAGTAATCAACCCTACTTGTTCAGTCAGCAAACAGATTCATACCTTGAAGATTGGGTCCAGGATGAGCTGGGCGAAGGTGCGGGGCAGCTTCTTTCCTTCAGGGCTGGTGGCGGACTTGCTGAATTTACCATTGGCCGGGTCAAAGTACCTGGAAGAGCAGCAGAGAATGAATAACATGCAACAGCTGAATTCAATAAACACGAGTCATTTTTAAGTTCAAAATTTTGGGTTCACTACAAGTTTTTTTTTTCAGCAACATGCATTAATCAGATGATGGGTAATGAGTGAATAATGTTACAAAAGATTTTTATTAATCTTTTGACCTTTCCATTCATCAAATACTGAAAAAAAAAAAATTAAATCATCATTGATAATCAAATGTTTCTTGAGCAGCAAATCAGCATATTATACAAACCTGATGAAGGATCATGTGACACTGAAGACTGCAGTAATGATGCTGTACATTCAGCTTTGATCACAAGAATAAATTACAGTTTACTATATATTCACATAGTAAACTTAATTGCAAAAATATTTTGATTTTTTAAATCAAATGAACAGCATTGCTGAGCATTAGAGAACTTTTGATGATTATTCAATTCACATGAATGAATAAAAATGACATTTATGGTTTATTTCATCATTATTTTATCCCCGTGAATCTCACCTGTCACCCCAGAGTTTCTTCATCATGTCCTCCACTTTCTTACAGCGCTCAGCCGGGCTCAGCTGACCTTCACCTTTAGCAGCAAACTTGGCCACATACATCTCAGCAAACTGTTTCAGGGTGAAGGCCCAGCCGTGCAGACCGGAACCAAAACCCACGGTACCGATCACTGGGTCAATCTGAGAGAAAGCAGAACACGGATCAGAACTACATCACTGCTCTAACATCATTTGCCACACATATATATATATCCCCATCACCGTAACACTTTACAATAAGGTTCATTAGTTAACATTAATGCTGCAGAAGTATTGTTCATTCTTAGTTTATGTTGACCAATTGTGCCATTTTTTATGTTGGTTTAGTTTTTTTATACATTCATGTTAACCTGTATGAACCATTTCAATCCTTTTTTTATTTTATTTTTAGGTGTGACATTAAGATCTGTCCAGGGACAGCAGATGTAAAATAGCCTTTTGGCTAATTCTGGCACACTATACATTTATTTATGCATTAGTGTGCATTGTCCCTGTTAAATAAACCTGAAATAAATAAATGATCGTGAAATTTTGAAAAATGTAGCACCGGTCCATGTTTGCGTCATATCTAAAATGCACCGAACTAACAATTAACTATTTTAATTAACTAACATAACAGATTCATAAATACTGTAACAAATGTATTGCTTATTGTTAGTTAATACATTAAATGAACCGTATTGTGAAGTGTTACCAAAAATCACTAAAGGATCAGCGCAGGTCTCAGATATTGGGTTAGTAGGTGTTCGTCAGCTCATCAGAGTGGTGCATGATTTCTCCTCATAGACCGTTTTATAATGACAAACAAAGGCTAAGTGAAGGAGTGCATGTTCTCACCATGATGTTACCCATGGGTCCATTCTCGTCCTCTCCGTACGTGGAGATGATCACGTTTACGTTCTCCACGATGCGCTGGAAGGTTTGGTAAAGCTCTTCAGGCTCCAGCTGCAGCTCCAGCAGGGCCCGGTCCATCTTGTTCATCATCAGCACGGGCTTAATGCGCTCGGCGATGGCCTGTCTCAGCACCGTCTCGGTCTGCACGCACACACCTGAGCAAAATGCACACTTAGCATCCCGTAGATTCAGCACCTAGCGAATTTTAAACCCTAGGTCATAACTAGGGCCCTATGACAGGGTTCATACAGACACTGCTAAATTAATTTCAAGGACTACAATCAGAGATTGCACTTATCAAAACAATATCTTTATTATATAATTAAAATAAAAAAAATAAAATAAAAAAAAGTATAAAGTGCAAAGGCAATGACTGTGGTAGCTTTAACCATTAAAAGGATACTATGATAAAAGATTGCTTTCCTCATTAAGAGTTTTTTTTATAAGAAAAAAAAAGAAAAAAGAAAGATAGGAATCATATACTTGGGTATTTATATGAGCAATATAAATCATTGCAATGCGAAATGGCTCTATATCAGTGGTTCTCAATCCTGGTCACCCACAACTCTGCACAGTTTGTATGTCTCCCTCATTTAACACACCTGATTCAGATCATCAGCTCGTTAGGAAAGAGTGCTTTTACCTGAACTGGGGGTGTCAGATAAAGGAGAGACATAAAATGTGCAGAGCTGTGGGTTCCCAGGACCAGGATTGAGAAGCACTGCTCTATATCAAACGGTTGCAGCGTTGATTTTGTGTGAAAAGATTGATGCATCAATAAAATTAAACTAATTTCACATATATTGCCTTTCAAGTACCGTTTCATAAATATGGCTGTTTTCCAGGACGTCAAATTCAAGTCCTTCAAGCACTTTAACAACCTTGTACGATCCCTTCAAAAAATCAGTTATTTTTAAGACCGAATTTGTGATTAATTCCGTGCTACACAATGACATTATGATGCACAGTAAACATAGTAAAACACTTACCAGAGACGCAGTCCACCACAACCAGAGCTCCATCTGTGACACGCAGAGCGGCCGTGACCTCCGAGGAGAAGTCCACGTGGCCGGGAGAGTCAATCAGGTTGATGAGGAAACCCAAGCCATCCTTACACTGCTTAATGAAGGCCATGTCATTCTCGTTCAGCTCGTAGTACAAGGAGATGGCGCTGTTAAAGAGGCACGACAGAAGAGAATCAACAACACAATCTTTGTACATCAGTATTAGATACTCAACTTTGCTTGTTTCTGTTCTTGCGTGTCACAAATCAGTTTGGGTTGTGTTAGTCATAACCAGGTGTAGGGCTTTGTTTTCTCAACATAGAAACTGCACAAATATTTAATTGTATCCCAGAGCGGGACTCAATAGCATAAAGCACTGACACGGCAGGTAAACAGCACTTTGCCCTAATGCATATCACAACCACTCCCTACAATATAATCTGTAGTCATGACATGGATGATAGTGTATTTGATTGCATTGCAATATTAAATTTCCCTGATATTTCCAGGTTTAGTTATGCATGTTGATTTCAATATGCATTTAATTTACAGGCTTGAAATATAAAAATGTCCTGATATTTCCAGGTTTAGTTATGCATGATGATATCTATCTGCATTTAATTTACAGGCTTGAAATGTAAAAATGTCCTGATATTTCCAGGTTTAGTTATGCATGATGATATCTATCTGCATTTAATTTACAGGCTTGAAATATAAAAATGTCCTGATATTTCCAGGTTTAGTTATGCATGATGATATCTATCTGCATTTAATTTACAGGCTTGAAATGTTAAAATCCCCTGATGTTTCCAGGTTTAGTTATGCATGCTAATGCTTACATGCATTTTATTTACAGGCTTTCAACATAAAAAATTCCCTGTTTTTTTTTCAGGGTTAGTTATGCATGCTAATGTTTCTATGCATTTAACAGTTTATTTACAGGCTCAAAATATTAAAATTCCTGATATTTCCAGGTTTGGTTATGCATACTAATATTTATATGCATTTCATTTACAGGCTTGCAATATTTAAACTCCCTGATGTTTCCAGGTGCCTTACGTGGACTTGATGGTGATGCAGCGCTCTTGCTCATCTTTGCGTGTGTCAGTGAAGCGGGTCTCCCCGGCGCGGGCGGAAGCGATGATTCCAGCCTTGGACACCAGAGAGTCGGTCAGTGTAGATTTCCCGTGGTCTACGTGCGCAATCACGGACATGTTACGGATGTTGGACTTCTTGTCCATGATGGCACGGATCTGGTCGACTGTGAAGTTCACCTGGAAGAGAGGAAGTGAGATATTAAATATAAAATTGTGGAATGGAAAGACCATTGCCCTCGTGAAAATTATTGACTTGGGTTATGATATTTATAGAACCGCTTCAAACACTCTCCTTAGAAAACTAGATGTCGTATATCATAGCGCCATCCGGTTTGTCACCAATGCTCCATATAATACAAACCATTGCAACCTCTACAGTTTAATCGGCTGGCCTTCACTATATACCCGGAACAAAAACATTGGCATCATCCAGCGTAACGTTAACCACCTTTAAATTACTAGTAGCGAATCTATTGTCTGAGCATTGTACATGTTAACCCGATTCACTTTCATATATTGACACCTTTTGCACTATTTGTACCAAATTGTAAATGTTTGATCTGCTGACCTGCAAACTTCATTCCCATGTTTACTAGAGGTAGACCGATTAATCGGCCGATTTTTGGCATTTTTAAACATAATCGGCAAATATCCAAGTATATCAAGCCGATTATTAGGCAGGCGCATCTGTGGGCAGCCTAGTGTTGTCGTGGAACACGTGTTTGACGCTGCCGCTAGAGTCATTTTCCAGCCGAGTGAGCAGACCTCATCCAGTGCCTATGGAGCTAACGGTAAGGATTCAATTCTTATAACTCCTTTATATTTACTTAAACTTTTGATATGTTACTGCCAACTTCGAGAAAAAACCTGAATAAGCGACATGACATTCGGCTACTTTGGATCATAGTTTAAGTTGCATTGTCACAGAAGAGTTGCTATCATGTCACAATAAGTAAGCAATAATTTTGCAATTACAGAGTGAATCTGAGACTTTTATTTGTTCTGTTTGTGTGTATTATTTCTCTGCATTGAGTAACAACCCTCTCAAATATAAGTAATAAAAAAAAGAGACCAACGCACTATAGGCTAGTGACAGACTGGCTTTGCTAACAGGTAACGTTAGCTACAGACAGACCCGGTGCTAATACGGCACTGGAACCTTAACGACCGTTATCTACCGCACCGAATATCAACGCGGATTTCTGAGCTTCAGTTCGGTGCTACTGTTATGCCAGTGCTTCTCTTGGATGCTCAGAAAACGGACGTTAGAAAAACAGAAACGTCGCTTCGCTGCACGTGACGCTAGTCAGCACTCAGCAGCGAACTTTAACATACCGTTAGTTAGTAGCTGGATTAAACATGGTTAAAATGCTGGCCAAACAGTGTAAAGTGTGACTATTTCACTGTAGACTAAAAGGTCCAACAGCGAGCGGGATGCTGTTGTCTGAAGAACAACAGACGGACGGTGCGTTGTGGTGCATTTATAAGTTTTTGTTAAATATAATTTTCCCATCTGGTGGTTGTTTGTCATTCAACAGCAATTTACTAGTGAAATACGTTATTGTTATAAGCTAAATAAAATAATAAATCTTATATATAAAAAATTAAATTTAGTTTTTTTTCTCCTTTTTTGAGATAATTAGGTTATGTCCATTTGTCTTTGACCGTCAACAAACAAAACAAAAATACATGTTTCAGGAATTTTTTTGAGAGGATACAAAGAGGATAGAAACGTTTTTAGCCTTATATTACTTACAATGCACTGAATTATTAGCTGCATTATGAAACTTAATTTATAAGTGCAGATTGTTCATTGTTGAAGTGTTCAATACATGTTTTTGTTGAGAAAGCTTGTCTATGTTAAGTAATTATTATTTCTTTTACATTTTATCTTTCAAATAGAGGTTAAAAACCAAGCACATATCGGCCAAACATCAGCCAAAATAAATCGGCAGCATTAATCGGACGACCCGGATTTCTAAAGATTGGCGTGAAAAAAAAAAAAACAATGTTCGACTAATAATGTTTACTGTGCATTTATTTGTCTTGTAATTACATGTGTAACTTTATGTTATTTGTACCTCTACGCATTTATCTTGGCCAGGTCACCATTGTAAATGAGAAAGTGTTCGACGTGCTCACCTGGTTAAAGGTTAAATGAATAAAAAAAAAAAATTCACAGGTCCAAACATGGTATGAGTCGGGGTGGAACGGATCGTACAGATCAGATGCCCCACGGATCGACACCCATGTGATACACAGATTAACGGCTAAATTTAACCATCACAGAGTTTAAGTATAATTTGGATGTGTTTTTGGACATCTTGCCAATTTACATACAAATTTAAACGCAGAGGCGAAAATCAAACACCGAATTGATTCCTCTTTAGTGTTTCCTTGAACGGACACATCCACAAAATGTCAAAATACCGTCTCGGCAAGTATTCTCTCGTTTATATCACAAGTGAAGAGTTTAGAAAGAAACCGGATGTTTGTCAGTTTCTTCGGTCCGTGCATTCGGTCTTAAGTGACAGCACACACCTAATATTCCTACTGTTATCTGTCATTAATGTTAATAAAAGAGCAAAATACAGCTTTAACAGACTAAACCATTTCATTTCTAGTGAACAAAGTGTTATATTACATTTAGACTAAATTATTCATTTCTGTACCTGAATACTACTGTTAGACTTTACTTAGTATTCATCTCTGCTTGTAATTTGTGTATTTGTTCTTATCTATTACTGACTGTTCGCTTGTTTTAAATAATGTGTGAACTATCAGTTAGGCTAGTAGTTTTTGATGTAGTATCAAAGAACTTCAAGTGAGATTTAAGTAATAAATTTAAGACAAAGTTACATATATAGTCAAACACATGCATGTTTATTAAGAACGCATACAATGCAAATGGTGCTAACTCAAATATAAATATCAAACATGTCATTTTCAATATAAATCACGTGTCAGGAGTATATAGCAGAACATGTCAAAAATATAATAAACTGGTAGTAACGCGTTAGTGTTTTTTTTTTTTTTGCATTATTTTACTGCGGTGTTATATTAAATGCAATGGCGAATAAAGCACCGGTTAAATGAACCTCCATTAATATGAATCGCTTTGCGCCCTTTCTCCCGGAAGCCGTTGCTCAAACAATAGGCGGCCATGTGCGTGATGATGATGTGGCCACGCTGATGAACCCGCAAATGCGGGACACGCACTGGTTACGTCACTGGTCCCACGTGACTGCGGAGTGCCGGTGCGCGTGCGGCCAGTCTGAACACTCCCGACACCTGCCATTAACCCAACCGGCAAAGTGAATAAAACCACATATAGACCCTATCAAACACGCGGAAAACATAAGAACTAGGAGTAGAAAAACAATATGAAGTTAAAGAATTACAAAAAGGGCTACCAGTGAGTTATATATTAGATTCTCTTCAAACACGCGATTTTTTTTTCACAATACGTGGCACCGTGCGCTAACGGGCGAGCCCGGCCCGACAGAGCCGGGAAAACCAAACAAAACGACTCAGTTAAACAATTAGGACGTTATTTGAGTCATTTCGCTGAGAATATAATAAACTACTTATAACACAGTTACGAAACGACGACATAATTTGCAAATTGTTTTAATAAACGAGTCATGCCGCAAAACAGCCGCTGCCATTTTGTTTTGTGGAAAACAACTAGCCGGCCTTTCCCTTAATCATCTAACCGAAAATCCCGTTAAACATAAAAATAATGAATCTAATATCTGAATCCGCTCCCCGCGCAACGGTACCTAATCAAACAATATGTATGATACGCACCATTTTGGCAGATGGTTCTGGATTGACTCAGCACTGATATTGGAACAGAGAGCACGCTGCCTTCCGCTGGTGGGGACAGGCAGGGGAGAAGGACGCGTCACGCGCAGCGCGCGCTTATATTCAGATGACGCGTTCATCTTAGCGTCATGACGCAGAGACAACGCTGACATATATAGCTCCTCCTAGTGTCACACAGACGCAAAATCAATCCATTAATCAGTAATAGATGACATGATAGATAACAGCATTTACCAGTCATATGGCATGGCTGAAATAAAGAGAAAACAATCTCATAAATTAATAAATGCCATATCCATATATACATGCGTATATGACGCTAGCTGTACAATATTTAAGTAAGTAAAAAAAAGCCACATCCATTAATATTTAAATGTTTAAATGTGACGCTAATTGTACAAACAAACAAATAAATAAATAAAGGCCAGACCATGCGCACGTAAATGTTTAAATAGTTGTCGCTAGTAGTTGTACAATATTTAAGTAAATAAATAAATGCCACATCCATAAACATTAAATGGGACGTTAATTGTATAATAAATAAATAAATAAATAAATAAATGCCACATCCATTAATATATAAATGTTTAAATATGACGCTAGTTGTACAATATTTAAGTAAATAAATAAACGAACACAAATAAATATTAATTAATTAATTAAATGGGACGTTAGTTGTATAATAAATAAAAATATAAGTAAATAAACAGTAAAATACATGTACATATAACTGCTTGAATAGGACGTTATTTATTTGTATGATCTGTAAGTAAATAACAGAATAAATACATACAAAATAAACGCTATACATTTTTAATTTCCTTAACATTTTGTGTCTATTGCATTACTTTTATGTTAATCTATAATTAGTTCATTCATTCGTTCGTTCGTTCGTTCGTTTATTCATTCATTCATTCATATATTAACTTTTTAATGCTTTACTCGTGAAACTACTACATTACTTTGAAAAGTTGTGGTCAAATGCCTCTTTAGAATGAAATGCGAGGTGTGTTTAAATAGTTTAAATAATAATATATTTTTTTTCGTGGAAAAAATGCAGTTAATATAGCTTGCGCTTTTGAAACAAATGTAAGAAATATTTTGTTTGTCACTGTTATATGAAGCGGAACCTATTTCTCTCACAGAACTCACCCGAGCCATATTAAAGACAACGCAACGCAACGCAGGGCTTTGCCGTAATTCACGAAGCATTTGCGTCAGTTAAATTCCGATACGTTCAGTTGCTGTTCTACGCTTGCGCTGTTTGCGTACCGCCTACAGTCTTCTCATCTCAGGGAGGATTTTATCTTAAGGGTCCAAGTTGGGTGTTGGTGAGTGTCAGGATTATTATCAGTTTTGTTTTTAAATCGCTTTGGTTACTAATAAATGTCACTCCCAGGTACTGTAACCTACAGCGTGTGTTTTACGTTAATAAACAATGTTTTGTGTTAGTCACGCTTGATTGCAGTGTAACGTTACCGCGTCTGTATAATGGTACGTTAGTGACGTTATCAGATTGTGATACAATAATATTGAACGATTTCCAAATGTACTTTTGGTTTTTGAAGTTTCTCGAAGGTACTTTACTGAATAATACCATGGTATTATCATGGTGCATGCCTACAAACAGACTATAAAAGACAAACAGAAGCACTGAAACTGCACCTCTTTTGTGATGTTTTATTTAGCTTCTGTTGCAGTCATGGCGAGACGCAGGATAACACAGGAGACCTTTGATGCTGTGGTCAGAGAAAACATTGAGGAGTTCGACATGGAGAGCAGTGAAGCTTTGAAAGAGGCCATCGAGCAGTTTGAATCTCAGGGTGAGTTATGCAATAATTCCAGTAGAGGATCATTTCCTAACTTGTTTAACAAATGAAAAATCATCTCTGCATTTAGTTTTATGTCATGTGTCGGCTAAATTATTTTGTGCACTGTGTGTGCGTGTGTGTGTGTGTGTGTGTGTGTATATATATATATATATATTTATATATATATGTATGTATGTATGTATGTGTGTGTGTGTGTGTGTGTGTATGTATGCATGCATGCATGTGGAAATGTATTTTAATATGTATATGAATGGATGTGGACATGTATATGCATGCATCTGGACATATATATGAACATGTACTGTATATGCATGCATGTGGACATATATATGAACATGTACTGTATATGCATGCATGTGGACATATATATGAACATGTACAGTATATGCATGCATCTGAACATATAAATGATCATGTATATGCATGCATGTGGACATATATATGAACATGTACTGTATATGCATGCATGCATCTGGACATATAAATGAACATGTACAGTATATGCATGCATGTGGACATATATATGAACATGTACAGTATATGCATGCATCTGGACATATTAATGAACATGTACTGTATATGCATGCATGTGGACATATATATGAACATGTACAGTTTATGCATGCATGCATCTGGACATATAAATGAACATGTACAGTATATGCATGCATGTGGACATATATATGAACATGTACAGTATATGCATGCATCTGGACATATTAATGAACATGTACTGTATATGCATGCATGTGGACATATGGACATGAATGCATATTTATACGTAAAAAAAAAATATAATATATATATATAAAAAATAATATATATATATATACACACACACACACACACACACACATTCTGCAGTGCAACATGCTGAAACAACATTCTCCTAGGTTTCTCATATAGCTCATATTAATTAAGATAAGAATAATTTGCTATTTAAGTGAACTACAAAAAGGTGATTTAAAATGTTAATAATATTTTACTTCACACTATTACATTGTTTTGTACATATGTGATATGATACATATGCTGTGTATATGATGCATGCTAATGAAGTGATTTGATTATTACTCCCAGGTGTGGATCTCGCCTTCATTGTTAAAGCAGTGCCGAAAGTTTGTTCTGAAGAAAACGCAGAGAATCAAACTCACGAGGTTCTCCAGGTATATCTTCACATGAGATGTTTTGCAGCTAAACTAACCTCACTACCTCACTTCCACAGAGACTGGCACGTTTTCTATTTAAATCATTATTCGTTTCATGTCATTATTCTTCTATTTAAAGGATTAGTTCACTTTAAAAAAAACTTTTGCTGATAATTTACTCACCTCCATGTCATCCAAGATGTCCATGTCTTTCTTTCTTCAGTCGAAAAGAAATGAAGGTTTTTGATGAAAATATTTCAGGATTTTTCTCCATATAATGGACTTCAATGGGGTCCAAACGGTTCAAGGTCCAAATGAGCGTTTCAGTGCAGCTTCAAAGGGCTTTAAACGACACCAGACGATGAATAAGGGTCTTATCTAGCGAAACCATCGTCATTTCAAAAATAAATAAAAAAGTTTAAGTTTTATAAGCACAAACGCTCGCCTTGCTCTGTTCCGTCACATAATACGCAATTACGTTGAAAAGGTCACGCTTCTTGACGTATGTGGAAGTACCGAGTCAGTGTTTAGTGAACAAGTTGAACGCGCAAACAAAGTCAAACGCCGTTTACAAAAAACGGAAGTTAGAAGGTAAAACAACGATGTCGGACGATGTTGAGCTTAGAGAAGAAGATGAGATGCAGTTTTACGCCTTTCTGAACCGGAATACACAGAGGAAAAGCGAGACCTTTTCAGTGTAATTGCGTATTACGTGACGGAACAGAGCAAGGCGAGCGTTTGTGCTTATAAAACTTAAACTTTATTTATTTATTTTTGAAATGACGCTGGTTTCGCTGGATAAGACCCTTATTCATCGTCTGGTGTCGTTTAAAGCCCTTTGAAGCTGCACTGAAACTGTCATTTGGACCTTGAACCGTTTGGACCCCATTGAAGTCCATTATATGGAGAAGAATCCTGAAATATTTTCATCAAAAACCTTCATTTCTTTTCGACTCAAGAAAGAAAGACATGGACATCTTGATTGACATGGGGGTGAGTAAATTATCGGCAAAATTTTTTCTTACAGTGAACTAATCCTTTAACCGGTGGCATATTTCCAGGCTTTAGAGTCGCTCAAGACTGCATTATTGTCACCGTCCGCATCTATCCGGGAGGATCTGAGAGTCTTCACCGAACAGTGTTCTCTCGGCTTCGCACAACGGTACCTGGCAGCTCAAAATGAGGCGTATCCCACAATCCTCGCTTGCTGCCGGAGAGCCGGTGAGGAGAAAGAAGAGCTTTCTGTTGCTCTTTCTGCTCTCTCAGCGCTAACAGACGGCCAGCCGGATCTCCTGGACGTCGAAGGCCGAGAGTTTCTGATCGGCGCTTTAACTGCGCACCAGACGGACGCCTCTCTCACCTGCCTGTGTGTCCGTATCGTACGCCACTTCAGTCTGAAACACGAGAACAACAGGCAGGCTTTGGTGAAGGCAGGCGTGCTGACGCTGCTCACCCGGAGCATCACACGCCACACTGAACATCCCGAGGTCGTGAGGGAGGCCTGTGCCGCGCTCAGGGTCATGACCTTTGACGATGACGTGCGTGTTCCCTTTGGACAGGCTCACGAACACGCCAGGATGATCGTGGTTGAGCAGAACGGCCTGAAAGTCATTGTTGAAGCTGCTAAAGGTGAGCCGAGTCGCCACTAGGCATGCAAGAATAAATAAATCATCAAATAAATTTACTGTAAGAATATCTGCTTATATACTACTAAGATTTTTTTAAATGTTTTTAAATAAAATTTCTAAGGCTGCGTTTATTTTATTTAAAAGTACAGTAAAAATGTCATTAGACAGTTTTCTATGTAAATAAATACTAAATTGTAATTTATATCCTGTGAATTTTCAGCATCATTACTCCAGTCTTCAGTGTCACATGATCAGAAATCACTATAATATGATGATCTGATGCTCAAGAAACATTTATGATTATTATAAATGTTTAAAACAGCTTCATATTTTTGTGGAAACTGATGCATTTTATTTTTCAGGATTCTTTGATGAATAGAAAGCATTTATTTGAAATAGAATCTTTTGTAACATTATAAATATCTTTACTGTCACTTTTGACCAGTTTAATGTATCATTTAATGAATAAAAGTAATTTTTTTGAACTTTTACTCAAAAATATGAAGCAACACAACCATTTTTTAACACAGATAATAATCATAAATTTTTGAGCATCAAATGATCAAATTATAGTGATTTCTGAAGGATCATGTGACACTGAAGACTGGAGTAATGATGCTGAAATTCAGCTTTGATCACAGGAATAAATTACATGGTAGAATATATTCACATAGAAAACTGTTATTTTAAATTATAATAATATTTCACTGTTTGTACAGTATTTTTGATCAAATAAATGCAGCCTTGTCGAACTCAATGGTTCCTTCAAAAACATTAAAAATCTGAATTGACCGCCAGTGTATATTAGTCTATGAATGACCGGTGATGATGATAATGATGTTTATTTCTGCTGGTCTCAGCTCACTCAGAAAACACCTCAGTTCTCAGTGAGCTCTGTGCCACTCTGTCCCGTCTGGCCGTGAGAAACGAGTTCTGTCAGGACATCGTGGACCTCGGAGGCCTGAACTTCATGATTACTCTCCTGGCTGACGGTCTAGATAGTCAGGTGAGCAACTGCATCTTCAGTTTGTCAGTAGGAGAAACTTTTGCATTTTTTTTTCTTTTCTTTTTTCTCTCTATCATGTCGACAAAAAAACTTAATGTGAAATGACGGCGTTTCCATTAACCGATGTTATGCGACTAAAACTGAATTTTTTCCTCTTGCGATAATCATTCCAAAATGTGTGTGTGTGTGTGTGTGTGTGTGTGTGTGTGTGTGTGTTATCCAGCATTAATGGCCAGGAAAGCCTCTTATACTGTGAGCGGCTCATATGAGGAGTTTCTGGTGTTTCTCCTCATTTCTGCTTCCAGATCTTGATTGTGGCGTTTCTTTGAGGTTCAGAATCCAGTATTCCTGTAATTCTTTTGTCTTTTATGAGTTTAATAAAGAACTCTGTCTCGTATTCTGTTCAAGCACACCGCGTCATCTACATCAGGTGACTGTAAATGCGCAAAAACTGTTTCCATAACAGTTTTGCAAAATATTTATTATTCGAATTGCCTGAAAAACCTCCTCATGCGAGCGAAAAAAACTTTTATGTGATAAATGGGAGTTTTTGCGACATTGTGCGTATTTCAATTTGCGCAATTTGAAGGGTAATGGAAACGCGGCTAATGAGAGTTTCAGAACTGTGAACAGAAATAAAGCTCAAGCTGTATTTGGCTTGTTGATGTGATCACCTGTTGATTTGTGAAACGGTTTTCCAGGAGCTCGTGAAGCATGTGCTCAGTGCATTGAAGGCCATCGCTGGAAATGATGATGTTAAAGATGCTGTCGTGAATGCAGGCGGGGGGGAACTCATCATGATGGCGATGAACCGTCACATTGGCAATGCACAGGTGTGTCCCTTATAAATAGTGCCAATTATTATCCAGAATGCTTGTTAAACTCAAAATGAATGTATAAGGTATTACCGAACGGTATTTTTCAAAATTCATGTATAACTTTGATGAAAGGTTTTGATCCACTTCAAATGTTGATTACTGTATAAATACTTCATACACTCAACACAAGGGCTATTTCCAGAAACATTTGATGATGATGATGATGATAATAATTAATAATGTTCAGTATTTAAAATGCCTCCTAAAAAGATCGATTGTATAATTAAATGCTGCTAATTACCAGGAAATTGGTCTGGGAGTTTATTAAGATTTTCTTTTTAAATGTTTTTGAAAAGTCTCTTCTGCTCACCAAGGCTGCATTTATTTGATCAAAAATACAGTAAAAATAGTGAAATATTGTTACTATTTAAAGCACTTGTTTTCTATGTGAATATCTAGTAAAGTGTAATTTATTTCTGTGATCAAAGCTGTATTTTCAGCATCATTACTCCAGTCTTCAGTGTCACATGATCCTTCAGAAATCAGGAGAATATGATGATTCTGCTCAAGAAACATTTATGATTATTATCAATGTTGAAAATAGTTCATATTTTTGTTCAGGATTCTTTGATGAATAAAGAGTTTTAAAGAACAGAGTTTATTTGAAGTAATATTTTGTAACATTATAAATGTCTTTACTGTCACTTTTGATCAATTGATCAGTCCTTGTTGAATAAAAAAATGTGTCCTGATCTCAAATCTTTGAACAGTAGTGCATATTTATAAATGTATCTGAAAACAATTTGCGCTTCTATACAGCAAAATTAAATTCAAGGTTATCGGCAGTGTTTAGTTTCAACAGTATTGAAGAGAAAATGTCTAAA
Source organism: Meda fulgida (assembly GCA_030578275.1). NCBI lineage: Eukaryota > Metazoa > Chordata > Actinopteri > Cypriniformes > Leuciscidae > Meda > Meda fulgida. Next base: position 2,097,223 of record CM060617.1, on the reverse strand, counting down.
AATTAGTTACAATTAATAATGCATTGATTTTTTTTGTGTCGGCTGCACTAATAAAGTCTTTTTGTGTGACTGTGTTGGGTAACTAATTCAGCTCAAAATCACTTGTTAATCTAAGCTAATTCTTACATTCTGATTGTGTTTTGCTGTGTTCTTCCTGCTGCTGGTTCAGGTGTGTGAGCAGGGATGTGCGGCGCTGTGTGTTCTCGCTCTCCGCAAACCCAACAACTGTAAAGTCATCATGGAGTGTGGCGGCGCGCTGGCGGCCCTGCAGGCCATGAAGAATCACCCAGCTAACGTTAATGTGCAGGTAAAACACACCCTCTTTCATGCATTTAGCAGATGCTTTTATCCTAAGAGACTTGCATTGCATTTAAGGCTCTTGCAAAACCCGTGATCATCTAAGTCCCTTTAAAGGTGCAGTAAGCGATTTTTGAAAAACACTGTTGAAAAGTGGATAAGACTGGGCACCAAAACACACTTGTAGCCAATCAGCAGTAAGGGGTGTGTCCACTCATAATGGGGGAGGAGAGAGAGCCAATCAGCAGTGAGGGGTGTGTCCACTCATAATGGGGGAGGAGAGAGAGACAATCAGCAGTGAGGGGTGTGCCCACTCATAATGGGGGAGGAGAGAGAGACAATCAGCAGTAAGGGGCGTGCCCACTCATAATGGGGGAGGAGAGAGAGACAATCAGCAGTAAGGGGCGTGCCCACTCATAAGGGGGGAGGAGAGAGAGCCAATCAGCAGTGAGGGGCGTGCCCACTCATAATGGGGGAGGAGAGAGAGACAATCAGCAGTAAGGGGTGTGTCCACTCATAATGGGGGAGGAGAGCGAGACAATCAGCAGTAAGGGGCGTGCCCACTCATAAGGGGGGAGGAGAGAGAGCCAATCAGCAGTAAGGGGCGTGTCCACTCATAAGGGGGGAGGAGAGAGAGCCAATCAGCAGTGAGGGGTGTGTCCACTCATAATGGGGGAGGAGAGCGAGACAATCAGCAGTAAGGGGCGTGCCCACTCATAATGGGGGAGGAGAGAGAGACAATCAGCAGTGAGGGGTGTGCCCACTCATAATGGGGGAGGAGAGAGAGACAATCAGCAGTAAGGGGCGTGTCCACTCATAAGGGGGGAGGAGAGAGAGACAATCAGCAGTAAGGGGCGTGCCCACTCATAATGGGGGAGGAGAGAGAGACAATCAGCAGTAAGGGGCGTGCCCACTCATAATGGGGGAGGAGAGAGAGACAATCAGCAGTAAGGGGTGTGTCCACTCATAAGGGGGGAGGAGAGAGAGCCAATCAGCAGTAAGGGGCGTGCCCACTCATAATGGGGGAGGAGAGAGAGACAATCAGCAGTGAGGGGCGTGCCCACTCATAATGGGGGAGGAGAGAGAGACAATCAGCAGTAAGGGGCGTGCCCACTCATAATGGGGGAGGAGAGAGAGACAATCAGCAGTGAGGGGCGTGTCCACTCATAAGGAGGGAGGAGAGAGAGACAATCAGCAGTAAGGGGCGTGCCCACTCATAATGGGGGAGGAGAGCGAGCCAATCAGCAGTAAGGGGCGTGCCCACTCATAATGGGGTAGGAGAGAGAGACAATCAGCAGTAAGGGGCGTGCCCACTCATAATGGGGGAGGAGAGAGAGACAATCAGCAGTAAGGGGTGTGTTCACTCATAATGGGGGAGGAGAGGGAGACAATCAGCAGTAAGGGGCGTGCCCACTCATAATGGGGGAGGAGAGAGAGACAATCAGCAGTAAGGGGCGTGCCCACTCATAATGGGGGAGGAGAGAGAGACAATCAGCAGTAAGGGGTGTGTTCACTCATAATGGGGGAGGAGAGAGAGCCAATCAGCAGTAAGGGGCGTGCCCACTCATAATGGGGGAGGAGAGAGAGCCAATCAGCAGTAAGGGGCGTGCCCACTCATAATGGGGGAGGAGAGAGAGACAATCAGCAGTGAGGGGTGTGCCCACTCATAATGGGGGAGGAGAGAGAGACAATCAGCAGTAAGGGGCGTGTCCACTCATAATGGGGGAGGAGAGAGAGCCAATCAGCAGTAAGGGGCGTGCCCACTCATAATGGGGGAGGAGAGAGAGCCAATCAGCAGTAAGGGGTGTGCCCACTCATAATGGGGGAGGAGAGAGAGACAATCAGCAGTGAGGGGCGTGCCCACTCATAATGGGGGAGGAGAGAGAGCCAATCAGCAGTAAGGGGCGTGTCCACTCATAATGGGGGAGGAGAGAGAGACAATCAGCAGTAAGGGGCGTGTCCACTCATAATGGGGAAGGAGAGAGAGCCAATCAGCAGTGAGGGGCATGTCCACTTATAATAAACTGCAGTGAACCAAAGACAGTCTCAAAAACACGGTGTGAAATCGCTGGTGTTTCTGACGTCACAAACGACCTTGTAACCAATCAGATCAACGTGTGATCGTCAACCAGTGGATCTCTGAGTGAGTGGAGGCGGGGCTCATTTGCATATTCATAGAACCGCATATACTAAATGAGGCAAGGGTCTCGAGTTACATTCAAGATATTTTAAGGCATAAATAATTTTATTTTTAAGGAAAATGTTTTTGAATATGTAATTTTGGTGATCAAAGATGAGTTTTAAGGGATGAAATTATTGACCACAGGGGGACTTTAAAAAACTGTTCTTCAGATGCTGTAGTGACGTGTCTTTCCTCAGTCTGTATTGCTTTACGAAAAACTGTTCTGTGTTGGCTGTAATGTCGTGTCTCCTGCTGTTTAAGAAACAGTCCTGCATGCTGTTGAGGAACCTGGTGGCCCGCTCGCGTGACTACACTCAGCCCATTCTGGAGATGGGAGCGGAGGCGCTGATCTCGCAGGCTCTGGCGGCTCACAGGGACTGTGGCGACGTGGGTCGAGCCGCTCTCAGAGACCTCGGCTGCCAGGTGGAGCTGCGGGAGCTCTGGACAGGGAAGAAGGGAAGCCTGAGTCACTGAACCAGCGTGCTGTCAAACGTCTGCTACACAAACAATCACGATTAAGTCATGTGGAAACATGTCCTAACTGTGGAGGTCATGCTAGATGTATGTGATCAAACATCCTTTTGGTAGAATTGAAGTGCATCTGATATCAGACCACGTGCATAAGATGCATTTCAATTTACAATTGTCTAAACGTAATTGCAGCTATTTATAGTTTGTACAATGTTTTTTAACCTTGAATGACCACTGTTCTTGGTCTGGATTCATTTGAGTTGATGTTAACAGAAGTGCATTGCTGGATTGCATTTAACCCTTCATATATTTAATGTAAAGACCATCATCCAGCGCCGTATCCCGTATGTGCATTCACTGCAGTGCATTTAATGCTTATGCCAAAACACCCTTTCATGCACACAAGACATGGTAAGCTTAAATAAGAGCCACCATTGTTTTCTCAATTATATGTGTTGCAATACTAATTAATGCTATGTTTAAACCTGCTCTGTACTAGAACGATTGTGTTTGTTGATTAAACCAAGCAGCTCTAGAGGCATATTGGCATGTTTATGTTTCACATCTTTATGATTTTACAGTGGCCAGCTTAATATTCCATTACAAAAATGTACCATTGTAAATGTATACTAAAATAAATAGGTTTAATAGGCAATTATAAGGGTTCAAGTGGTTTAAGCCACATGCCTAAAAAGGTATTGTTTTATTCAGAAAGCCTGTGACCACTAGATCATAGATGGAAAAGACCATTTACAGCCAAATCAGGTTATTTACTTAGGAAATATATATTTTAAAGCTTTTAATACATTTTCCCAGTTAAGCAAGAAACCTTGGACCAGTTCGCGAAAATGGTTTGTTGTAATAATCTCCGATAATTAACGAATGGTTGGATTGACAGCGGTAGTTCTAGAGGCAAAATTGCTCAGAATAATAAGTTCTACTTTATGGTATGAGCGAAAAATCAGCTGATATACAATCCTTTGTGCGCAAAAAGATCCAAAGGCGCCCCCTGGTGGTCGATTTAAACAGTGAGTCAAACAGGCCCCATGGTTTCGTTCCAATCGGCCTCCATTAACCTTTTCTGACAGCCACTCGAACTTCATTGGCCGACGGCGGCCGCGTTTTTCGAGACACGTGAATGTCCCATAGACAATCACGGCACCTTGGACAAAGACACCACTTGCAAGTTTTCAAGTCAATAGGACTGACTGTTAAGTAGCTATAGCCATTTTCGTGTTTTTCTTTTTTTTTTCATTTTATAGCGCCATCAAGTGGCCAGTCGCTGCATCCTTTTACATGTGACCACAGACCGAGTCCGTACATAGGTGTACCAAGTTTGGTGAAGTTTTATCTTTCCGTTCAAGGTGGATAGCCATTTTAGTAAAAGTGGCCACACCCACTTCGACTATTTTGGCGTCCCGTCGCGGATTGAATCGAAATTTAACATTTTTTGTTTTCTATTGGCAATCAGACTCGTGAGAATCTCTCTGCGTTGGTTTGGTTCCGATCGTGCAAAAAAACTAGGACTGGAAAAGTAGGTTTTTCGAAAAATTCAGAATACATGAAAATTTCGCCAAAATGACGTTCGACGACAAAAAGTATTGTTCGTTTTCAGCCAAGGATTCTAACTATATAACACAGTGGAGTACTTTTTAATAGTTAACTAAAACTAAAATAAATAACTTTTGTTACCTGAAATAAAATCACCTTAAAAATAATATATTATAAATGAAATGGGAAGAGTAACTTTCAGTTTGATTTCATTTAGTTTAACTTGATGTACTAAAATAACTAAAGGGTTATTTTAATATGTAATCTTAGGCCCTGTTTACACGAGAACGATTCCGGGATAAAAGGTAAAAATATTTTATCGGATGTGCCTTTCGTTTACACGGCGACGGCGTTTTGGGGGCTTAAAAACGCAAAAAAATGAAACCACCCTCCAGAGTGGAAATCTTAAAAACGCTCCACCGTCGCATTCCCGTCTAAACGGTAAAAACGCAAATCTGCTCACGGTGGTTCTCGTTGCGTACGCGTTTACGTCACAGGCATGCGCCAGTACAGGAAAATAACAACCAACATGTTGGATTATTTCCATACGTCGGACTTTCAAGTTGCCCTAGCAGCTCTGATAAACGTACAAGAGTCTTTTCAGCATTTGTACAAAATATTCTAAGATATTGATGTTATTGTGTGTCAGTGCTTCACATCGCCACCTAGCCGCCTGGAGTGCACACTACATCGAATTTCACACACTTTTGCGTCACCATATGCACGCGGATTTCCCCCCCATAACGCTCTTCTAAACGCAGAATAAAAAGTGATAACGCAACGCCACTTTCACGTTTTCTCTTCAGATCCTTTCCGTGTAAACATAGCCTTAGTTATTTTAGAAATAATACTAGCTGAAATGAAAGTTATTTTAATATTTAATTTATTTTAGCTATATTTTATTTCATTTAGTTAAATTAAATATAAAAATATTCATTTAGTTAAATGAAATAGTAAAATAATTTTTCAGCTAGTTTTGTTTTATTTAGTTTAACTTCTTGTGCGGAAATAACTAAAACTTGAATAAAAATAATAAAGACTACATCAGTTTTTAAAAAAGTAATTAAAATTACAAAAATATACAACAAACTACTAACCCTTTTCTGCAAAAGAATACTGTTTCTTCAGTGCATATAAATAAAGTGCCACTACATCTGATCCGATATAAGATTGTATATTTGATGTAGTAGTAGTATCCTTTTATTCAGACTCATGGTCCATCCATACAAATAAAATAAAATACAATAATAGAAATACAAATACACAACACAAAGTTACAAATGACTGCATGTATACCATGGTACTGTTCTGATTACCATAGTAATATGCCACTGCCTGATCATACCATGGTATCATGATTCATGTCCAAATCATGTCCACGCCTTTCTCTCAGCATTAGAGACTTTTACGCTGCATTCACGTGCTATCGGAAACTTCCTACTTTCCCACTTGTTAACTCGTGATTACCAGCTCTTCGCATGCTTTATTGTCGGAAAGAACGGTAATCATGATGTCAGCAGGTTTATTATTGCCTATCTATCGGCAAAATCTTGTTTATGACTAAATTTATAGCGTTATTCTCGCTAAAACTTCAAACCCCACCCTCTCTAATGTTTACCCGCTTTGACGCCCCTCGAGAGAGCCTATCCACGTCAAGCGCGCTCCCGTTCTGGACTACAACTCCCACAATGCACTGGGACTCGCCCTTCAACGCTCGCATGCTAGTGTGACAGCACAGCAGACCCGTGAAATGTGCAAGTAAACCAGTTCAAAGTCACAGCAGCAGCAATAAAAGTGGAGTAAAATGTGTTTAACCAGCTTTCCTGCAGAACTGACTCGTGTGGTTTGACGCGAGCTTGTTTTTCTATGTCAGTGGATGGTGACTGGCTACTGTTTATGTAAGTGGATGGTGACTGGAGTTTATCACTTCATCATATGTTTGTTTATGAGGTCAGTAGTCCAACACCATGGGAATGTTTGAGAAGACTGCTATCAGATTCCGTTAATTTGGTGTTTTTCTCTCGAATTGTCCGCAGAGTTACAACAGGTGCTGTCAGACTGTCAGGTAAGCCAGAAGCTCCATTGAAATTGAATGCTAATGACAGTTGTTTTGCTAACTGGCTAAAAGGCTAAAGCACTTTGATATTGTGTCGTGAGTTCATATCTGTCTTCGAGTAAATATTTAACAATCGACCATTTTCATTTGACGTCATTTTGCTAAACAAACAATGTAAACAATAATGGTATGTTTGAGGCCATTTATGATCTGGTTTAGTGATGATAAGTGTTTTATTTGATGGATTTATATGCTCGGTGGTTGTAAATGAATCTGGATACGTTTCATAAACGAGCATTTATGGTCTATTGGTGATGACAGGTATTTTTATGCTTTTACTTGGTAAGATATAATCCTTGGCTGATTTTGCAAAATAGACAACGTAAAATGATTGATATGTTTCATAAATAAGTATTATTTTGCTAATGTTGGCTAGTGTGTTAATTTTTATATCTGTTTTGATTTTCCAACAAGATAAATCTTATGTAATGTTTCATAAATAACACATCAAACTTGGGTCTGTCGAAAATCTGTGAGAAATACAGTGTAAAAAAAAAACAAGATTAAACCAAATAAATAATAAAAAATAGTGATTAAATAAAATAAAAAGGTTAAATAGAATAATCAACGAATAAATAGCCTAATACATCAGTGGGTAGAAAAAGTAACATGCATGAAAATGTATGCAGTAGCTGCCTTTTAATTTTTAGGATTTGTAGGAAATTTGGAATATGATCATATTCATCTTTGCATGTAAACATCAGTTTTAAAGCCATTTTTAATTATGCATGCATTACTGTCTGCAGTTTCATATAAGATGTTTCTTGTACTGTCACCGTTTGTTAAACACTGACGTTAATTTAGTTGGTTGTCTGTATTTTCGGACAAAAGGCTTTCAGTGCGTCTGTCATCTGATCCTCGGGGAACTTAAAAGACTGGGAAAGAGCGAGGCGAGCGGGAGGGGTGTTGGAAATCGTCCCACACTTCAACCCAATGAGAAAACAGATCAGTTGCTTTGGTGACCTAATCGTTAAAAAACCCTTTCACACTTGAGAACCTTTAACCCTGTGTCATTTATTTTTAACCCTGGGTTAACAATCCTAGGTTATCTTACTGTAAAAAAAAAAAAAAGAAACATTTTCCAGCTTACAGAAACTTTTTAGATGCACATACTAAAAATATTAGAACATAGAAATATAATATAAAAAATATAAAAACAAACATAGAAATATAAATTTAATCTACATAAAAACCCATTTTAGATCAACAGAATCCCACAAATATTGTCCCTGAACAATTTTAAATCCAACTTTAATTTGTTACTGTTATAGGATTATTGTTATTGTATAGATTTGTGTTGAGGTGCATCAAATTGCATTGAAGTCCCTGTGTAGTCAATAGCCTAATTTTATCTTTGACCACCAAAATTACATATTTAAACATGATTTCCTTGGAAAAAAATTACTTCATGTTTTAAAATAGCTTGAATGTAACTCGACACCCTTGCCTCATTTAGTATGCGTGGTTCTATGAATATGCAAATGAGCCCCGCCTCCACTCACTCAGAGATCCACTGGTTGACGATCACACGTTGATCTGATTGGTTACAAGGTCGTTTGTGACCTCAGAAACACCAGTGTCATTCTGAATAGTGTTGTAAACCTTTTTTCTTCTCAAGTGTAGGAAAAGCGCAGACCAGGAGACGTTGGGATATCTTTCAGCAAGATTCTTTATTGAGAAACGAGCTGTAGGCAGCTAGCAAACTTTCAGCAATTTTCTGTATATCTTTAGGACCTAAAGATGATTTGACTGCTTGTAGCTGCAGTATGGGGGTTGCTGATAGAACTGGATCAACCCCTTTTCCCTTACTCTGAGCCTTTTGTCTTGCTCCACACACTTTAACTGCATTTATATCTTTATCTATCAATCTAGAATTGCTAGTGTCTTCTAGTCTACAGAAAGACTATAAATCAGGATAGCTTTCATCTGACTGTTGGTCTTCAAAGTCACATTTGGTTGAGGCCTGGTTATGGCCCACCTTGTCTGTGAGACAGGACACTCGAGTGTGCAATTGTTTGTTCTGTTCATTTAGCCTAGCTTGTTCTTGTGCAATGTATAAGCTAAATTCTTTCTGGCAACAAATTATGCCTTTCACATTTTTCTTCCTGATACATGCACCCAACACCTTCTTGCATTCTTCAATAGACCATACTCTTTCTGGGTGAATACCAAATTTCTTTGTCAAATTCAATCTGACTGACTCAGTCACTATGGAGTCCATTTGCTCTCCTAACAATGACTTGAACTCACTGTCTGTCCATAAAGGGCTAGCTAGCCCACCTTTCTCAGTTGATGGAACTAGCCTAGCATTCCTTCTAACCATTTTGTGAGTTTCTTTGTTACCACACAAACAAACATTAAAACTTCTCTGATCAAACAGAGGCTACACTTGTTAACACAGATAAACTATTGTTAATCTTCCTTGGCAGAGCAAAGGATAACACATTACTAGCACTTCACACTAATCTTCCCTGCCTGAACAGAGGATAAAAACGACTTCCTTGACTATTCAGAGGATCACAAATATTAACATTTAATGTTAATCTTCCCTGCCTGAACAGAGGATACACACTGTTTAACACGTAATGTTAAAACTTCCCTGCCTGAGCAGAGGATAAAAACAACTTCCCTGGACTATTCAGAGGCTCACAAATATTAACATGTAATGTTAATCTTCCCTGCCTGAACAGAGAATACACTTTCATCTCTAAAAGAAAACTTTTAAAGGGTAACTTTAGTTAACCAGACTCTACAGCTGTCTAATAACTCTTCTCTGACGGGGCAGAGGATAACACATTTGTACTGGTCTGCAGTGGTTCTTTGAATAGAGTGAAACTCACCAAATCTTTAGTTGTACGGAAAGATTCCTTCTGGAAAACTCAGTCAGAAAGGTTCATTCTTTGTTGAGATTCAGTTCTGGAACTCAGTCAGCTTTGTTGAGATCTTTGTTGAGATTCAGTTCTGGATTCTGGTGAGTATCTCTATCCGGGTCACGGCACCACCTTTTTTCTTCTCAAGTGTAGGAAAACTCAGAAGCGCAGACCAGGAGACATTGGGATAACGCAGAGAATAGACCTCAGCTTTTCTCCTGTCTTTAACCCCTTACTAGACATGAACCCCCATTTTGGCAAGTGGGGCATAAATGACATGCCCAAAATAAAAAGATTGCTCATAATTCATTCTGAATAGACACATTAACCAACAAACAGGTGAAACTCGAAAAATTAGAATATCGTGCAAAAGTTCATGTATTTCAGTAATTCAAATTAAAAGTTGAAACTAATATATTTAGTGTATATAATTATATACATATGCATGATTATACTTTTCAGTGGGCCGACATTTCTGTATTTAAATTTTTTTTTTTATTTTATTTCATGTAATATTATACTTTTCTGAGGTTTGAGGGTTTTCATAAGTTGTAAGCCATAATCATCAAATGTATAACTTTTTTTGCCGAGTTTCACCTGTATATTTCGTAAGTTAACACTTGAGAGTTTACATTTCAAGAATTACTCAGACTATTATTAATATGGATATGTAAATGCTTCATTCATTCAATACAAATATTAATATATATATTTAAATGTATACGATACAAATATTATGTGTATGTGGTATAACAACTTATAACCACAATTAAACTGAAGCCATAAGTCTGCTCATGCTTCATTTAAAATCTGAGGATGATATCTAAAAAATTATGCATTTTAGGAAGCATTTCCTAAGACTGTTCATTTGAGTTTTTATAGAAGGCTGATAAGATGCTAGTGAAATATTTTATTGCCCTTTAAACACTCATTTGCAAGCTATTGTCTAATATCTGGTGAGGAAAACGGCTCAATTCATGTTCTATTGTTCTCGCTCGACGAACCTTTCACGCTTATCCCGTTGTGAGACTTATTCTTTTATCGTTATTCTTTTGTTTGTATTTTAGCCATTATATGCCTTTATTATAGCCTTTATTACCACTTTCATCCCACTATATACATTAATCCACCTATTATCTGAAAAACTCACTTTAAACCAGCATCGAGTGTTTGTATTAACTTCCGATCAGCTCTTTAGATCGCATAATTCAGTGAAACATGAATAGAAATGGTATTCTGTATGATTAAATATTTTGCAAACGTGTGATGATAAATCAATATTTCTCCAAGTATGCGCACTTTTTGACTAAGAGCCCTAATGGACGCTGTTGAAAGGAATAGTTCACCCAAAATATCCCATAATTTCCTTGCCCTAGGTTTATGATTTTCTTCTTTCATCCGACCACAGTTATATTATTATTATCTTGGCTCTTCCCAGCTTTGTAATGGCATTGAATAGTGCCCGAGTTTTTAAAGCTCCAAAAGCACATAATCCATCATAAAAGTAGTCATTGACATCACCTTATTTCCAGTGTGAATATCCTCTTGATCACTTATTTTATTATCGTGCTGCTAACTAGTGTCTCAGAACCATTAGCAGAATAAATCATGCATGGATTATATTCAGAGGAATGCATAAAGTTGTATGCTATATTAAGCTGTGTTGCTCAGGCCTTGTTCGTCTCACAGGCTTTTTCAGGACCTTGAATAATTCAGCATTTGTGCTATTATTAGAGGTCCATCTGTGTGACCCTTTCAGATGTTATTAGATCCTGTTGGCAGACTCGGCACGTCACATATCAGTTCCTCTCACCCACTTCTGCAAATCAAATGCCTTTTTTTTTTTTTTTTTTTTGCTGAATGAGTGAATTTTTATTTATTTGAATTTAATCAAAACAGACAGATTCATAATTCAGTGTTTGCCATGTATGGTGAATCTGTCTTGTGATGAAAATCTTGTGAATATGAGTGGTAAAACACATAGTCAGATAATCACATAAAAAGACATGTCACTTCAAAATAAAAATAAAAATCTGATTAAATATTTTGCATAAACAAACTAAAACTTTTTGCTGGTCTATTTGCATTTGATAGTGCAAAAATTGTAAAAGCATTGAAAAAATAGACCATGAATAACCCAAAAAATCTTAAATATCACTGTATAGTTAATATATGTCTGTATTATGTAACATACGTTGCCATAATCACAAATGTTCATTAACTGGATCATTGATAATATTTCAAAATTATTTCTGTAATTTTGACAGAGAATAAACATAGTATTTACATTTAGAAACATTCCGGTAACGCTGCTAATATTAGAAGTGGAAAGGGGAGACAATTACATTTTTAAACGTCCGTGTGAAATCAAACCTGGAAAGAGACGTGAGGATTTGGGGAGAAAAATGAAAGATTCTTACCTAGTGGAGTCCAGTGAATCATTCATGGAATATAATATAAGTATGCACCGATATTACAATTTTGGCCCATACCGATTACGATAATTCTTTATATCTGAAAGCCGATAAACGATATGCCGGCCGATAAATCTAAATCCATATTTTATAAAATTTTTGAGAGCCTGATTACAAAAACAAAAGGCTCACCATGTCCCAAGCACACTATTATAATGATGTTCTTATTATAATTTTATGTAGCCTATATGACAAACTTATTTCAAGCATTTTAAAACCATCATGTTGTACAGTGCGCATCTGAAGAGTCTCAGCTGAAGGAAATAATACATTATTTATCAGCTTTAAGATATCAGCCAAAATTTCTTATCGGGCCGATAACATTAAAAATGAATATATCGTGCATCAATAATGCCTAGTATATGTTGTCTTTTTTCATACTGTTAGAGCGGAATACAAATACTAAGTAAAATACCAAACTGTACGTTATTCTCTTGAAGTCTGAACACGAGAACATGAAGGAAATTTCACAGCTGACGGATAAGGATTATTTGTACCGCAACCTTATGTTTAGAAATGATTTGTTTCAGTCTTTTTGAGTTGACCGTAATCTTTGAGTTGACCCATAATCTAAAACGCAGCAGGCTTGTTAGGAAAAATGTGGATATGATGTGATGCTACATTCTGATATTGATCTCGTGTCTCTCCAGGTGTGGTGTGAGTGTTAGCGTGTCGGCCGGCGAGCCCCCGGGTGCTGGCGTGTATGAATGGATCAGGTTGGCATGGGTAATGCAGTTCAGGAGCGTCAGGGGGCGCTGGCACCGGGTGAAGTGCTGCCACGCCCCGCCTCCAGCCAATCAGAGGTAAGAACACTTCCGAACACGCCCACAGTAGAGGACAGCCAGTAAGATTGCACCAATTGGTTCCGATTGACTATTTGGTTGTGTTCGGGTCATTTTGTCCTTGAGAGGATTTTCCTTTTCCCGAAATTATTATAAATGTTATCACATTGGACTAAAACTTACTGACTTTACTCACCCGGGGTGTAACTACTTCCCTAAAAAAAGTGAGAATTTTTGTATTTTGTTGTCACCCCCCCCCCCCCCCCCCCCCCCCCCCCCCACCACCATTACACTTTGATGTTCCGGGTCAAAAATGACCGTATAAATCTCTCATTACTCTATATTATCACCAAATATTGGATTCAGTCTTTTTTGTCAACTTGTTTTCTTTCAATTATCACAGGTTTTGCATTTCCTTTTGGCTCTGATTGATCATAGGCCTCCTTTATTTTAAATTTTTTTACCAAAAAAACATTATTTGTGGGTTATTTTGGCAATACTTAATTAAATGTATCTGTACAACCAGATAATTTACAGTTCCATTTTGTACAAAATAAAAGTATTCAAAAACAAACTTCATGGTTAAACGTTAAAGCACAGTAGTGTGATAAACAATGCACATTTTTCCCATATTTTGTTGAATATTGACAAATTTATCCACAAATGCCTTTTTCACTCAAAAACCGAGGTGCATCCGCTCAGATCAGTGAGGCCTGTGATCAGTCACTTTCAAAAAATAAATACAAAACCTGTGCTAATTGAATGAAAAATTGACAAAGAAGGCTGAATCCAATATTTGGTGATGATAAAACATAACGGGAGATTTACAACCAATTGTTTTTCAAAAGGCTGGTCATTTTTGACCGGGAAAACCAAAGGTGTTGCAGGGTTTTCAACACAGCATAAGGGTTACGTTTACATTTTACATTTATTGACTCGTCCTCATGTCATTCTGACTTTATTTGTGAGGATTCGGGCCTGTAAATGATCACAGAACTGTTGTATTTCTGTAGAAATAATTGCACAGTAACCATATCAATCTACATTCATTGTGTCGCTATGCAGATGTAAAAACCGGTTTGTGAGGTGTTTCAGGCGGGTCTTTATTTGTGCAACTGGAAGTACAGAGTATTATTTTGAAAGCGTCAGTGTTTACGGGCTACAGGAAGTCAAACCACAAATGAATTACACAAAGTTGAGACTAACCCTGTAAAGCCTGACGAATGATATAATAGTATATTTTTGAAACAGTTTATTGAAACAAAATAGGAAAACAATCTATTGCATATGTGTGTTTTGTTGATTCATTAGGCTTTTATGGCTCGAATAGTCTGAATATGGAGGAGAAAACAGCTCCGTTTTTTCAGAGGCCCAAACTTAGCAAAAATATGCAATATGGTGCAGATAGTGATATTTATATGTACAAAGCTTGTAATGTAAATCAATGAGGTCTTTATAACAGCATGACAAAATACTTGCATAAAATGCATATAAACATCAGTCGTCACTATATCTCCCAATGTCTTAGTCAGATGATATTTAAACGCTTAGTTTTATGATCAAAGCTCTGTATTTTTAAAGCATGTTTGTTCATCTCTCAATCATTGTATTGCATTAATAGAATACAATGATTGAGAGATGATGAACAAATAAACCTTCCTCAAAAGCCTGATGATCATATTTGAGACTCACATTTTAACATGATAGTTCTAATAAATGATGTTTGGATAATCAAGTAAGCCGAAGTTGCTTCAGTCCAGTAAGTGTTCATCTTAAAAATATTACTGACCATATCAAAGTTATTACGTCTACTCTATTAAATCATTAAAGATTTGACAGAAAAAAGGACACATGAACCACGAGCTGAAGGTGGACGTTTTTACAATTATATTAAAACACTTTTACTTACTTATAGTATGAACTGTCAATCAGACAACAGAAGGACTGTCGTAGATTGTGTGCAACAGATTTTTAATCAAAGTTTTGATAATTTAGACTAAGGCCTAAAATATGTACATTAAAGGATTAGTTCACTTTTAAAAAAAACTTTTGCTGATAATGTACTCACCCCCATGTCATCCAAGATGTCCCTGTCTTTCTTTATTCAGTCGGAAAGAAATGAAGGTTTTTGATGAAAATATTCCAGGATTTTTCTCCATATAATGGACTTCAATGGGGTCCAAACGGTTCAAGGTCCAAATGAGCGTTTCAGTGCAGCTTCAAAGGGCTTTAAACGACACCAGACGATGAATAAGGGTCTTATCTAGCGAAACGATCACTCATTTCAAAAATAAATAAATAAAGTTTAAGTTTTATAAGCACAAACGCTCGCCTTGCTCTGTTCTGTGATGCGCGTTCGTGACGTCACGTAATACGCAATTAAGTTGAAAAGGTCACGCTTCAGTGTCAGTGTTTACAAGTTGAACGTGCAAACAAAGTCAAACACCGTTTACAAAAAAAGGAAGTTAGAAGGTAAAACAACGATGTCGGACGATGTTGAGCTTAGAGGAGAAGATGAGATGCAGTTTTACACCTTCCTGAACCGGAACACACAGAGGAGAAGCGTGACCTTTTCAGCGTAATTGCGTATTACGTGACGGAACAGAGCAAGGCGAGCGTTTGTGCTTATAAAACTTAAACTTTTAACATCTAATCCCTGTTCACCTTTAAGAAAGATTTCCCATTTTATCAGTGGAAAATGTGTGACCTCATCATCTATTAACAAGTGGACTGAGAGCTTCAGTCATGGGGTCACTTTCCATCAATGATCTTAGGATCAAGTGTCGGTTTGAAGAAAGTTTCTCGTCGTCTCTTGCTCTAGATAACCGTAGTGTTTTCTTTAATCGGTCACTCTCTCTCTCGGGTTCTGTACAGTCACTGTGTGCTTTATGTTTAAAGTAATCCTGTTCCTGTCTTCTGATTGGTCAAAAGTGTTCCAGCAGTGATGCAGTACCAGCTAATGTGTAATGCAACAAAGTAACATTTGTAATGAACATTAATATTTGTATCATGAAATGAATGTTTTATAGTAACAATTAGACACTTGAGAGTGTTATAATGTGAATATACATTGTCATGTTAGTTTAACCTCAGTCTGTATTTGCACTTTGACCTCTTGAGGCTTATTGCATACTTGATTACTAAGTGTTGAAAGAGAATATTGTAATTCTATTGTTATTTAATATATATATGATGTGGGACGGTTTCATGCTCAAAATAATGCCATACACTTTTATATTTAGAATAAGAGTCAGTTTCTATTTCAGTTAGCTGTTATTATAGTTATTATCATGACCATAATTCATTATTTTGCATGATGTTTTTGTTTTTATTCCCTCGTGGGTTTCTGATTGTCTTGTTTACGGTAAATCCCATCAGTCATCTCAGTGTTTTACGAGGGTTCACAGGTTATAGTTTCTGCATTAGAAATGAACAATTGATTGAAATAAAACCAAAATCGCATGATGGCTTAGTGCAATTATCAAAAATATTACCTTTTAGTCATTTTTATATTTTTATTAAGTAATAATAATTATTACTTTTTAGCCATATTGATATATAATCACAAAAGTTTGGCCAAATGTGCAGCCCTAAACAATTATTTACAAATGCATGCACAATTATCAATGAGCTTTATAAGATACATTTGCAGTATTTATAAATATCATGGATAATTGTGCATGCATTTGTTAATAATTTTGATAATAACTTTTTAAATTGCTTCTATAAGGTACAGGATAATGTTGGACGTTTTTTGATCCTTCATATTATGATGAACAGGACGGATTAATCTGTAGTTCGGCATGCTGGGACTTGAGGTTTGATAATAAAACAGTATTCACGGTATTCAGACAATTATCCAGGTCATGGGTTTGTGTGTGGAAACGGATTAAGAGCGTGAATATAAACCTGTTCTGCTTCATAAAGATTAGAGGGAATGTTTGAGTCCTTCCCAGAAGCCACAGTATGTGTCCATGCCTGGACATGTTTACTCCATCACATTCTTACTGTGTTTAACTATTGGGAGATGTGGATGGAGGTATTTATTTGGTTATACGTGAAAATATTCATGAATCATAACTAGTGTGTGTGTGTGTGTGTGTGTGTGTGTGTGTGTGTGTAGGGTTTTAAACAGGGTCGGTCGGTCTTGAACTCTCTGCTCTCGGGGGCGTTTGCAGGAGCCGTGGCTAAAACCGCTGTCGCCCCACTGGATCGTACCAAGATTATCTTCCAAGGCAAGAACTCTTATTAACCTTCCTTGAGTGACTGACTACACATTTGCACACTATTTTAAACACTTAAAATACACTTAAGCCGGATGCACACTGTGCGACGTCCCAAATTTGTAATGAGAATTGTTTATAAATCTGTTGTCAGAAAAAGTGAAGCTTTAAAATTCTGAACATTTTTAAAACCCTAAAAGTTTTTTTTTTTTACCCTTTTATCTTTATATTAAAAACTAAATCCACATTTTAAAGTTGAAATCCAAAACACCCGCTGAGACACTTTACAATGATGAAGAAAAGTGACGTCAGTGAAGAGAAAAGATCCTGCAGAATCTGAGACGAATACAGATTCACACGCTTGATCCGACGCAACGACATTCAGACATTTTAAAGAGTGACGATGTACGAATAATCCCTTCGTTTTGTAAATAAACCTTGTGCTTGCACAATAAATGTTTCACAGGAATTCATATTCGTGCTTTATTTCTTGTTTGTATTATTGCTGAAAAGTTTTTTGTTAGCTGAAATAACAAGGGAAACTAAATATTTCCCTTCATCTTCTCATTTCAGTGTCGTCGAAAAGATTCTCCGCTAAGGTGAGTGTTTTACTTTTCAATGTGAATTAAAAGTTTGATATATCTGCAGATGACTTCATATATTTTGTGATGAATGCCATGTTTGTATTTCTGTAGCTCAAACAGTAGATCAGGCCGCTTGCAACACCAACGGCATGGGTTCGATTTCCTAGGAATGCATGACCTGATATACTTGAATAATACATGCAAGTCACTTTGAATAAAATACATAAATATATCAATTTTGTCATTTCCAGGAGGCGTACAGGTTAATTTACCACACGTATCTCAAGGATGGGTTCTTCAGTCTGTGGAGGGGAAACTCGGCCACTATGGTGCGCGTTATTCCATACGCCGCCATCCAGTTCTGCGCACATGAACAATACAAGAGGATTCTGGGACAGCATTACGGCTTCCAGGGCAAGTGAGTCACTGGTGCTTCAGCACTGCACATTTACATGTATTAGTTTATTCATCCAAATGAGAAATTGAACAAACATATAATCCTCCAACACGATCCGGGACGCCATTAAAATAAACCATCCGCTTGTTTCTGATGCTGGGATTCTTCATCCTTGGTATACAGTGTTGACAGCGTCATTAATTATAATGCTTTTGACACGACTCAACACTCATATCCAGTGTACGCAAACACAAGGGTGGGCGGGGCCTATGGTGCGATGATGTAATTCTATTGGTCGATGTCTTGTCATATGCAAATGCGTATGCAAATGTCACAGATCCTACAAGCCGTTTTTGGAGCTTGATTAAATAAATGCTTTGTTTATAATGAGAAAATGTGTTACACTTGCAGGATGTGTTAATGGTCCAAAGACCTCTTGCATGTCAAACAATCAAGAAAAATTTAATTTCTAATGTCATGACACCTTTAAAAGATTATTATAACTTTATTGCCGCCTACTAGACTGTAAATGCAGGACTTATGCTTTGATACGACACAACGCTCATATCCAGTGTTCGCAAATGTCACACGTTAAGCGTGTATGGCAAGCCGTTTTTGATAAGCCGACTTTTATTCATTCGCAGGATATGAATTCTTGATATCAACAATTCAACTACCACTAGTTAAAATGTTAATTCTTGAAATCAGGAATTGGATTTCTACTATTAACAACAGCAACTTTTGATATTAGGAAGTACATTTCCAATAGTAAATATGTACATTCTTGATATCAACAATGATGTCATCACTCGCAGAAATACGAATTCTTGATATCAAGAATTAAATTTCAACTAGTAATAACTATAATTCTTGATATCTGTAATTGTATTTTTACTAGTTAAATGTCACAATAGGCTTCCATTAAAATTAAATTGTTGGCATCAAGAATTTATTTCTTACTAGTTGAAATTCCAGTTACACATATTAGAAATATAATTCTTTCTTGTAAATGTTGATATAAATAATTACTAGTAAAAAATATAAATTTCTGATATCAAGAACTCCATATGAAATGTTATTTTTGATATCTGTAAATGTATGTTAGGATGTCATGATGATATGTTTAAATATAACTTCACACAGATTTTGCAAACTGTCTGAGCGTTTCATGCTTTGATCGTTTATTCTCGTCTGCTTGACTTCCGGTGTAAATGCACTTCTTGTTAATACTGAGATTAGAGTTGAACTTGTGTCTGTGGTAACTCACAGCAGAACAGACATGCAGTTAACATGATGAAGATTATGCAGAATATTGCTTTAATGACTCAAACCTCACCATGAAAGGTAGCGTGGCCTTAAAAACACCAACTGACCATAATGACTGAATCATCTGCAGTTTTCAGACATTGCTTAGATATGACCCATTTTTTGGGATTATGATAAACAGGTTTTGCGGTCCAACCAATTTAATGTGTTAAAGGAATAGTTCATCCCACAATTAAAATTATCCCATAATTTACTCGGCCTCAAGCCAGGGCATTGCATTGAATAGTTTTTGAAGCTCTAAAAAGTGCATCCGTCTTCATAAAAGTAATATACGACCCCAGCAAGCAATAGCCGTCAGTTCAGCGTCTCGGTTAGCTATAGACCCGATATAGCCCGGCTGTGAGTAACACTTCTAGCCAAAATAACCTTGAATTTGGTTACATTTGGTTTCGTTTTTGCCAAAATAACTTGTGAGATGTATGATATTCCATCATGAAGGCAAAGTAAACAGTGATTACAAGGTGTTTGGTTTCATTTCTTCACTCATTTCTTTGTCTAATTGATGACTAGTCTATTCTTGGGCGATGGTTTAGACTTCTATTAAATTTTAACTGACAGCCCAAATGTTGCCTTGTTTTAGTCTAGACGTCTGGGCTGTGTTTGGACGGCTATTAGACGTTTTTTAAATGCAAAATTGCTTGCTGGGAAGTGGGTTAATAAAGGCCTTCTGAAATGCAGCCATACATTTTTGTAAGAAAAAGATCCATTTTTAAAACTATAAACTATAATCACAAGAAGTTAAATACATCTAGGATGACTTGAGTGGGTAAATTCTGTGATGGTTTTCATTTTTGGGTGAACTGTTCCCTTTAATGGTGAAAGTATCCTGTTTTCCAGAGCCCTGCCGCCTGTGCCACGTCTGCTGGCGGGTTCAATGGCGGGAACAACGGCTGCCATGATCACGTACCCACTGGACATGGTCCGCGCACGCATGGCCGTCACACCCAAGGAAATGTAAGACGTTTCATCCATCTATCTTATAGGGATGGTTCGGAATAATTCAACCGATGGTCCTTTGCAGCATGACCTCGAGCCAAACACCCCCCAGAAGCTTTTTTCCCTTGGTCAAACATTATTGAAGTTAGAGCATGCCCAAAATGGTACCAAACTTCTACAGTAGTACAAATAGGTTCTGTACTCATAAAACGAGGCATTGGAAAGTTTGTAAGCACATCAGGAGTTTATTTAAATCACACTTGCCTGATGGCTTATGCTACCGCTAACCCGGACGTCGAGGTCACTTCCGTGATTTGGGAAAAGCCCGTAAAAGTCCTGGCAGAGAGCGATGCATAAGGATCTCGTGGACGCTCTGACGTAGCAGGGAGAAGAGAAGTGTCACAACATGAAATGTAATGAACAGAAAAAACAAGCAATACATTGAAGAACCCTTTTATAATGACAGCATTTTTATAACCGTTTTGGTCACATTTGGTTGGGGAAAAAAATAATAATTAGCTATTATTATTATTTGCATTAGTGCAATTGGTCAAATCGTTGTCACCGTGAGCAAATTAATTTTATTCCCGCTTAAAACGAGCGTTCGTAAATATTTCAAATAAAAGTTAAGGTCATTCTCAAATGTGTATCACTGGATCATTATGGAAAACAGCGAAGTTGTTGTGTTTGGTGCTGCTTTACTGTATTTGCGGAGAAGACGTCGGACGTCAGCTATCCCAGCTATTTTATCCCATGCCTCGTTCTTTTGTAACTGGTCCCTGTAAGAAAACAGTGTCATATCATATATGATAGGAAACCCAGCAACAGCGATTATCAGCTTCCCCTCCATTTTCTCGGAACTAATGTTTTGGTAGGAACAAAAGTTCACATCGTATGTTTCTCCGGAATCAGCCAGAGGGAAGGACGTCTTTATTCTGATTGGTTGCTGGCGTTTTGCCGCTGAACCGCGTCATAGCTCATTACCATAAAGTTGAGCTTCTTTCAACTTTCTGATTGACGCTCAAAACGCGCCGCCTGGCCGCTGTGGAAGCTCAAGTCGGCGGCGGTGTGAACGTACAGTAAGATGCACATTTGTTTAGGGGGTGAATTAAAATTAGAAACATCTTGATTTTCAGATTTTGTCGTCTTGAAAGTTTGCTTAGGCAACAACTGCTGTAAAGACATGAGTGTGATGTCACTGTGTGATGATGTCATTGTCCTCAGGTACAGTAACATCATGCACGTGTTCGTGCGCATCTCTCGTGAGGAGGGACTGAAGACGATCTACAGGGGCTTCACTCCCACCATCCTCGGCGTCGTGCCGTACGCAGGAATCAGTTTCTTTACATACGAGACGCTGAAGAAAGTTCACGCAGGTAGTGTGTGTGTGCGCTGCGCTGTTACACTACGTTAACTCACTCAGAGGCCCACACAGAAGAAAATGAATAGTTGAATAAAGTCATGATTTTTTTTTTTTCACGCACAAAATGTATTCTCGTGTGAGCCAGCTCTCAGATTTAATACAAATATCTTAATTTGTGGTTAAGACCATAACTCTCTTCTCTGTTTCAGAGCATACAGGCCGCTCTTATGGCATTTAAGTAGCTTTTATAAATATGCCTTACAAAAAAACGTGAATCTTGAGACAAAAGATATTTTAATGTATGCTTTCAGTTAAAACAGCTCAAACATGCATTTTAAGTGTTGTCTGTGAAACCAGGGGAATTTTTTATTGTACTGTGCATGTTTTATTTGCTGTTTTCTGTCTCCTAACCTTCAGTAACCGCTCTCTTCTCTGTGTTTCAGAGCACACGAGTCGCTCTCACCCGTACTCGTACGAGCGTCTGGCGTTCGGTGCGTGCGCGGGTCTGATCGGTCAGTCCTCCTCGTACCCGCTGGACGTGGTGCGCAGACGCATGCAGACGGCCGGCGTCACCGGACACACGTACGGCACCATCTCCGGCACCATGAGGGACATCGTGGCGGAGGAGGGCGTGATCCGAGGACTCTACAAGGGCCTGAGCATGAACTGGGTCAAAGGGCCCATCGCTGTGGGCATCAGCTTCATGACCTTCGACCTCTCGCAGATCCTGCTGCGCAAGTTTCAGCAGTTCAACTACAGCGCGCGGTAGCAGCGTAGAGACCCGAAGTAAGAAAAACAGAACAAGTTTAGTTTCTTTTTTTTGGTAACACTTTACAATAAGAGTCATTTCTTAACAGTAGTTGATGTATCAATGAACTAACAATACATTTGTTAATGTTAGTTGATAAAAATGCAGCCGTTCATGTTAGTTCATTAATTTTAACAAATACAACCTTTGATTTTATGAATGCATAAATGTTGAAATTAATATTAACAGATTAATAAATGCTCTAAGTATTGTTCATTCTTAGTGTGTTGTTAACTAATGTTAAGTAATGATCCTTATTGTAAAGTGTTACCCTTTTTTTTTTAACCTGAGAAAATGCTGCCAATGAAGAGGATGAGAAAAAGTTGTTTAGCTTTTGATTTCTGATGCAAGCGTTTTGTGTTTAGAGCGAGCGAGTGTGTGTTTGGTACAGAGACACGCTGAATGTACGTCCCGCCATCACAGACTGAACGTCCTGTAAGTGCAATACCGACTGAACGCGTTTCTGGACTCGCAGTACGAGTGTGTTAAAGGAAATACACACACATGTTGAGTTTACAGCGTGTGTTTGTCTGGATATCACTTTCATATTAGGGTGAGACTCATGAAAATGATCAGGTCATTTTTCACTCAGAAATCAAAAGATTCATATAATATTCTAAATAAGATTTTACAGAAATTGCATGTAGCCGATCTAGGACCATTGAGATGTATGTATTTTTGCACAACAATAACACACATTTTACCTCAAATTATACATTATTTAAAAGTATACTTGTATGTATACTTTATGGAAGTATTTGTTGTTCTGAATATAATTTGGGATTTTAATTTAAAAAAAGCACATCACTTAAACACTTTTTTCCCAAATTATATATTATTTAAAAGTATAATTGTATGTATACTTTATGGTAGTATTTGTTGTTTTGAATTTAATGTATTTGCTGATTTTATTAAAACCTACCCTCCTGCAATATGGCAACAACAACAAAAAACACTTTACTTAATGTTTAATTCATTACAAAGGTAGGCATAATGTACATTATGATGCATTATAATATTTTCAGATTCCTTGTTCAATTTGGAATTAATTGTTTATTTCTAAAGGTGTAGCAATGAATAGACAAGTATTAGAGATGAGGTTACAATTATTCATGATGCAATGCATTATAAGATGCATTACAAGGCATTATTAATGCATTAGAAATACTTGCAAAATGTATTATATAAAGTGTTTCCGAAATCCTGTTTTATTATTTGGGGGTGAAATATGAGCTGGTCATCTCTTCATGAGATTCACCCCTTTTTAACTTTTATCGCTGATCCAGGACAGGTGTGTGCGCGCATGTGCGTGCGTGCGCGTGTGTGTGTGTGTGCGCGTGTGTGTGTGTGTGTGTGTGTGTGTTGCACATGTTGTGTGGCTCCCAAGTGCCTGGAGAGAGAACTGAAATATGAACTTCAACATCATCCCTACAGTGTAATACAACTGCTGTCATTAACCAATATTCAGCTAGATAATGAACAAATCAACCGTTGGTGTGTTTAGTCAGTTACTGAAAGTAGATATTTTTAATATAAAACTACAGGACTCACAAGTATATTTTATCTTTGGATGAATATTGAAATATTTGAATTATACAGTGACTCCAAAAAGTATTTGTTCACTTCAGTCAATGTGATTCATTAGATCCGAATCGAATTGTTTTATCTTTTTAAACTTGTTACAATAAATTACACCTTTTTTGATATTTGCATATCTCATGTAGTG
Organism: Meda fulgida; assembly: GCA_030578275.1. Lineage (NCBI taxonomy): Eukaryota > Metazoa > Chordata > Actinopteri > Cypriniformes > Leuciscidae > Meda > Meda fulgida. The sequence goes on along the minus strand of CM060617.1, from coordinate 2,073,117 downwards.
ACATTTTGAATGTGTATTAAGAGTATAGATACTTCTTGGAGCTGTTGCATTTACTCACGGTTATCATCTCATTCTTGTGGAGCGTTCAAGTCATCTCGTATAGATCGTGATTACGAGTTAAGCGCACTTGAACGTCACCACAATGTCGTAAATACGAGTGGGAAACTCGGGATTTTCTTTAAGCCCCGATCTGTACGAGTTGTGGGCGTGTCACTGAGAAACATGGCGGAATACCACAATACTTATAGGTATTTAGCAGTGAAATTGCTATACTTTTCTACAGTGGCTTCATAAATTAATTAATAGCTTAAAAAACCAAAGCACACCTGATACACATTTATTTGTTCTTCATTTTCTAGAAACTAGAGTTTAAGAAACTTGCTCTATTTTTGTGTAATTAATGCCGTCATTAACACGACTTCCCACCTCGTAAATACGAACTTCTAGGAGGACTTACCATTATTGCTACTAACCTGACAATCACACGACGCTCAAGCACAATATTATAATATAATAAATGGCTTTAAACATCCGAGACTCCTAATAAAACACTGAGATCCGAAGCAACTCAACGATCAATTCTGGAAACTGTGTTTTATAAATTCATGCGTGCTTTAATGTAACGGAGAAGAATCACTGGTGAGAGTCATTGTGTTTATCGAACGAATCTCATGCGCGAAAATGACTCGTCTGGATTCAAGACTGTTGTTTGTAAATTGAAGAGATTTGTGCCAAATAAACTAATGATATTATAATCAAGCCTTTTCCCGCCCATGATGTATTATTGTCTGAACACACACTTGTAAATGTGCGTCTGGGTTTTAGACATCGTAAAGGAATCAAATGAATCTTGAATCAGTGTTTTGATGGATTCCTCTAGATGGCAGCATAAAGCAGCACCTCAACTTAACTTTGATTTGAGTCATGTCATTTATTTATACTGCGCTTTTTACAATACAGATTGTTTCAAAGCAGCTTTACAGAGAATACAGGAAATAATGCACAAAAAAAAAGTGTTTCCAGAAGAAAACAGCGTCACAGTACAGCTTAAGTTCAGCAATGTTTAATTTTTGTTGTAAAAAAGTTATTAATTTAGTTCAAAAAAGTTATGCTATACTTTTCAGGCTGACTTAAAACAGGGAAAAGTCATGAATTGCACACAGATATCAAACCATTGTTTTTGTACAACATACACTGTAATTAATAAACTATATTTAATATATAAAAGATCCTGAGAATAGTTCAAATCTCCCTTCATCATTATATGATAGTGACTCGTATCTTTGTTCAGTGTGATTTAATTGCATTCATAGCCAACAGATATTAAAATAGTATTTATTTTAGTTTGAAGGCCAGAATGTACACAGATTATTCTGACTTTAGGAAGCGTAAGAGAAAAAAACGTGTTTTTTATGCATTAAATGATTCAAAACCTGATAGTTACTGTTTTAATTTTTTCGGATTTCTTTAGTTTTAATTTCTTCTATGTAAAGCACTTTGAATTACCACTTTGAATGTACTGTACTTCCTGGTTTATTTAGGCAGGTCTATTTACACTACCATTCAAAAGTTTGAAAGAAATGAATATTGTATTCAGTGAGTACGCATTAAATTGATCAAAAGTGACAAAGTGAGATGTCAAATAAATGCTGTTCTTTTGAACTTTCTATTAATCAAAGAATCCTGAAAAATAAAATGTATCACAGTTTTCCACAAAAATATGAAGCTGTTTTCAACATTGATAATAATCATAAATGTATCTTGAGCATCAAATAATCATATTCTCCTGATTTCTGAAGGATCATGTGACACTGAAGACTGGAGTAATGATGCTGAAATACAGCTTTGATCACAGGAATAAATTACACTTTACTAGATATTCACATAAAAAAACAGCTTTTTTACATTATAATTATATTTCAATGTTTTTACTGTATTTTTTTAACCAAATAAATGCAGCATTGGTGAGCAGAAGAGACTCTTTTAAAAACATTAAATTCATCATCACATTATTATCATTTGGGTTATTTTAAACAGGTTAATCAGATTTGATTTCAAAATGAACAAAAGTGAATGTACAGAGTTGAACACCGAGTCGGATGTTTTCACCGCTAGATGGCGCTACAGACCCTCTGATCCTGAATGATCCCAATCTCCCAAGTGTCCCTGAACTTGACCTGATAATCCCATTATATTTCTTTTTTTCCCAAGTCTTTTTAGTCACCCAAAGTTTTAAGAACATATTTTAAAACCCATAATAATAATATAATAGTTATGCATTTGTTGAATATTTAATCTTTGTATCATGCCAGTGATTTGAATGTTTATTTCCCGTTGCTGAATTACACTGATCTTGAAACGAACATGACTGATGCTGATTGGTGCTGATGCTGGCTGGGGGCGGGGTCACCGGTCGTTGCCATGGGTACCTGGCGCTGTGCCAATATATTTGCATGTGTTCAAATAGCTCATGAATAATGCAGGGACAGCAGACACTGATGCTGGTGTTTTCATAAATGCTGAACTACAGGCCTCAGCTCTGCAAGAGGAGGAGTGTGACATCCGGTGACATCAGACCCGGAACAGTAGAATACTTTCTCAAGATCCTGTTTTGATGCTGCAATCAGGAAAATGTTCAAAAACAAGTGACCTGTGGCCAGATAGATAGATAAGATACATAGATTTTTTTTAGAACATAACATATGTTTAATGAACTTGCAATAAAAGCTCCAATAAAAGAATGTACATTAGGAGGCTCACTGTATCTCACCGGAAATGACGTCACGGTTATGGAAACAGCTGACTGGAGGATGTCGGAAAGAGGCGTGTCCACACGGAAGTTAAATTATCTTTGTTATTCCATTTAAAGGGCCATTGTCTCAAAATGCATGAAAATAACAGATTTATTTGGAAATCAGTACATCACACAATTAGCCTATAATACATTAAAAACAAAAATAAATAAAAAAGTCTGAATATGATTAGAATATTAATGCATATGTAAATAGGCCTACATTACCCTTTAGTTTATATTCTAATATCTTTTCTAATATTCAGATATATGTATTTGATATATGTACTACTATTATCCAAATAGTTGAAATTGAATTTTTACGTGTGATATGATGTTTTCTTTGATGTAATTCGTTGATAATCATTTGTTCACAAAAGCATGCTTTAAGGATTTTATTGGTTTCTTGACATTTTTTCTACGGAAGCCCCCACAGGCCATGCGTTATGATTGGATTCTGTTTTGTTTGGTCGAAGTTGATCTCGATTCTCGAAGTTTTCTCAAAATATGTTTTCTAGGCCTGGAGACAGTAAAAACCATCTCAGGTTCCGACACTTGAGAAGGAGTTTATGCTGCAGTGAAACGGACGATTGAATGATGATTGATTGACAGACGCTGATCAAAGATTTGCGGCTGACTAGAGAAATGGTGAGTGACGTATTTCTCTTTAGTGAAAATTAAAACAACGAGACAATAATTTTGTTATGCTGAAAACGGTATCCCCTTGGGTTTCCGTAGTTCCAGATATGGAATTTTAACTATTTATAACTGACTAAAAATACAATGTTTTTGTAATGTTTTAAACATAGTGTAACGGTCACTTTGTGTTTTATGGGAATCTGAGTTAAAAGGAGAACTGCGCATGCGCGTGTCAGTTAGTGAGGAGAGGAGATAACCGCTCTGCCGACTCTCTTTGTATTCTTTCTTTTATTTCCTTTTATATTGTGACCAGAGTTGGATGTTTGTTTGTATACTTTTACTCACTCGATCCCCATGTATGCGGACAAGTGTGACGTTTAAGTACTTTTATTAAACTCGGGGAAAATACGCCTCTCGTGCATCTTTCCCTCCGACACCCTCCGTTTTTCTCTGGGCAACATCTCAACTTTGCGTTACAATAGCCTACATATACAGTGTGTGTGTGTGTGTGTGTGTGTGTGTTGGGTATAATATATTCTGTTAATGAATTAACTATGAACATAAAGGACTTTCAGGTGTAGAGGTGAATTCACCAAACTGTCAAATTTTATTCTGTGTAAATTCATCGCTTAATTTTTGCCTCATAAAGTGTTTTACTGTCTGCGTGTAACAACATCTAACCAACTGACAAGAAGATATATATATATATTCAACATCTGCATAACCATTTAACAGAGTTTACTCATTCTCTCTCATTATTTAGACTGAAGTTGCACTTAAAAATGTCTGAATGTCATTGTATGACAAGTGAAGTGTAATTTATTGTAAAGAAAGATGCACAAACATACTATATAAACAAATCCATAAAATACCCAAAACATTCATGAAGATTGTACATTATACATAATGACATAAACCACAATGTTAAATACTCACATCAGACAGAGTTATATAAGTAGATGCTTTATTTAATATCATCACATATTCAGTATTATTCAAGGTTTAAATGATAAATTACAGCTGTACTGATATTTAATTGCTCATGTCAGTATTATTTATCAGGTGAATGACAAGCTTCTGTGGGTCATTACATTACAGGTACAAAAGTTATTAAAATATTCATTTACATATTTTATCATTCATACTGTGTGTGTGTGTGTGTGTGTGTTCTACCTGTTTTGTGTGTGTGTGTGTGTGTTCTACCTGTTTTGTGTGTGTGTGTGTGTTCTACCTGTTTTGTGTGTGTGTTACCTGTTTTGTGTGTGTGTGTGTTCTACCTGTTTTGTGTGTGTGTGTGTGTGTTCTACCTGTTTTGTGTGTGTGTTACCTGTTTTGTGTGCGTGCGTGTGTGTGTTACCTGTTTTGTGTGTGTGTGTGTGTTACCTGTTTTATGTGTGTGTGTGCGTGCGTGTGTGTGTTACCTGTTTTATGAGTATGCGCGTGTGTGTGTGTGTGTGTTACCTGTTTTATGTGTGTGTGTGCGTGTGTGTGTGTGTTACCTGTTTTATGAGTGTGCGCGTGTGTGTGTGTTACCTGTTTTATGTGTGTGTGTGTGTGTGTGTGTTACCTGTTTTATGTGTGTGTGTGTGCGTGTGTGTGTATGTTACCTGTTTTATGAGTGTGCGCGTGTGTGTGTGTGTTACCTGTTTTGTGTGTGTGTGTGTGTGTGTTACCTGTTTTGTGTGTGTGTGTGTGTGTGTGTTACCTGTTTTGTGTGTGTGTGTGTGTGTGTGTGTTACCTGTTTTGTGTGTGTGTGTGTTACCTGTTTTGTGTGTGTGTGTGTGTATGTGTGTGTTACCTGTTTCGTGTGTGCGTGCGTGTGTGTGTGAGCGTGTGTGTGTTACCTGTTTTGTGTGTGTGTGTGTTACCTGTTTTGTGTGTGTGTGTGTGTGTGTGTGTGTTACCTGTTTCGTGTGTGCGTGCGTGTGTGAGCGTGTGTGTGTGTTACCTGTTTTGTGTGTGTGTGTGTGTGTGTGTTACCTGTTTTGTGTGTGTGTGTGTGTGTTACCTGTTTTGTGTGTGTGTGTGTGTGTTACCTGTTTTATGTGTGTGCGTGTGTGTGTGTGTGTGTGTGTGTGTGTGTGTTACCTGTTTTGTGTGTGCGTGTGTGTGTGTTACCTGTTTTATGAGTGTGCGCGTGTGTGTTTTTGTGTTACCTGTTTTGTGTGTGTGTGTGTTACCTGTTTTGTGTGTGTGTGTTACCTGCCTGTGTGTGTGTGTGTTACCTGTTTCGTGTGTGCGTGCGTGTGTGTGTGAGCGTGTGTGTGTGTGTTACCTGTTTTGTGTGTGTTACCTGTTTTGTGTGTGTGTGTGTGTGTGTGTGTTTTACCTGTGTTGTGTGTGTGTGTGTGTTACCTGTTTTGTGTGTGTGTGTTACCTGTTTCGTGTGTGCGTGCGTGTGTGTGTGAGCGTGTGTGTGTTACCTGGTTTGTGTGTGTGTGTTACCTGTTTTGTGTGTGTGTGTGTGTGTGTTTTACCTGTTTTGTGTGTGTGTGTTACCTGTTTTGTGTGCGTGCGTGTGTGTGTGTGTTACCTGTTTTATGTGTGTGCGTGTGTGTTACCTGTTTTATGTGTGTGCGTGTGTGTG